>CM044306.1:149685214-150046669 GCA_024291935.2 Okapia johnstoni
CCGCCTCATCTTAGGGACTCCTACCCTCTCACCACAATGGAATGATTAAAGAAATGAAACATATCAGATTAGGGAGCCTCAAGGACCCTGGGCTACCTCTATAGCTTCCTGTTCTGTTTGATGGTACTCAGGCTAATGATAAAATTTAAAATTATCCCTGGAAGAAGACATGACTGACTCCCATTACCTATTAGACGATCTCTCCTTTTCCCTCTGTCTCTCGCTTGAAGTATGTATGCTTCAGATCCACTTGGCCATAGACAAGGAATATACACAACAATATCTAAATATGAAGAATCTTTTGCAAGGTAATAATCTGCCCCACATAACATTAGCATACAGCCAAATATTTGATGCTTTTACTTGAAAAAATGAAATCTCAAGGAGAGAATCTATGAAATCTCTAGGCACATCTTCCTTGGATCTGGCATTATTTTATATTAGTCATTAAAACTTGTCCAAAGGTATAGATGATTCAAAACACCTGTGTTATCATGATAAGAAACTCATAGAATAAGCTAACACAACTCATGGATCTAGATCAGAGGATATGAATATCCTGTAAGTGAAAAAAAGAAAAAGAAACATGGAATTACAGGGGAAATTTCCATTTCCAAATGCTTCCAGTATTGCTTTCTTATTTAAGGAACAAATGCCCTCAAGACACTGTTGACAAATCAAGAACTTGTGTTCTGGAGTTATTTAGAGAAGCTGATGATTTGCAAAGCCCTAGTGAAGAGACAAGCATTGGGCTTATGGGGAAAAAACATATGTCTTAATACAAATGAAGTTAATGTAAATAACAGAATGTAATCAAATCACTGCTTTTGTTTATCCTGAAAACGATGTAATTCAAGAAAGCCCCATGTGATCCATCTTTTCTCCAATGTACTCTTTACATTTTCTGATATTTTATATCAAAAACAATGCAAGCAACTCTACTCAATACACTGTAATAGCCTATATGGGAAAGGAATCTAAGAAAGAATGGATATATGTATATGGATAACTGAAAACAAAACAAAACAGAAAACCCAAACAAACAAAAACAACACATATCCTATCTGATTTTCTTTTTAAGAGGAGAAATGGATTTATTTAGAGAGAAGCACACTCAACATAGTGGGCCATCTCAAAAGGTGCTGGGTTATGTGATCAGTTGCTCAGTCATGTCTGATTCTTTGCAGCCCCAAGGACTGTAACCAGCCAGGCTCCTCTATCCATGGAATATTCCAGGCAAGAATACTGGAGCAGGTTGCCAATTCCCACTCCAGGGAATCTTACCGATTCATGATGAAACCCACATCTCTATGTCTCTGTGTTGGTAGATGGGTTCTTTACCACTAGCACCACCTGAGAAGCCCCCTCAAAAGGTCAGAGGCCCTGAAATATGGGCTGGTTAGTTTTTATGGTCTGGGTAATTTCATAGGCTAAAGAGTGGGAGTATTATTCCAACTATTTTGGAGAGGGGCAGATTTCCAGGAATTGGGCCACTGTCCACTTTTGACCTTTCATGGTTGGCCTCAGAACTGTCATGGCATTGGTGGGTGTGTCATTTAGCTTGCTAACACACTACAATCAGCATATCCCAGATTCAACTTCTTATCTGATCTTTTGAAATTTTTCAATCCGTAACACTATGCCTGTAGTCATTTCCAAATTAAAGACCTTCACTCCACATATAAGTGAAAACATATAGAACAATATAGCAAAACAAAAACAAAGTCACAGACACAGAAAAAATAATTAGTGGTTGCCAGAGGGGAGGGTGTGGGGATATGAGCAAAACAGGTGAAGGGGACTTGGGGGTACAAGCTCCAAATATTATTTATTTCAATTATAAAATAAATAAGTCACAGAGATGTAATATACAGCACAGGGAATACAGCCAATAATACTGTAATAACTTTGTATGGATCATAGCTTAAAAATATCTAATTGCTATATTATATACCTGAAACTAATTTTATAAGTCAACTGTACTTCAATCAAAAATAATAATATATATTATTACTATATATTACTATATGTATTACTATATATTACTATATATATTACTATATCCAGACAACTTTCAAGTATGTGAAGTATTTTAAATATTTCTGCATCATTAAGGAAGAGAGAAAAAAAATATTATTCCAATCTTAAAAATAGATAAACAAAAGAAAATATAAAGAGCATATAAACTCCGTTTCTAATTAGGGATGAAATCCAACCTGATGTTACTTAGTATTAGAGGGTTTTAGAGAGGATGTCAAATACATATGTTAGTTTTAGGAACTAAAAATATCATGGAGAATTGAACATTATTTGAGCTATTTATTCAGTTACTTGACAGAAATCCATCAGGTTTAATCCTAAACTTTTAGCCCAAAAATGGCAATGAATGAATATTTGTCGATAGAAACAGACAAGTCCATTCTTAGTGAACTTCTTGATTGCTCTAATGTAACAGCAAGTTTTGATAAAGAGGAAGATCTGCAAAAGAGCACATACAAAAATTAAGGTTGGATAGGCAGTGACATACGAGAAAGAAAGATAAGACAGTTATGACTTTTTATATAAAATATGCCTTTTGCATTACTTCAACCCACTCCAGTACTCTTGCCTAGAAAATCCCATGGACAGAGGAGCCTGGTAGGCTGCAGTCCATGGGGTTGCTAGGAGTCGGACACGAATGAAGCGACTTAGCAGCAGCAGCAGTTTGCATTATTTAGCTATGGCAGTATCCCTTTAACAGGAAATATAGGGCTGTGAATCAGTAAGAAAGCACACAAGAAATTTTACAGAGAAACATGGACCTCTTTGGAATCAAATAGATCAGTTGGCCTCCACTGAATAAACAACTTAGGCTTTTTAAATTACTTTTTTGCTGGCTATCTACAAAAGATGCGGCACCTTTAAATTTTAAGGTTAAGTTGTCAATTCGTAGGGCAGATTTTCCTATTATTAAGTTTCCAGGAGAGGAGGAGAAATTGGGGCAGCATTAATTTCTTAACAAATGGCACTGCTCTCAACAATTCAGACTTTCACTGTCCGGGGCAAAACAGATACAAGCATGAGAGTATGGAATTTTGACCCAGCTTTAAGTTGATAGAGTCTATATAGCATCATTCTTGATTCATTTGATGAAAAATCAGTATTGCTTAAGCTAAGGTAGTTAGGAGGATATTTTTTAAGTGACATTAGTCTTTGTTAAGATTTCTAAGTCCCCATAAGAACACTTAGATAATTGCTAAAGCATAAATGCAGCAGGAGAAACTATAGAAAACATGAATGCAATAAAAAGAGATTATTTTCTTAATACAACTCACTTGTCAATTTACTCTGAGAGACATATGGTAAAATTGAAACTAAAGGTCACAGGCTGCTTGAGATGCATGAACTTAAAAATGAAAGAAAGTCATCAACAATTTGGTTTATATTCATTACAGTCATTTCATTCAGGAAATCTCTAAAAGGCAAGTGGAACTTTTGAGCCCATGAAAGATGAATTTTTGTCACCTTGGCCCTAGAGTGGCTTGAGGTCAGAGAATTAAAGCTATCATAAGTTAATAACAGTTTGTGTAACCTCACCCTTAAGAAAAGTGAACATGACTGTTTGGAATTTTGTTTTACTGCATCATTTAACAGGGTTTTGTGTGTGTGTGTGTGTGTTTGCCCTTGAAAACCACTGTGTCACTTCCCCAGTATGAACTCCCTAAAGTTAGGGGTAACTTTTTTGTTCATTGTAGAAGAGAGGGCAGCGTATGTTAGAGGATTCATTTTCCAGCCCTCTTCACATCCTTCCTGATTCCTCTTGAAGTGATAAACCTTTCAGCATCTAACTTGACTAATTACTTCTTCTATATCCTTGACATTTAAACTCGCCATCCCACTGTTTCTCAGTCTGTAAACTGGGGATGAAAAATATAACTTTACATACATGTTAAAATAAAAAGATTTACATGAAAATGCACATTTTACCATAGAGATATATCCTTTTAGAAAGGGCAAAACAGAATGTGTAAAAATCAAGAAAAAATGAGGAAAATGTATTGAGAGTATAACAGGAAATGAAAATCTTACTTACTCATCCTTATTCTATATTTCTTAGTATTCAGTGTGGAAATTTTGAAATCTTGACTTCAGCCAGCAATTTTGAATGAGAAAAAAATGCTCTTTGATAATACATGAGACACCTAAATGAAAGATAATGCTATATTCAAGAAACTGCAGAGAAATAAAGGTAAATGTTACAATAAATGACTGCTATAATTTTATAGTTCCTCTAACCCAAACTAGTCTCCAGATCTCACCATCATTATCTCTCTCATTTCCTTTTGGTCTAATTAATCAAAATCCTTCCTAGATGTTCATTTCTGGTCAGTATGTCTTCCTGAATATGAATAAGAAATAGAATACCATTCAATGTTTGAAATTATGGGGGTAATCTCAATGACGGAAATAGATGACTGGCAAAGGGAAGGGAATGCCTGATTAAATATATTCATGAAGATGTCAAAGCCTTATAAAGCCAGTATCTGGCGAAGAGAAAGCTATAGGACGAGAGCTTCCTGGTGAAGTGTGTCTCTTGAAATCATCACCACCATGGACAGCAAAGGTTCGTCGCACAAAGGTATGTACAGCAGCTCGCGGAGTTGTTGGGTTTTATCGACGCTCCAATGGGGGTATTAATTTGAAATTTGAGGAAACATTCTCTTAGCCGGAGGTTTCAGGATTACAGAGTTTAGAAGAACTAGCTAATCCTGCTCTAGAAGTCAACTGTATATGGGCACAATAGGACAGGGGTTCTTGAATGGAGAAATGTCTTCCAGAGACATTTGGTTAATGTCTGGAGATGGTTTTGATTGTCTTAATATGGGGCGAGGGTGCTACTGGTACCCAGGGGGCAGAGATCAGAGATGTTGCTAAACATACTACAGTGCACAAGTTAGCCCCCAGAACAAGTACTTATCCAGCTCAGGGTGCCAATCATGTCAAAGTTGAGAAACCTTGGACAGGAATAAGACCAAAAGTGTCTCTGAGTCCAATTCGTCACAACTCCAGAAAGTAGAAACAAACATTTTCTAGTTACCAGGATTCTTATGTGGTGTGGCTAAGATGAGTCAGTCTGATGAAACTTTTAACTCTGAAGCTATAAGATAGACAGTGACAGCAGAGTTGTCTCCTGCAATACTTTGTTGACTGGGTTTAAGCCAAATGATATCTTAGAAGAAAAAACAGGCTAGTAACAATAATTGCCTTTACTTTCTTGGTTGACGTTCGCAAGAAAAAGAAATTGCAGTTAACTTATGAGAACTTACTGTATAGCATGGACAATCTACTCAGTGCTCTCTGGTGACCTAAATGGGAAGGAAATCCAAAAAAGAGGGTATATATGTATACGTATAGCTAATTCACTTTGCTGTACAGCAGAAACTAGCATAATATTCTAAAGCAATTATATTCCAATAAAAATTGATTTAACAAAAGAAATTGTAAGGCAAAGAAGTTAATTACAAAATTTATTTTATGAAACAACAAAAGCATTTCTTTTTTATCTCATCTTAGGCTGTGGAAAAAAATCCTTCAGATGATAAAGGTACAGATAAATGTAGTCAGAGTTAAAGAATATCTATCCAGCTATGAATTTCCTGGAACCAATATTCCAATTTCTCTATCTGTAAAGTACTTTTTATTTATACTTGTAGATGAAACATTTAATCAACTGTGTTACATGACAGTAAAGTACCTAAAATAAACTCTTTGGAAATACGTCTTTGAAAAATTAAAAGACTGTTATATGAATTATCTCACAATATTGAATTTTTTATTTTGCAACTAAAAGGTTGTTCATTCTATACTACGTTCTATACTAAATAGTCTTTTAGATATTTTCAGGTGTTGAGGGGTAGGTATTTTTTCACCCTAAATCTTTAGCCCTTGCCTCGTTTTGTCTTGGACACTTCCAATTACATTTATTCAAGATTCCAGAGGAAAGGGGTTTTTTGATAAACACATTTTTACATTCTTTATTTTATTTGGAGCAATTTGAACTTAAACATGATTTTAATCATTGCTTTTTTCCTTTTGAAAGTGTAAGTTATTGATATGTTAGTGGTTCATAGCAGTCCATCTGCTGAGATAGTAAATTGGCTCTACATTGTCTCTGCTAATTGTAAAGGACTTTAAAAATGAATGTTTTATAGACAGAGCAGAACAAGTGGATTAAAATCAACTTTCTAGTGTCAGTGCTGTCATGCAAAGACAAAATATTTTTCTCTCCTAGTAACGGCAATGACTGCTGCAAGCACAGGGTCATCACAGCTACTGATGTGGTCCCTATTACACACATGCAAACCAAGAGCCCACGTGCCTGTGTGTTTTGACATGAGGAAGTGAAAAGATGACAGTGTGGCCCCCAGTCACCTCCATCTGCTAATCATGGGACTTGAGGGAAAATCACTTGCCCTAACTCATTGTTTATCAATATAATTTTACAATCATAATGGAGATCATTGAAAACAGCCCTGATGCTGTGAAAGATTGAAGGCAATACAAGAAGTGGGCGGGAGAGGATGAGATGGTTAAGTAGCATCACTGACTCAACAGACATGAATTTGAGCAAACTCCAGAATATAGGGAATGACAGGGGAGCCTAGGGTGCTGCAGTCTATGGGGTGACAAAGAGACTGGACTTAGCTACACACAACAACAATAACAGTGAAGGCCAAGGCTATCTCAGAGGATTATCGTGAAACACAAATTTTACACATTTTTAAAAGCTTTTGGCAAAGTATCAAGGAGATGGATGGGGTTATTAAGTTAAATTAGCAGATCCAAGATTCAGTATCCTTTTTCTCTTAGAATTCTCTATGTACTCAATAGGGTTCAGGTAGTCATGTGTTTCTTCTTACCCATCATGATGGTAAACCACACAGATCAACTATACTGTTCTTGCCATTTCAGTGTCAAAAATGCAAGCATTAGTCAGTATACAGTGAAAAAATTACAAACTCCTACAAGCTGCTCAGAATCTGCAGAGTCCCAAGACATTAAACTATCATAGGAGAATGACCTAAACACTCTGACTCACATTAATTTAAATTCCAAATGTTTGCAGAACACAGGAGCACTTCTGGGAGCAGTACAAAAATGCAGGGAGTAACCTACTTCTGCAACTATATATCTGTGCAAATATCATCGTCCATCTAAATTTACATAGTGAAAGTGTTGCTTCTTCCCCACCCCAGCTGCTACAGCACCAAATCCTGCTCAGGGCAACAGGGAGAGATGAGGCTTCCCTGGACAGGATGGCTTTTGTTAACCTCGTGCTAATACATCATCTCAGAGTGGCTCATGTTTTTATTTAAGCAGGGTCCCGCCTGCTCCTGCTGCTGGTGGTGTCAAATCTACTCTTGTGCCAGGGTGTGGTCTCCACACCCATCTGTCCCAGTGGGGCTGGCAACTGCCAGGTGTCCCTTCAAGACCTATTTGAACGGGCAGTCATGGTGTCCCACTACATCCATAACCTCTCCTCGGAAATGTTCAATGAATTTGTAAGTACTGTATTTCTTGCTTATTTCCAGAAGAAACCTTTGCATAAGTGACTGGGCTATACTATCCTTTAAACAAGAAGTCTGCATCAGCCAAACTTCAAAGAATGCACTTTCTTGGTCAAACAAAACATTAGCTCATAAGATGTGGTACCTGAAGAAAAGATCAGTTTCATGAAATCTCAAAGATTCTTAAAGCGTGAAATACCTATTTCAATTTCCTTTTATTTTTAAAATTTTCAAAATAAATCTAAAGCACCTGTATTTGTCAGCTTGGACTCTCATAGCAGAATACCATAGACTCAGTGCATTAAACCTAAGAACTTTATTTCCTCACAATTCTGGGAGCTGGAGGTCCCAGATCAGGGTGCCAGCAAGGTCAGTTTCTGGTAAGGGCTCTGTCTTCCCAGGTTGGCTTCTCCCTGTGTCCTCACAGGGAGGGGGGCAGGGGAGAGAAAAGGAAGAAAGGCACAGAGACAAAAGAGAAAACTCTCTGGTGTTTCTCTTCATAAAGACTCTAAACATATTGGATCAGTGTTCCTTTCTACGTGCTCATTTAACTTTTATTTTTTATTTATTTTTTTATTTTTTTATTTTAGTTGGGGGCTAATTACTTTACAATATTGTAGTAGTTTAACTTTAATTAATCTTTATAATCTTCTGGGCTTCCCTGGTGGCTCAGCTGGTAAAGAATCCACCTACAATGTGGGAGATCTGGGTTAGATCCCTGGGTTGGGAAATCCAGGAGAAGGAAAGGCTACCCACTCCAGTATTCTGACCTGGAGAATTCCATGGACTATACAGTCCATGGACTTGCAAAGAGTGGGACACAAATGAGAGATTTTCACTTTCACTTTCAATCTTCATAAGGGCTTCCTAGGTGGAACTAGTGGGGAAGAACCCGCCTGCCAATGCAGGAGACATAAAAGATGCAGGCTCAGGAAGATCCCCTGGAGGAGGGCATGACAACCCACTCCATTATTCTTGCCTTGAGACTCTCCATGGATGGAGGAACCTAGAGGGCTACAGTCCACAGGGTTGCAAATAGTGGTATACAACTGAAGTGACATAGCTTGCACACATTCTTCATAAAGGCCCTTTTCCAAACACAGTACTTTGGAGGTTTTTGCTTCAACACGTGAATTTGGGAGAGACACATTCAGTTCATAGCAGTACCTGACATAAAGCACTCTTAGATGGGGCTGGGAAAAAAAAGCATCTTGATTTTCTGGTCCTTCAGTGTCCCTCTGGGCATTCTTCACCCAGGACACAGTAAATAACCAATAAATGGGAACTGCACTTCAGTGAACTGGGTGGATGGAACATATTAGACAGAGCTGAATTCCTGTAATGAAAACAAATAATGACAGTTTTTTAAATGCTACAAATTACTGTTCTAAGATGTGCAATATATGGGTTTAGAACTACAATAGAATGGTTGGTTTATAATTGGAAACAAAATTATTCTCTTTCTGATGAAATTACTTTGAAAGTTGTATACTCTTTTATGTCAATCAAGGAGGCCACAGTAGAGCAGAACAACTGATAAAAAATGGTGCTCAGTGTTTCTATTAAATTCATATAGTTGTTTTTATTCACTAGTTTTCCTTTCATCTTCCATTTTTTGACTGTCATGTCTTTTTTCCAGATCTTCAAAGTAATCTCTTTAAATGTTCACAACTTTGGCTAAAGGTTAGGTTTTCTCTATCAATGTGTCAGCTAGTTATTTCTACTCTCCTTCTCAGTCCATTGCTTACTATTTCCAAAAATTTTATGCCATGTTTTTCTGACTTACCTCTTTCTCATCATCAATGACATTGTATTCTGCATCTGTGATGCATACTAAGCTATAGGTTTGTGTATTCAGATTAGTCAAAGAAAAGTTATAATTATATATCTTCTTTTAAGGGAGTATATTGGTTCCAACCCAAAGTAAACAAGAGATTAAATGTCTATATAGGTATCATACATATGCACTATATTTGGTTCAAATACTAAAAAAAGATGATACTTAATAAAGCAGCTAATATTTCATATTTGGGTTATTTTTAGTGTTTGCTATCCAAATAGTAACTATGGGAAGGATGAAATGAAACAAGGGGAAAAAAAGAAGGAAAGAGGTTGGAATTTAGATGAAAAGCAAATGTTTTCAGAGATAATGGAAAGAAAAAGTAGGAAAAATAATTACTGTCAATTTTTATGTGACCCTCATTAAAAAAAGTATTCATCTATCATATGTGTTAATATTCTGCTAAAGGTTCATTTATTGAATGCCCAAGCAACCCTAACGAATTGAATTTGCTTGATCGCTTCCAGGATAAACGGTATGCCCAGGGCAAAGGGTTCATTACTATGGCCCTCAACAGCTGCCATACCTCCTCCCTTCCTACCCCTGAAGACAAAGAACAAGCCCAACAGACCCACGTGAGTCTTTTTATCCGGGTTTTCACCAGAACAAGTGAGACAGTGCACTGGTGTTACCAGGCTTCAGGTTATTAGAGGTAATGGTAACTAGACATGCAGAGAAAGGTGGAGAAACAGTAAATAATCAAAGAGGAATTACATTATGCAGTTGATGAAATATGAGTAAAATCAAGGGATGACTATAAAGATCTGTAGCAGCAAAATAAACAACAGATCTATAAACTGTCTATGCAGACAACATGGGTTCAACCAATGCATTAGATCCAGGGCTGCAGCCATTATACTGTATGAAAACATGAAATAAACGGAACGTCCATGTATAAAGTATAGATTTAAAAAATTCATGAATATGTAAGAAACACAACCCCAGTTTTGAGTAATCCCTGTTACTAGTGACTCCTACATGGGAGTCACTCCTACACTGCACCACTTGAGCCACCAATTCTGCCTTTCAAGGCTCACCTGATTCTTTTACTTCTCTGACACCTACCTCATTCTTGACTGACTCCTCTATCACCTCTTATTTTTAATTATAAATCTCCCCCCAAAATGGGTCCTAAAAAGTATTATGTTTTGCTTCTCATGGCTGTGATGATTGCTTCTGTTCTGATGACCATACTGTCTACTGATAAGCCTTAATCATATATCCCAGCTCCAAATTTTTATTATAATCGCTCCTTTCTGATTCCCTGAGCTAACCACAGTGCTAACATTATTTAAAATATTTCCACATGCATCTCCCCTTAAGTACAATCTGTTCTCTTGCTACAGCTTTGTTAGTGATACCAGCATTTTTTTCATCTGCTAATCTCCTTAATAACAAGCATGATAAAATGAAGGAAGAGGTCAAGAAGAACAAGAAGGAGGACTTTTTAAAATGAGTTTAAAATAAATTTAAAATTTATTGAGAGCTATTACATTGCCATACAATTTACAAAGTGCTTTGTTTTCATTACTATGTTTAATCCTTACGAAAATTCCTGTAGCACAGTGACTGTTATTACACTTCTTGAAATACGGAAATCAAGACTCAGAAAAATTGTGGAATTTGCACCAGTCACATAGGTAGTAAGCAGTGAATCTGGATTTCATCCAACTCAGCGCTCTCAGTCTTCATCTTTAAGCTACAACGCCCCCAGGAAAACTATGCTGACACTCACCCTAGAGTCTGAATTTCATTTCAGCTCCTTACTCTCACTTCCCATCATGTTTGTACTGCAATGTCTATTTGATTCTTCTCTGCTGTTCATTTCCTGTACCATTAAAGTAGTTCATGGCCATCAAGAAAGCAAGCATTTTAATTAGAGATGCTCAGCCCCTGGGAGTTTCATGTCCAGTCCTGGTAGTAGTGAACTAGGGGGCAAAATCCTCCATTGTGAATCTCACTGATGCTGTTAATAAAGACAACACTGTGCCATTTTCTCCCCTTACACATGTCAACAAAATAGACTGCTCTGATAGCTGCATGGGGGCTGATGTTGGGATGGATTGAGGAAAGTGTGGTTAGGAATGTCATATCTTCTTTATTGCCTCTTTGTTCTAATATAAAAGGAACTACCAATCAAAAACTAAAAATACATTGATGAATACTTCAATTCATTAATATGAATGAATCATTGGGTGAAAATGAGGTGGGCACAGGTGGATTCCTTCTTTCCTGGGTCAGGTACTCCAGGCACACACTGAGTTCCAACAAAAAACTTAGATTTCTCTCCCCAGATAAGCAAAGCATTCCAATATAAAAGAACTCACTGAGTGGATGGTAGAATTTCAGAGGGAAAAAGAAAATTCTTTATGTTATAAATCAGAACTAATCAGAAACATTGGTTACTAAAATAAACCAGATTTTTAAAGTATTTCAGCAAAGTATAAACCGATAGCTTACATTTTATAATTTTGCAACCTTTACCACCTTCAAAAAATTTTCAATACCTATAGGAAAAACCAAGAGTGTTTTAGGTCAGTCACTGTGAGAAAAAAAATCACATGTTACAAAATCCACTGAATTATGCTTATTTTAATGAGATTGTTTCCGGTGGTTGTTTAGCATGAAGTCCTTATGAGCTTGATTCTTGGGTTGCTGCGCTCCTGGAATGACCCTCTGTATCACCTAGTCACAGAGGTGCGGGGTATGAAAGGAGCCCCAGATGCTATCCTATCGAGGGCCATAGAGATTGAGGAAGAAAACAAACGACTTCTGGAAGGCATGGAGATGATATTTGGCCAGGTGAGCAGCCTCATGAAGCTTGCTTCATGAATGAGTTTTGCTCTCAATTGCTATTCTCATGAATGAGAGAGGATGATTCTATTGTAACTGAATCAGAATTCCACAGCAATTTTTGACAGGTATAGTCTTTCTTGAATTGCACAGTTCCACCAAAATCTTGCCTCTTCCTGGGTACAGATGGCTGGAATATTTTAAAGGATAAGAGAAGTAGAGAATACAATTTGCAAGATAAATGTTCAAACTATCCCACGATATCCTCTACTGAAATTCAGCTTGTATTCTTTCTCTGTTCTCCTCAAACCATAGGATGAGAGTGAGAAGAAAGGAGAAAGTCAAAACCAAACTAATACTTGAGTTCTGCTTTTAGTTTTTATTAATAAATTACTAACAGATATCTGATACACTGGCTCCAAAATTCAAGTGTAGAGACTTTCATGTATCTTCCCCAATTTTTAATTTGATAATTAGAAAGAACTAAGATGAGCAAATACTACTAAAACTCATAATAACTCATTATCTTTTGGATGCTTAGGTTCTTCCTGGAGCCAAAGAGACTGAGCCCTACCCTGTGTGGTCAGGACTCCCATCCCTGCAAACTAAGGATGAAGATGCACGTAACTCTGCTTTTTATAACCTGCTCCACTGCCTGCGCAGGGATTCAAGCAAGATTGACACTTACCTTAAGCTCCTGAATTGCAGAATCATCTACAACAACAACTGCTAAGCCCACATTCATCCTATCCATTTCTGAGATGGTTCTTAATGATCCATCCCCTGGGAAACTTCTCTGAGCTTTATAGCTTTTTAATGCATGCTTGGCTCTAATGGGGTTCATCTTAAATAAAAACAGTCTCTAGAGATGTCAAAATCTAAGACGGCAATTTTGTCAATGTTTCTTATCTTCATTTAATAGACAATCAAACAAAAATCCTTCCTTACTATTGAGAGAAAGAAGTTCCAATTAAAATTTGTTACAAATAGCAGAAACTGACATTACAAAGAAGACCATTAATAACTTACTTTAGAATCACAGCAAATTATTCTGGGTCAAGTTATTAGAATCAAAGAATTAGATAATCATTCATTGTGTTGGTCGTGCTACCAACAAGACTGAATTTTCAGGATTTTTTTTACGAAAGTCAGCCAACTTTCACAGAATTATGCCAGACAATGTAAATGCTATGAAACTAGTGTACTCAAAGAGCATGAGGTTTACTGAACTGTCTAAAGATTGTTATAATGCTGTCTTAGTCCTTTGGGGCTGCTATAACAAAATATCACAGACTTAAAAACATTTAAAAACAATGGAAATGGATTTCCACTGCATGGTCAAGCGAGGCCCTCTTCCGGTCACACACTTCTTACTGTATCCTCACATTGGGGAAGGGCTAGAGAACTCTGTGTGTCTCTTATATATAAAAGCAGTCATCTCATCCAGGAGGCTCCATCCTTCATCATCTCCATAACTTCATCACCACCCAAAGGTCCCACCTATGAAACCCCATCACCATGGGAGTCAGGATTCCAACATATGAAATTTCTGGGGGACACAAAGTTTGGGACCATAGCAGACACAAACATGAACTGGCTCCATCCTTCTCCAGTGGCTGTCTTCACCCACACTCCACTGCATCCTCATTTCCTGCACCATCTTGCAACCATTCCATACATTCTATCTCTCTGGGTTTAACAAGTGTAGCTCAGTTAAGTGTCAACTCCATCTCATATTCAGCCTATTTAATGTTTCTCTCTCCCCTACTAAAGCCCTGAGGGACCTGCCAGGGAAAGCAGACATGTCCATTTATGCAAGGTTCCTTCCCTCCCTCTCTAGATCTTCATTCCTTGGACCATGTTGGAAGTAGCCAAGGGGTGAGAAGATGGGAAAGTTCTGACATCACTGATTTATGTGGTGCTGATGTAGCCTTCTCATGGTTAAGCGAGACTGATCTGCAATTCCCCCTGACTGACAAACATCTGTCTTGTGGGGCACCCTTGTGATTTTCCAGGATTTTTCATAAGTTGCAGATACTCAACAGCATAGTTTCTTTTTTAATCCGGGGAAATGTTCTAGCACCCACAACTCCCCACCTACAGTATTCTCCACAGCTTCTCTGTTTCCCTCACTCTGTAAACACCCTATTGGAGAAAATTAATTGGCTTAAGGTCAGCTGCCTACTAGCTGACCCACCAGAAACCCATGTATCATCAACACTCCAAACAACTGAATGGCAGAAATACTGGTGTGCATCTGATCCCCTCTTGGGGTCTTTGGACAATTCTGTCTGCCTGGTCACATAGACACAGAGTAGATCAGGAAGTTGGATTCATAAACAAACTGGGGAGTGAAATACCATTCTCTCCTTTTAGACTATCTTTGTCAATTATCAAACATCCCCTATTAGGTCCCTGAATTACAAAACCCTCCAAATAGACTAAGCCTCTATAGAGACTGGAGAGAAGTGACTGGATTAGGGTTGCTCAGCTTGTTCAGCTGCTTCCAAATAACCTGCAATGAGGGCTGAGCTCGCCTGAAGAAGGCAGTGATGTTGCTGGGCTGGTTTTGTAGCATAATTTGGGCTTTAGCAAGAATTCCTAGACAACAGATAATGGGAAATATTCCATCCAACATCCTGGTAGAAATGAAATAAAAAGGTAGATGGGAAGGTGGATGAAGATGAAAGAAAGAAGAGAAAGAGAGAAAGTGAGTGAAAATTTGTGAAGGATGAAATGCTATTAGAACACTCTATTTGGTGAACTCTCAAATACATATGGGCTGCCCAGTGGCGCTAGCAGTAAAGAACCTGCCTGCCAGTGCAAGAGACATAAGAGACATGGGTTCAGTCACTGGGTTGGGAAGATCCCCTGGAGAAGGGCATGAAAACCTACCCCAGTATTATTGCCTGGTGAATTCCATAGGACAGAGGATCCTGGTAGGCTATATAGTCCATAGGTTTGCAAAGAGTTGGACACGATGAAGACACATAAGATTTCAATTTTATACTCTAAGAGCAAATATCATCTCATTTTTGTTGTCATTCAGTCACTAAGTCATGTCCTACTCTGTGTGACCCCAAATACTGCAGCACACCAGGATCCTCTGTCCTCCACTATTTCCCAGACTTTACTCAAACTCATGTCCATTCAGTCGTGTCTATGAGATAGTTAGATAGCATTAACCATCTCATCCTCTGCCACCCTTTTCTTCCTTTTGCCTTCAATCTTTCCAAGCATCAGAGCCCCTTTCAATGAATTGGCTCTCTGTATCAGGTGGACAAATTACTGGAGTTTCAGCATCAGTCTTTCCAATGAAAATCAAGGTTGACTTCCTTTAGGATTGACTGGTTTGATCTCCTTGCAGACAAGAGGTCTCTTGGGAGTCCTCTCCAGTCCTACAATTCAAAAAACATCAATTCTTTGGGGCTCAGCTTTCTTTGTTATCCAACTCTCACACCATACTTGACTACTGGAAAAATCATAGCTTTGACTATACAGCATCTCATATTCTCCTTTTCCTTCCATTTTCTCTTCTCTTTTTCTGAAATTTTCCTTTGTTTAGAAATACTGTTTTGTTGCTACTTATTGAGTGTGATGATTCTACAAGTGAATGAAACTTGGCAACTCTTCAGCTCAGAATTCAAGGCAATTTTCTTCTGTTATGCAAAGACACCTTTAACATGTACAAGAACACTTTCCAGCAAAACTAACCTCTTCCCTCATAGCTCGAGTTATTTTTGCTTGTCTTGCTCATGCCTCTAGCTATGACTACCCCAGCCTTACAGAACAGGACAGAATGCTCTGCCCCAAAACAATCTGTCAGTCTCTCCTTTGGCTCCAGAATGCATGCAAAAAGTCATTATTCTAGGATTTTCACCTTTTCTTTTAAAAAGCAGAAGACCATGAAAAAACCTGTATACACTCCCTATCTATTTATTGCCTGAAACATCTAATTCAGTTGTGTTACCTGCTTAACTTTCTTTCCTTCAATGCCTATATATTTCCAAACAAGGTTGTTGTTGTTCAGTCATTCAGTCATGTCCCACTCTTTGCGACTCCATGGACTAAAGCACACCAGGCTTCCCTGTCCTTTACCATCTCCCAGAACTTGCTCAAACTCATGTCCATTGAGTCAGTGATGCCATCCAACTATCTTGTTCTTTGTCATTGGATGATATTTATTAGAGGGGAATTTGGAAATAAGGGGGCAATGCAATAGTAGGATGGAGAAGGCAATGGCACCTCACTCCAGTACTCTTGCCTGGAGAATCCCAGGGACGGGGGAGCCTGGTGGGCTGCCGTCTATGGGGTCTTACAGAGTCGGGCACGACTGAAGCGATTTAGCAGCAGCAGCAGCAATAGTAGGAAATATATACTCACCACTAGCTTACACACATCATCTCCCATTTGTCTCTTAGAAAGTTTATTCTAAGCATAATTTAGGACTTTAGATCAACAGAGATGCTGACATTGCAAGGCCTTTCCCTGCTTGACCATGACATATAAACTGAATACTGTAGATTCCAGACAATATTGAGCAGAGTCATATGTGTTCTGTAGAATCAGCAAGGGGTAGCTGAAAAGAGAATATTTGGGAAGGATGTAGGTTTAAAAAAAATTCTATTTTCCATAAATTGGTGCTCAAGTTGTGGAACAACAGAGAATCACATAAACATGCAAATTGCTATATTATATGGTAGAGCAAAGTAAGAATAATAGGTGAAACAAGGTGCTCGAGTGGATTGGAGTATAGATAGGAGCTATCTGGATGTGAGAACAAGGATTTTTTTGAGTAACAAAAAATGATGGCCTTATGATGGCCTTTGCAAGGCTGATGGGATATTGATATGCAATATAGGAAGACAACATATCTGTCAACTCATTTAGGATCATCTTATGAAGTAAATATTTCATACATCCTGGACCAAGGGAACTGAGATCTTAATACATACAGCATTGTAAGTTACCAGTGAATAATCAAGCTTAACCAAAACACAATAAATGTTTATTTATTTAACAGATATGTAATGTTTCTCATGATTATTCTCCCAGAATGTCCTATATAGATTACTGTAGGATTAGAATGGAGAAAATCTTGTAAGGATAGTTTATGCATTGTGGAGGATCACTTATGACAATTTTGGAAGTTTTTATTTATTCTAAAACACAATAGGAAACCAGGACATTTTAATGTAAGAGAACAGTATGTCCAGAATTAGAAAAGAGAAATCTTAACCTGTATTGAGAAGTTGTGGATGTTGGGGCTTATAGAGAAAAAGAAGCAGTCCAGAAACATCTGGGAATATTATGACACTAAAAGAAAATCAAAGATGGCTCTGCCAAGCAAAAAAAAAGCAAAGAATGTGAAAGATACAGGTAAAGAAATAGGCCTTGACCACAGAGGTGGAATGAGGTAGACATAAGAGTCAAAAAGGCATCAAAAAACATGGGATTAGATGAGTAAGTAAATGACCGAAAAGTCAGAGAAAAGGAAAGGAATAAATTAAGATTTTGTCCACAAGCATCATTTTCCTGTATTTCATTGACTTTCGTACCAGAAAACATTTAAAAAAAAATGTTGTTACTGCAGCAAATCACAGAAATAAGTACTCAAGAGCCTCTGCTAGACTCTATCAAATACCAGAACCAAACATCACCACCCAGTGATATCAAGCAGTCAGTCTCTGGTCACTTTCGACACTTAAATAGGTCATACATTGTAAAGTATAGAGGATGAATGGAAATAAAGTAAAAACAATCCATTACTTTACAGAGCCAGCCTGAGCCAAATCCTAAACAAAACGTTAAGTAATGCTCTCCTTAAACATGTGTCCACTTCCTCCAAGGGTTTCTCATTCCTTTTGCCCAAATCCATCCTTGTTTACTATCCCTGCATTGTCTTACTCTCAGTAGAAGTTCAGCTAATCTAAAAGATGGAGTCTAAGCTCTGGTAGCATGATAGAGGAGTGTTTCAGCCCACGGATCTTCATTAATGACAGTGAACTTTTTGTAGCCAGTGCTGTTCAAAACAGAATACCAGCAACAATAAAAATGACACAGCGATGGAAGAGCACCACAGACCAGTTCTAAGCAACAAAAGCTGCTTTTAATGGGAAAATATTGATGACTTCACCACCCTACCCACCCACCCTTCATAGTTCTGCCTTTGTCTGAGAGAAAGATTCCTGGAAGAAGAAGGATAGGAGCTCAAACTCCTTCCAGGAAGCCAGTTGGGGAGCCTAAGCCATGGAATTTCAATGTGGATCTAGAGTCCTTTTTATGAGGATATTGTGTCTCCCACCCCTCAAATTGTGGCCTTGGAAACAGCAGTTACGATTGTGATTTTAAAGAAATACTAAATACAGATGTTCTTCTATTTACTGCCTTTAAATTTTATAAATAGGTAATTGTGAGATTTCATATGTAAAACTGCCTTATTCAGAGGATTATTTTATTCTAATTGGAAAGTAAATGACCCTTAAACAAATTTGGCCAAAACATTGTCAGCACTTCATTGTAATTACACTCTGCAAATACTCCAAAGCTGTGTTCTTAATAAAACAAGAAAGGCACCACACTCATATCAATATAATGAGATGAGAAGTGAAAATCTTTAATCAACCAATTGTACCATTCTTACTAAAAAAACCAAAACAATACTGGATGTGGGGGGCATTTGCTTCGGTTTTATGCTGGTTTAGACTATTGGATTGACAATCACTTGACTATCTGGTTTTACTTTGTGTTGACTATTGTTGTTGCCTATGTGATTTAATGAGCTTCCCTGGGGGCTCAGGTGGTAAAAGAATCTGCCTGCGATAAAGGAGACCCTGGTTCAATCCCTGGGTCAGGTAGACCCACTGGAAAAGGGAATGGTTACCCACTACATTATTCTTGCCTGGAGAATCCTGTGGACAGAGCCTGGCAGGCTGTAGTCCATCTAGTCACAGTTGGATGCCCCTGAGCAACTAAACACACATATACACATGCTACGTAATATATCATAGTCCTTCAAATTTGTGGATTATGTGAGGTAACTTTTCAAATTTTTAGTTTAAAGGATGAATTGGGCTCCCTGTTTCCAGAATTTGAAACTTCCAGCACCAGCAAATACAGCTTAGATAAGGTAGGATATAAAACAAACAAACAGAAAAGGATTGACTCATAGCATGTTCCTCAAAGGAATGGGTGTGTGTCCAGCTTCCTTTTTATTTGCATTTGTAATTAATACTTGAGTAAAGTACATTGATAGTATTCATGGAGGAGTAAGGTAGGGCAGGGAGGGAAGAAAATGGTCTTGGATAGGTCAAGGAAAAAGGCTCTGGGGTGGGGAGAGTGGGAGGGTTTCACCTTTAGTTGAAAGAATTTGCCTTTGTTTCCAACTGCATGGACTCCTTTAGCCATAACATAGCATAAATAGAAGATTTGAACTTAAATAATAAATTAATTAAAGAAGGCACGATGGTTTTGTTTCTGCAAATGCCTTAAACAAAGCATGTGTTTCTGTTTAATACTGGATAAGCTCCAATTGATGTCTAGATCCTTGTCAAAATGTTTACTTTTCTGTGGGATTTTTTTTTTTCTAGTGGGTCATTCTGAAGCCATGGCTACAGCTCTGGACTTCAAAGTTGCTGCCAGCTTCACTGGAAAAGCCATTGTGTTACATCTCCCCCATCCCCATTGGAATGAAATCTTAATTTTTTAAAAATCACATGGGGCTTGAAAATGATCAATCTTGGTACCAAAACAACAGAAGAAACTTGATGAAGAGTTGAAGGAAATTCACCAAAGCAACAACAAAGACAATAAATACTGAAAATATTGGATATTCTGCATTGTACAAGACTTTGGATGTCATTTAAAGAAACAATAGCAAAAATAACATTTTTTTGCAAGGCAGTTGTGAAGGCCGGATATGAGTGTGCAAAACCACTGCAAAAGAAGTTTGGAAAATAAAGAATGACATTTTATATTCTTTTTGTTGCAATGGTGAATGGTATTGTTTCCTTAATTTCTCTTTCTGTTTTCTCATTATTGGAGTATAGGAATGCAAGGGATTTCTGTGTGTTAATTTTATATCCTGCAACTTTACTATATTCATTGATTACCTTGTTTATTTTATTCAACTCCATAGGCATGTAGAAGGTAAAATACATATGCCATGAATTATAAATACATCAAGACAATAAATGGATAAACCTGAATGATTGTATCTTACATTTTTACTAGAAAATTTAAGTCATAATAAAAGACATATACCATAATGCCACAGATTGCATAGCAACTCTAAAAGTAGAACAAAAGAGAGCCTGTAGATGACAGCTATTTAACTGAAAAAAATAAAAGAATTTTGTAAAAGTAAACTAAAATAAAGCCTCTGATATCACTGTAAAGGGATTTGATTTCTCTCTTTTCAATTTTTAAAACCTATAGACCAATTTTAGTCATCATATGAGTAAAACACCCACTCCTTCCCAGGATTTCCAAGGAGTGCTGAAATTGAACCACAAAGACCAGGGTTTTGGTCCAGTGTCTTCCTCCTTCTGGTGCTATGTTTATAAACTAGTATTTGCTGAGCGTTCCCGGTGACTCAGTGGTAAAGAATCCACCTGCTAAGCAGGAGACGCAAGTTCGATCCCTGGGTCAGGAGAAAGAAATGACAACCCACTGCAGTATTCTTGCCGGAAAAATCCCATGAACAACGGAGCCTGGTGGGCTACAGGCTGTGAGGTTGCAAAAAGTTGGACATGACTAAGTGCCTTGACAGCAGCAGTTTGGCAAATCACCCCAAAACTCAGTACCATAAAACAACAATCACTGGTGTACAATTCTATGGGTTATCTCATGGTTCTATCCCCTCGAATGGCTTGCTGGGACTGGCTGGTATAGGATCACCTTATCGCATGTCTTAGGCCTTGTCTGGGCCTCTAGAAGGCCAGCCCAGGTCTCGTCACCTTCAGGCAGATGGATTTCCAGCGGGAAGAAAGGATAAGTGCAATGCACAACCCTTAACAAGGATTTGTTTGCACCACATTTGCTGCTGTTTGAGGGGCCAAAGCAAACATATGAGTAAACTCAGTCAGAGTACAAGGGCATGCATAGGGAATGAAGCAAAGAGATGTGATTTGAATTTCTCAAAAAAATGTTTGGGGAATTAAATGAGAAAATATATATGAAAGCTTTGAAAAATGCAGGGAACTCCATAATTGTACAGTATTAGCATATCGCTAGAGAAATCTGTCTTGTTCTGGATAGCTCTTTTTCCTCTAAGTGTAACTATAATTATTATTGTTATTACTATTTTAGTTTTTATGTAATTGTTATTACTATTTTAGTTTTTATATATATGCACTTCCAAAAAATTAAGGGCAAAAGGGCAGCGGCTGCAATGGACAGTGCAAAAGTGTGGCTGAAAGGAGCTAACCCACATCCGAGGTCAGGGGCGGCGGCTGAGAGGAGCTACCCCATGTCCAAGGTAAGAGAAACCCAAGTAAGACAGTAGGTGTTGTGAGAAGGCATCAGAGGGCAGACATACTGAAACCATAATCACAGAAAACTAGCCAATCTGATCACACAGACCACAGCCTTGTCTAACTCAATGAAACTAAGCCATGTAATGTGGGGCCACCCAAGACGGACGGGTCATGGTGGAGAGGTCTGACAGAATGTTGTCCACTGGAGAAGGGAATGGCAAACCACTTCAGTATTCTTGCCTTGAGAACCCCACGAACAGTATGAAAAGGCAAAATGATAGGACACTGAAAGATGAACTCCCCAGATCAGTAGGTGCCCAATATGCTACTGGAGATCAGTGGAGAAATAACTCCAGAAAGAATGATGGGTTGGAGCCAAAGCAAAAACAACACCCAGTTGTGGATGTGACTGGTGATAGAAGCAAGATCTGAAGCTGTAAAGAGCAATATTGCATAGGAACCTGGAATGTTAGGTTCATGAATCAAGGCAAATTGGAAGTGGTCAAACAGGAGATGGCAAGAGTGAACGTCGACATTCTAGGAATCAGCGAACTAAAATGGACTGGAATGGGTGAATTTAACTCAGATGACCATTATATCTATTACTGTGGGCAGGAATCCCTTAGAAGAAATGGAGTAGCCATCATGGTCAACGAAAGAGTCCGAAATGCAGTACTTGGATACAGTCTCAAAAATGACAGAATGATCTCTGTTCGTTTCCAAGGCAAACCATTCAATACCACGGTAATCCAAGCCTATGCCTCAACCAGTAATGCTGAAGAAGCTGAAGTTGAACGATTCTATGAAGACCTACAAGACCTTTTAGGACTAACACCCCCAAAAGATGTCCTTTTCATTATAGGGGACTGGAATGCAAAAGTAGGACCAGTTGGACAATTGTCCAGATTCCCCAGGCAGGGGACAACTGACACTTAACTAAGCTAGACTTGTTAAACCCCAAGTGATAGAATGTACGGAATTTTTGCAAGATGATGCAGGAAATGAGGATGCAGTGGAGTGTGGGTGAAGACAGCCACTGGAGAAGGATGGAGCCAGTTCATGTTTGTGTCTGCTATGGTCCCACCTTTGTGTTCCCCAGAAATTTCATATGTTGAAATCCTGACTCCCATGGTGATGGTATTTCATAGGTGGGGCCTTTGGGAGGTGACGAAGTTATGGAGGTGATGACGGATGGAGCCTCCTGGATGAGATGACTGCTTTTATATATAAGAGACACACGGAGTTTCTCTAGCCCTTTCCCTGATGTGAGGATATAGTAAGAAGTGTGTGATGGAAAGAGGGCCTTATCTGACCACACTGTGAAAATCCATTTCTATTGTGTATAATTCTATGATATTTTGTTACAGCAGCCCAGAAGGACTAAGACAGCATCCTAACAATTTTTAGGCAGTTCAGTAAACCTCATGCTATTTAGGTAGCCACGTGCACAGCACTTATATTGTCTGTTGTAACACTGTGACAATATAAGAATTGGCTGACAGTTTGTGGCTTGCTTTCATAAAGAATTCTCAGAATTCAGTCTTCTTGGTAGCATGACCAGCACAATGAGTAATTATCTAATTCTTTGATTCTTATAACTTGACCTAGCATAATTTTGTGTGATTCTTCAGTAAGCTCTTTAATTGTCTTTGTCATGTCAGTTCCTGCTATTTGTGACCAATTTTAATAAGAAATTCTTTCTCTCAGAGGCAGGGATGGATTTTCTTTTGATTTTCTATTAAATGAAGATAAAAACATTGACAAATTTCCTTCTTAGGTTTTGACGTCTCTACAGAGTCTGTGTTTATTTTGTTTGAGATGAGACCCATTACACCAAAACATGCATTAAATAGCTATAAAACTCAAAGAAGCTTTTGACGGGATGCATCATCACTAACCATCTCAGGATTGGCTGGGTTAATTGTAGGCTTAGCATGAGGTGTGTCGGCACTTCATCAGCTGGATGTAGGTGTTAACTTTATATGAATCCTTACTCAGGCAGAGGAACATTTTATAAAAAGCAGTTTGGCGCACATTATCATCGCCCGCCGTCAGGGAGGACTTTTCTGACCACACTGGATAGGTCTCCTTCTCCTTCTCTCCAGGATGAATCTAAGCATCCAAAAGATAATGAATTTTATGAGTTTTATTAGTATTTGCTCTTCTTTGTTCCTTCTTATTATCAAATTAAGATTGGGAAAGCCTTATGAAACTCTAGACGTGAATTTGGAGCCAGTGTATGGAAAATCTATTAGCAATCTAAAATCAAGAAGCAGAACTCTAGTATGAGTTTGGTTTTGACTTTCTCTTTCCTTCCTTCCCACTCTCATTCTTTGGTTTTAAGAGGACAAAGAAAGAATATGAGTAGATGCTCAGTAGCAGATCACCTGGGTTCCTTTGAAGAAAACATTGATCTTACAAATTCTGTTCTCCAGTTCTCTTACCCATGAAAGCATTTCAACCACATGTGTGCAGCAAGAGGCTAGCTTTTGGTGGAATTGTGTGCAATGCATGGAATGCTGCACCTGTCAAAAACTGCAGTTGAATTCTAATTCACTTACAATAGAATCTAGCATTATGAATGATTAGTCTCTCGCTTTATATAACAGTAATTAGAATATAGAAGGCCTGAATCTTGTTCTTATAATGTGAGATGTTTCAAAACTCATTCCTCAATTCAGAGGTCATCTTATTTCATTCATGAGGAAAGCAAAGAAGGCTTCAGGAGATGGCTCACCCTTTTTTGTATCTCTTCCACACCTTCTAGAAGTACTTTGGTCTTTTCCTCAATCTCTGTGGCCTTTGACAAGAGATAAGGTGAGCCTTCTTTCACACGCACCAGTTCTGTGACTAGATCATGCAGAGGTTCATCCCACGAGTGGAGTAAGCTGAGTACCAACCTAAAAAGGATTTCATCCTAAGAAACCACAGGAAACAATCTCATTAAAATAAAGAAAATTCAGTGGGCTTGGTAACATGTGATTTTTGCTCAGGGAGGCTGAGCATATAAAAAAACCCTTTATTATTCCTCTGTGTATGCAAAAAAATTTAAAGATGTTAAGGATATAAAATTATAAAATGTATACTACTAGTTTATACTTTGCTGAAATTCTTTTTAAAAAACTGTCACTTTAATCCTTTTGATGAATTCTAATTTAGAACATGAAATATTTCCTTTTTCCCTCTGAAATTTGACCATCTGCTCAGTGAATTCTTTTATATTTAAATGCTTTGCTTGTTCAGGGAGAGAAATCTAAATATTTTGTTGGAACTCAATGTGTGTCTAGAGTACCTGACCCAGGAAACATGGATTCTACCCATGCCCACATCATTTTCACCCCCCGATTCATTTGTATTAATGAAGCAAATCATTCATTAATGTATTCATTTTCTGACTGGTAGTTTTATGATATTTGAACAAAGAGATAATGAAGAAAACATGAAATTCTTAAACACATTTTCCTCAATCTATACCAACACCAGTCCCATTTGCTATCAGAGTAGTCTTTCTGTTGACATATATAGGGGCAAAAAATGGCGCAGTATTGTCTTTAGTAACAGCATCAGTGGGATTCACGATGGAAGGTCCCCCCCCAACTCAATTCACTACTACAAGGATTGGTCATGAAACTCCCAGAGGCTGAGTATCTCTAATTAATGGCTTGATTTCTTGATGGCCATGAAATATTTTAGTGGTACAGGAAATCAGAGCAGAGAAGAAATGAATAGACATTGCAATAGAAACATAATGGGAGACTAAGGAGCTGTAATGAAATACAGAGTTTAGTTTTCAAGGGGGCTTTGCAGCTTAAAGATGAAGAGTGAGAGCTCTGAGTTGGATGAAACCTAGACTCACTGCTTATTACCTGTGTGATGGGTGCAAATCCCTTTTCTGAGCCTTGGTTTCCTTATCTCAGGAAGTGTAATAACAGTCACTGTGCTACAGGAATTTTGGGAGGATTAAGCATAGTAATGAACACAGAGCACTTTGTAAATTTTATGGCAGTGTAATAGCCCTCAATAAATTTTAAATTTATTTTAAATTCATTAAAAACATCCTCATTCTCCTTGACCTTCTTCCTTCATTTTATCATCTCCATTATTAAGATGCTGAGCAGATGGAAAGAATGTTGATGTTATTAACAAAGTATTAGTAAGAGAACAGATA
The DNA here is from genome assembly GCA_024291935.2 of Okapia johnstoni. Classification (NCBI taxonomy): domain Eukaryota; kingdom Metazoa; phylum Chordata; class Mammalia; order Artiodactyla; family Giraffidae; genus Okapia; species Okapia johnstoni. Next base: position 149,711,039 of record CM044306.1, read on the forward strand.
GTATTTAAGAGAAGATGTATGTGAAAATATTTTAAATAATGTTAGGATTGTGGTTTATGTGGGAATCAGAAAGGATCGATTAAAATGAAGAAAAGTTGGATCTGGGATAAATGACTTAGGCTTAATTTGTAGACTGTGTTTTCATCAGAACAGAGACAATTGTTGTAACCATGAGAAGCAAAACATAATATTTTATAGGATACTTGGGGAGGAGACTCATAATTAAGAATAAAAGTGATAGAGCAATTATTGAGAATGATAATGAAGTAGGTTTCAGAGAAGCAGAAGAATCAGGAGAGCCTTGGAAGTCAGAAGCAATGTCTCCAATGGTGCAGTGTAGGAGTGACTCCTACGCAGGTGTCACTGGTCACAGGGAATACTCAAAACTGTGGTTGTGTTTCTTATGTATCCATGAATTCTGCCAACCTTATATTTTACACATAGAACTTTTGTTCAGCCCATGATTTCATACAGTATAATAGCTGCAACCCTGGGCCTAATGCATTGGTTAAACTAAGGTTATCTGCATGGGAATTTATAGATCTGTTATTTATTTGCTACTACAGATCTTTAGTCATCACTTGATTCTATTCATATGTTATCAACTGCATAATGTAATTTCTCTTTGATTGCTTGGTATTTCTCCCCGTTTCTCTGCATGTGCAGTTACCATTACTCTAATAATCTAAAGCCTAGTAACATGAGTGCACTGTCTCATTTGCTCAGGTGAAAAACCCAGATAAAATCCTCACCTTTGTATTTTCAGCTTCTTGTTTGGTATTGGGGGTGGTGATGGATATGGTGTGGCAGCTGTTGAGGAGCTCCGAAGTGAAGTTTTTGCCCTGGCCATACCGTTTATTCTGGGAGTGATCAAGCACATTCAATTTCTTAGGGTTATTTTGGCATTCAATAAATGAATTCATACCAGAATATTAACACAGCTAATAGATGTATAATTTTTTTTAATGAGGGTTACATAACAATTGAATGTCATTCTTTTTCCTATTTTTTCCCATTATCACTATAAACAATTGTTTTTCACCTTATTTTTCTAAACTTGTACCTCTTCCCTTCTTTACTCTTCCCAGGTTTAATTTCATCCTTTCCAGTTAATATTAGGACAGCAAATGCTAAAATTACCACAAATATCAAATATTAATATTTTAATGTTTTACTGGAGTGCCACAGTCCATGGGGTTGCAAAGAGTAGGACACGACTGAGCAACTAACACACACCTTCAAGATGACAAATACAGGTACTTTAAATTTATTTAGGAAATTTTAAAATTAAAATGAGTGAAAGAAAATTAAAGCAGATATTTCACTCTTTAAGAATCTTTGAGATTTCATGAAATTGATCCTTTCTTCTATTTACACATTTTATGAGCTGATGCCTTGTTTGACTTAGGAAGTTAGTTGAAGTTTGGCTGATGCAGCCTTTTTGTTTAAATGATAATATAGCCCACTCACTTGCACCAAGGTTTCCTATGGAAATAAGCAAGAAGTGCAGTACTTACAAATTCGGTCAACATATCCCTGGCGAGCCTATAGTTGTAGTTAGCCACCGTGGTTGCTGTGTTAAACAGGTTTTGAAGGGGAATCTTGCAATTGTCAGGTTGGTTTTTACAGTACGGTGCATAGTCCTCACCCTGGCACAAGAGTAGATTTGACACCAGCAGCAGCAGGAGCAGGCAGGACCCTGCATAAATAAAAACATGAGCCACTCAGATGATGTATTAGCCCAAGGTTAGCAAAAGCCATCCTGTCCAGGAAAGCCTCATCTCTCCTTGTTGCCCTGAGCAGAATTTGATCCAATGAGCCAACTCATTGGAAAAGACCCTGATGCTAGGAAAGATTGAGGGCAGGAGGGGAATGGGGCAACAAAGGATGAGATGGTTGGATGGCATTACCAACATAATGGACAAGAGTTTGAGCAAACTCCAGGAGATAGTGAAGGACAGGGAAGCCTGGCATACTGCAGTCCATGGGGTTGCAAAGTGTTGGACATGACTTAGGGACTGAAAAAGAACATCAGAATTTTTAAGGTTTTCTCTTCTCTTAGTTGTATAGTGCCATGGTATCTAAGAATAAAATGTTATTTAAAATTAGGTTATGAAAGTAAAACAAGTGACCCTCAATATGCAGAATTAAGTTGGAGAATTGTGAGACTATATCTCTGAATATCTAAGGGACAAGGGAATATCTTATTGGGACAAGCAAGGAGAATAATAGTTCATATAACACAGGCATATTTGTATACATATATTTCTGTGTGTATATACATGTGTTATGCACAAAGATAAATATTCACTTAATTCCTACATGGAACTTTGTGCTTTTTAAAAATTAGACTATATAGGAGGCAATAAGTATAGCTGTGGTTGTTCCAATAGTCATGTATGGATGTGAGAATTGGACCATAAAGAAAGCTGAGCACTGAAGAATTGATGCTTTTGAACTGTGGTATTGGAGAAGACTCTTGAGAGTCCCTTGGACTGCAAGGAGATCAAACCAGTCCATCCTAAAGGAAATCAGTCCTGAATATTCATTGGATTGACTATTGCTGAAGCTGAAGCTCCAATACTTTGGTCACCTCATGCAAAGAACTGACTTATTGGAAAAGACTCTGATGCTGGGCAAGATTGAAGGCAGGAGGAGAAGGGGACAACAGAGGATGAGATGGTTGGATGGCCTCACCGAATCAATGGACATGAGTTTGAGCAAGATTCGGGAGTTGGTGATAGACAGGGAAGCCTGGCGTGCTGCAGTTTATGCAGTTGCAGAGTCGGACAAAACTGAGCGACTGAACTGAACTGAAGGATAGCAGAATATCATAAATCCGAATGTAACTGATCATTTATTGGAAGATGGCTAACTATATGAATTTTTTTCTGTTAAAATATAATTTGGTGATCATATAAATATCTCAATATCCAATATACGACTGAAGAGGGTCTCAGTGTGTTATTCACACTATAAACTGAAGGAATCAATTATCAATGGATAACTATGCATTAACCTTGTAGTTTAATGAGCAAAATAAACTGATTACCATACAGTTACATACTGAATACATAAAATAATTACCAGGAAAATGCAAATCAAAAGCACAAGCAATATCACCCCATACCTGTTAGAATGGCCATTAGTAAAAAGGTAAGAAATATTAATAACATGTGTTGATGAGGGTATGGAGAAACAGTAGGTCTTGTGAACTGTTGCTGGGAGTGTGAATTGGTGCAACTCCCATGGAAAACAACTGTGCAGATTCCTCAAGAAATTTAAAAGAGTAATGTTATATGATCCATTAATCCTACTTCTGGCTTACCTCAAAGCTCAGTCAGTAAAATATCTGCTGCAGTGAAAGACCCAGATTTGATTCCTGGGTTGGGAAGATCCCCTGGAGAAGGAAATGGCAACCTACTCCAGCATTCTTGCCTGGAGAATCCCACGGACAAAGGAGCCTGGCAGACTACAGTCCATGATGTTGCAAGAATTGGACACAACTTAATGACTAAAACGAAACCACAGTCCTACTTCTGGATATATATTCAAAGGAAATGAAATCATTATCTTAAAGAGATCCCATATTCATTGAAGTATTATTCACAGTAGCCAAGATAGAGAAACAATCTCAATATTGTCAACAGGTGAACAGATTAAAATAATGTGATATGATATATATGTGTGTGAATATTATTTAGCCATTTAAAAAAGGGAGAAATTATACCATCTGTGGCAAATGGATAAAACTGGAGAGCCTGATGCTAAGAGAAATAAGTCAGAGAAAGAGAAATACCATATGATCTCAATTATCTGGAATCTATAAACATTGGAACTCAGAAACAGAATAGGAAAGTGATTGCCAAGAGCTGGAGGGTGCAGAAAATAAGGAGAGATTTGTAAAAGGTTACACATTCTCATTTAATAAGGTCTGAGGAATTAACGTAGAGCATGGTGACTATATGGTATAAGATTGTGCTGTATAATTGAAATTGCCTAAGAGAATGGAACTTGTATATGTTCTTTACAAAAGAAAAATAAACAGTAAACCTGTGAGGTGATGACTTTGTTACTGAACTCAATAGAAAAGGAAAATCTTTTCTAAGACATACATACACTGGGGTCAACAAGATGGTGGAGGAGTAGGTGGACATGAAGTACATCTGTCTCCATGGATGCATCTAGAATTCATGTACAGGGTTTTCCTGGAAGCTCAGTGGTAAAGAATCAGCCTGCCAATGTAGGAGGCATGAGTTCGATTCCTGATCTGGGAGGATCTCCCATGTCACAGAGCAAATAGTCCCATGCCCCACAGCTATTGAGCCTGTGCTTTAGAGCCTAGGAACTGCAAATACTGAGCCCACATATCACAACTACTGAAGTCTGTGTACCTAGAGCCCGTTCTCTGTGACAAGAAAAGCCACCACAATGAGAAGCCCTGTATACTGCACCCAGAGACAGTCCCCCACTCTCTGCACCTAGAGAAAAAGTCTAGGAAAACATGAGCTGCACTAATTTGTGTTACAGGATGGGGGAGTCGAGGGGTACTGGGGAAATGAGAAATGAACACATTTTCATAGGTTTCCTGTATTTTTCTACATTTGCTTCTTCTTGTCCCCCTTCTCTACAAGGATGGTGTTTAAAAAAAAAATAATGCACATTTAAGTACCTCTAGAGATGTATCAGGAGTTCCTGACCACTGGAAAGGAAATCATAGATTCATGCAAAACTCACTAGGATGAAGGGAAGAAGGAGGAGGGAAAGCAAGCAGAACCAATTTGCACCAGGGGGTCGGGGAGCTGAAGCAGGGGAGAGATCCCGGCATTCGGGGCAATTGGTTGGGCAGAAGGGAGGCATTTGAGGCTTTTGGAGAGTGAAGTAGCTGATCTGTGACAGTCCAGATGGAGTGGAACCACACAGATAATCCATGCCATTGGCCGTACGTACCTTGAACAGTGTTGCTAATCTTCTGGAGCCCACGGTGGCTGGTTGCTGGAGCCATGGGGATTGGAGAGAAATCCCAGGAGGAGGACTGCTGCTGATGGGAAGATGGCCCAACAGGACAAAATGGAGGAAGTCTGCGGTGGGGAATGCCTAAGGAGGAAAACCTGGCAACCATATAAATAGGGTGCTACTGATGAGTCACACCCTGGGGGTGGAGCTATCACTGTTTCTTCTCTCTTATCAATGCTGGTGCCTGCATGTGAGCATTAGGGAACGATCACAGTCATGGGGGCCTTCAAGCAACCAGTTTGCACTGAGCAATAGAAAATTTCAGTATCTCTATATACCCTATGCGGGCATGCTAAGTTGTTTCAGGTGTATTCAACTCTTTGAGACCCTGTGGACTATAGCAACCAGCCTCCTCTGTCCAGGAGGATTTACCAGGCAAAAATACTGGAATGGGTTGCCCTTCCCTCCTCCAGGGGGTCTTCCCTACTCAGGGATCAAACCTGTGCCTCTTACCTCTCCTGCACTGACAGGTGGGTTCTTTACCATCAGTACCAACTGGGAAGCCGATATATAGGCTACCCTACCTATCCTATTCTCTTACTATCCAAATTTTGTCTTGTAGTGTAAAAAATTAACATCTAAATGTATGTGTGTTAACGTTTATTACAGAAAGACCACACTCTTCCTCAGTGGTAGTGGTGGTCTATGTCTATGTTAAAGAACTAGGACAGGCTTCCTCTGCCCTGGGATGGGTTTCCTGTGCCCTGCCCTTCAGCGAGGTCAGTGGGTGGCCAACTCCATCTATGTATATCTTGTGTGTGGGTCTGCTCACAAAGAACTTTGTGTTAGCCACCAGAGATGCAAACTGTGCAGTGTCTCAAGACTTTACTCAGTCCCAATGGGTTTTATCAGGAAGGCGCAACCCATAAGAATAAAAACAGACTGCCTAGAAAAGAATACAAACTCATAGTCTTTATCATCTTCGTAAATTTAAGTGATAAATCTCACCAAACTCATTCAGATGCATTCTCAAATAAATTTTTTATTGGCTGCCAAGTTGTAAAGCTGGGGCATTCATAATCTGGAGGAGTCCATACAGGCTCTTTCCACATCAACCCAATATCTTTTTTTTTTAATTTTAATAAATTTATTTATTTTAGTTGGGGGCTAATTACTTTACATTATTGTAGTGGTTTTTGCCATACATTGACATGAATCAGCCATGGGTTTACATGTGTTCCCCATCCTGAACCCCCCTCCACTTCCCTCCCCATCCAATCCCTCTGGGTCATCCCATTGCCCCAGCCCTGAGCATTTGTCTCATGCATCAAACATGGAATGGTGTTCTGTTTCACATATGATAATATACATGTTTCAATGCTATTGTCCCAGAACGTCCCACATCAACCCAATATCTTGTCACATTCTTTTCCGGTTGCATTGATGGGCCACAATGTTTTCACACAATGAAAGAACTCAAAGATAAGGGATTTAACCCAGAAAAAAATTTAATTCTCTTGCTTGTGAGAAGCAAGAAATTTCTTTTCACTCTGAAAATATCTGTTGTTTTTTTTTTTGAGTTTCTACTGTACTGTGCACTAGGCAGTTTAAGACACCTAATGTTATATGCACTGTCACATTTATCTTTTTATAAATGTATGTCACAACCATACATGGCAGGGATAAATATTATTATTTTGGAGGTATAGAACTTTCTCTCTTGCTTTCCGTACACTTCCTACATATTAGATTTTGATGTAAATTTTAACCATTATTTTTCCTAAACCTTTTAGTGAGCTGTCATTTTCTTTCCAGACTTTCTATCACAAACTGCTCTGTCCATCTCCTGGAAGACCCCCAGTCCCCTAATATCCCTGGGATCCCCTTTTTTCTGTCTAATACTGACTCTGTTCTTCAGCTAGACTTTGCTGTAAAAATGCAATTGCAATTGTGTTTCTGCTCCTTAAACACTTGGATGGCTGTCTCTTGTCTTTAGAAGAAAGTCTACTTTCTTTCTCACTCTTCTTGGGTCTCTCCTAGATTTTGCCCTTGTCTGGGCTTCATCTTCACTCCTGCCCTGTCTCCTCCCTTCTCTCTCTAGTCTAGCAACACCAGACCTTACCTGTTCCCTGAAAACATCATCCTCCACCGTCTTCCCTCTCTTGTTTTCCTTTGCCTAGAATGTTTCTTCCTATCATTTCCTCAGCTTCCTCCCATGTATCTTTTAGATTTTTAGCTTCTGCATCAGTTCCTTGGACAGTGATTCCTAACTGTTAGACTAGGAGCCAAGTTCCTTTGACCTAGTTACCTTGCTCTGTGCTCTCACAATGTCAATCCTTCCTGTTTCAACATTTCTTCCAGATTGCCGTTTCTTGTCCAAATATCAGTATTTTCTGCTAGAATATAAACTTACTGAAATCAGTGGCCTCACCTGTCCTGTTTGTCGAAGTACGTTCATCCTGTACTGAAGAATCTGGTGCTGATGAATCATTCAGTAAACAGTTGTCAAATACAAAAAGAATTTTTAAAAAACAGAAAACCAGAGAGGTTGAATCTCCTGCCCTGAGTCATGCAAGTTATACCTCTGGCCACACCTGGATTAGAACCCATGTGTGTTTATCAAGAGAGTCCAGCTTTCCTTCCATTTTACTGCTACCCCGTGGAAGGGCTGGTGTGACTCAAAAGGTTCATTCTTGCTTTTTCCTCTTTTTCTGCCCTAGGAATAGTATTTTGGATTCAGTTTTAAATAATAGAAGGTTCCAAATTCCTTTTGATAATAGAACATATGCTTTAAAATAGTATTTTGAAAATTATAGGTGACTGCTTAGTGATATATCTGCATGTTTTGAAAATTTATATAATCTAGAACATTCTTGTGAAACCTATCATAAACTAATTCAATTTTGATCTTGAATTTTAGGCTAGAATTTAAAGTTATCTTTTTATCATCTTCTAATCTTCCTTAAGTTTTCCCTGGCAGGTGTCTTATAAGTCATATTACTTGGAGATTACGTATGCAATGCCAAGAGGATAGAGATAAGTTGCTGCCATATAACCGTATCTGTTTTTGTCAGTAAGCGGAGAAATTCATTTGTTGGCAAGCCTTTGGCATGTGGAAGGTGAATCTGGTTTCTGATTGTCAGTGATTATTTAATCTATGAAGTTTAATAATTCCCAGTCCAAACAGTGGTGAGTAATAGAAGTGCAAACCTTGGCTCTGGATTTGTTTAGGATATTTCTGTTGATATTTGAAAACACCTTTTTAGTTGTTAGCAATTTGCAAAGATTACAGATTTGCCTGAAACCAAAGATAATGAGGGATGCACACACTCCCTTCATTTCTCCTTCCAGACTTTTTCAGGCATCTCTAATGAGGTGAGAGTTTACTGAAGACACAGAAACAAAGGTCTATGACTGGCTTATTGTGGGTGAGTAGGTATTTAAGTTTTCTTTAAATTTTAAGGAGTCATTGATTTTTGGTATGTGTTGCCTGGTGCTTACCTGCTTCTATTTGGTGCCAGTTTTACTCTGGAGGGAGGTTTGGGGACAGTAAGACCTTTTGGAATTCCATGAACCTCGCTTTCTTATTGGTGAAAGTTTGAAAATCAGCAGCTGTGGAGATCTTCTTTCCAACACAACTGGAATATTAGTGGAATTTATTTTTCTTGTTACCTGCATCCATTTTGTAACTTTGAATGGACACTTTATGATTTCCAAGTTAATTTAGGCACCCATAATGTACAATGTATGGTGTTTATTGTGTAAGGATAGCAGTGACAATCATTGAAGGTTTGTTGTTTGATAGTGAATGTTCAGCTCTGGGTCACTTCTCTTTGCTTATTGAACTGACCAGTTATGACTGCATTTGCAAACATGAGTGAGTTCAGAGGTTTCTTCAATCTCTCACTAACTCCTAAGAAAGAATTTTTTTAGGTACTGACTGTATAACTAGACATTTGAGAAATGCTACAATGTTTTAAATGACTTATGAAGCCAGAATAAGATTTTCTGTTGAAGTTCACCTGAAAGATGAACTTGATTTTGACTATCAGCAATGGAATATTAAACCTTTAAGGTACTCAATGAGATCCTCTAAGACAGAATAACTGTGTAATACTTTTTTCTTTCATTAATTTATATCTTTTGCAATTTTAGTACTAGGAGGAATATTCTTCAGGGGGAAGAAAAAACACTAGAAGTGACAATTTCACTAAGCAATCAAGAGTTAGCTTATTTTCAATTAAATGAAAATGTTGCATGCAATGCTCTTTACAAAGACTCTTGGTATGTTTCGTAATTCGGTTCTTGAAAAGTATAACTATTTTTTTGAAAACCAGGGAAATTTATCAACTGTGAATGCCAACTGTCTGGCACAAATACAAACTGTGTTTCTACTGCATCAGGTTCTTAATATTCTTAATTTGTTCAGTGGACAAATGATGTTACTCGTAAGAATTATCGAATGTGTGCTCCTTGTAATAGACAACATTGTGTTTGAACCAAATCTGCCCTTTGTGGAAATCTGACAGCGAAGAGACAGAACAAAGGGTGTGTGTGAGTTGATCAAGAAAAGGATAATTGGAGCTATGAAGTTATTCATTGATTGGCTTTTACGACAGCCACTTAATCAGTTTTTCTCAGTATACTTTCCTATAGATATAGAAATGAAAATTTTTCATGCTACCACATATAGGGCAACTCTATACTGCTTCCTACCCCCATTTGAAACAGGAGATCCGCAATTCTTGAGAAGGAATGGCAAAAAAACTCACCACTAGATTCTTGATTATTATTTAGGCTCTAATTAGGTAGCATATTTTCTGCCATCGCTGTGTAAGTGCCTCACAAGTTGCAAATTTCTTTTGAACTCAGGCAGATGTTTATCAAGAAATCATTCATTTCTACCTAAACACTTTTGGGTGACAGATCAGTGCTTCTGATGATCCCAGAAGCAGTACTTTTACCAAATCCTAACGGTTGGCTTATATTTCATTATAAATGGGAAAGTGCCTTGGAGTTTCCCAAACATTTCCGAGTCATGATAATTGATAAAAAGCAACATCAATTTGGGTAACTGAGAACAGCCTTCAGATGGCTAGGCACTGAGATAATAATGTGACTGTGATCATCTTAAAGACATTTTTGTCTATATCATTCGTGCTATAACACATGAGGTGATTTATAATGTTTAAATATATGCTGCAAACACCTTTTTGGATAGGACATTGCAATATGTAGTCCAATGGGGTACAAATAAGTGAAACACATATATTCTACCCTAAAAGGCTCTGTAGTCTTCTTAAGAAAACACCACATATAATGAGAAAAAAAAAAGCTTCATGGAATGTATTCTTAACAATCACAGATGATTTTAGTTTGAAAGAGACTTTATAACTTTTTTTATAACATTATTGATTTCTTTTTGGCTGTGCTATGTCTTCATTGCTGCTTGGGCTTCTCTCTAGTTGTGGTGAGTAGGGACTACTCTCAGTTGCAGTGTGCAGGCTTCTCATGGCAGTGGTTTCTCTTGTTGTGGAGCACACGTTTTAGGCTCGTGGGCTTCAGTAGTTGCAGTTCCAGGGCTCTAGAAAACAAGCTCAACTGTTCTGGCACAAGGGCTTATAGTTTGCTGTTTGCCACGTGGGATCTTCCCAGACCAGGGATCAAACCTGTATCTCCTGCATCAGCGGCAGATTCTTTACCACTGAGCCCCAAGGGAGCCCTGTGATCTTTCAAATCAAGGTCCTCTACAATGTCTTTCATGGAACATTGGCACATATGAACTTTTACACAAGTTATCCCCATTTAGTTAACTCCTGTAGGGATGCCTTTTTCTCCTCTAAAACATAAATATCAGTGCCAACAGCTGGCTGAATAGTGACCCCAGGGCTGGGGGCCCTCTGCAACTGGCCCATTGCAGCTCCCTCCAAGTGAGTTAACACTCAGCAGAGACAGTTTTGTTAGTCCTCATATCTGTTAATGCCCATGGTGCTTGCTATTATAATTATGTAATGTAATGATCCTAATGACACGTGGATAATAGCAATCAGCTTGCATTGCAGGAGACCACAGTTCGATTCCTGGGTAAGGAAGTACCGCTGGAGAAGGGATAGGCTACCCACTCCAGTGTTCTTGGCCTTCCCTTATGGCTCAGGTGGTGAAGAATCTACCTGCAATGTGGGAGACCTGGATGTGATCCCTGGGTTGGGAAGATCCCCTGGAGAAGGGAAAGGCTACCCACTCTAGTATTTTGGCCTGGAGAATTCCATGGACGTTATAGTCCATGGGGTCACAAAGAGTCAGGCACGACTGAGCTGGTGATGGTGTTAGTGATGCACAGGAAAGTTGATGATGGATGAGGAAGACTGCCATGCTGCAGTTCATGGGGTTGCAAAGAGTCAGACATGACTGAGTGACAGAACTGAAATGAATGACATGTGAGTGTGATGGGAGCAATTTCAATAAAAACAAAATGAAAAACATTGGTAAGACCCTTGAGTCTAAAAACGTTACTAATCAAGAATGATCTATGACATGTAAACAGAAAAAAAAGTTAAAGCTTAGGCATCTGTACTCATTTTTTTCCCAGTGTTTATGTACTATTTTTTTAAAAAATTGAATGTAGTAATTATAGATGATGTGTAATAATTTTGACTTTTGAACAAAAAGAAAGAGGAGGAAGTTGGAAACTACTAAATGGGCATAGCCAAAAGAGGCCATGGCCACACAGAAGAGAAGCATCAGAAAATAAATATATCTAAAGGACTTTTTCATTTAACAACAACAAAAAAAAACTACTGGTGCAATACTTTGGCTAAGGAAGATTCTTCGGCTAACCGAAGCATCCTCTGGGATAATCAGAATGTTTGTTTGCATAGTTCAGGATCTGACAACTTCTGCAGCAAACTATTATGCTCTGAGATATTTCTTCTCCTCTCAAAACTTTCTGTTGCTTTCTCTGCAAGCAAACCCAACAGTATCAATATTAAGAAAAGGCAGGTTTAAAACAAGCTGTTGTGTGCTCTGTTTCTTCAGTCATGTTTGTCTCTCTGACCCTGTTTCATGGATCAAACTTGGACTGGTGATCTATTTCGCATATGGTAATATACATGTTTCAGTGCTATTCTCGCACATCATCCCACCCTCGCCTTCTACCACAGAGACCAAAAGTCTGTTCTTACCATCTGTATCTCTTTTGCTGTCTCATTTATAGGGTCATCATTACCATCTTTCTAAAGTCCATATATATATGCGTTAATATACTGTACTGGTGTTTTGTATTGTAAATGAAGTGACTTACTTCACTCTGTATAGGACGCTCCAGTTTCATCCATCTCATTAGAATTGATTCAAATATATTCTTTTTAATAGCTGAATAATATTCCATTGTGCATATGTACCACAGATTTCTTATCCATTCATCTCCCAATGGACATCTAGGTTGCTTCCATGTCCTAGCTATTGTAAACAGTGGTGTGATGAAAATTGGGGTACATGTGTTTCTTTCAATTCTGGTTTCCTCACTGTGTATGCCCAGCAGTGGGATTGCTGGGTTGTCAGTTCAGTTCAGTTGCTCAGTCCTGTCTGACTCTTTGCAACCCCATGGACTGCAGCATGCCAGGCCTCCCTGTCCATCACCAACTCCCGGAGATTTCTCAAACTCATGTCCATTGAGTCAGTGATGCCATCCAACCATCACATCCTCTGATGAGTTATATGGCATCCATATTTCCAGTTTTTAAAGGAATCTCCATACTGTTCTCCTTAGTGTCTGTACTACTTTGCATTTCCACCAACAGTGTAAGAGGGTTCTCTTTTCTCTGTACCCTCTCCAACATTTATTGTTTGTAGACTTTTTGATAGCAGCCATTCTGACCAGCATGAGATGGTACCTCATTGTGGTTTTGGTTTGGATTTCTCTGATAATGAGTGATGTGGATTATCTTTTCATGTATTTGCTAGCCATCTGTATGTCTTCTTGGAGAAATGTCTGTTTAGTTCTTTGGCCCATTTTTTAATTGGGTCATTTATTTTTCTGGTATTGAGCTGCATGAGCTGCTTGTATATTTTTGAGATTAATTCTTTGTCAGTTGTTTTATTTGCTATTATTTTCTTCCATTCTGAAGGCTTTCTTTTCACCTTGCTTATAGTTTCCTTTGCTGTGCAAAAGTTTTTACATTTAATTAGGCCCCATTTGTTTATTTTTGCTTTTATATCCATTAATCTGGGAGAGGGGTCATAGAGGATCCTGCTGTGATTTACGTCAGAGAGTGTTTTGCCTATGTTTTCCTCTAGGAGTTTTAGAGTTTCTGGTCTTACATTTAGATCTTTAATCTATTTTGACTTTGTTTTTGTGTATGGTGTTAGAAAGTGTTCTAGTTTCATTCTTTTATAGGTGATTGATCAGTTTTCCCAGCACCACTTGTTAAAGAGATTGTCTTTTCTCCATTGTATATTCTTGCCTCCTTTGTCAAAGATAAGTGTCCATAGGTGCGTGGATTTATCTCTGGGCTTTCTAATTTGTTCCATTGATCTATATTTCTGTCTTTGTGCCAGTACCATACTGTCTTGAAGACTGGATCTTTGTAGTACAATCTGAAGTCAGGCAGGTTGATTCCTCTGTTCCATTCTTCTTTCTCAAGATTACTTTGGCTATTTGTTTGTTGTATTTCCATGCAAATTGTGAAGTTATTTGTTCCAGTTCTATGAAAATTACTGTTGGTAGCTTGATAGGGATTGCATTGAATCCATAGATTGCTTTGGGTAGTATACTCATTTTCACTATATTGATTTTTCTGATCCATAAACATGGTATAATTCTACATTTATTTGTGTCATCTTTGATTTCTTTCATCAGTGTTCTATAGTTCTATATATAGGTCTTGATTTCTTTAGGTTTATTTATTCCTAAGTATTTTATTCTTGTTGTTGCAATGGTGAATGGAATTGTTTCCTTAATTTCCCTTTCTGTTTTCTCATTGCAAGTGCATAGGATTGCAAGAGATTTATGTGTGTTAATTTTATATCCTGTAAATTTACTATATTAATTGATTAGCTCTAGTAGTTTTCTGTTGGTATCTTTAGGGTTTTCTATAGAGGATCATATCATCTGCAAACTGTGAGAGTTTTACATCTTTTCCAATCTGGATTCCTTTTATATCTTTTTCTTCTCTGATTGCTGTGGCTAAAGCTAACAAAACTATGTTGAATAGTAGTGGTGAGAGTGGACACCCTTGTCTTGTTCCTGACTTTAGGAAATGCTTTCAATTTTTCATTATTGAGAATAATGTTTGCTGTTAGTTTATCATATATGGCTTTTATTATGTTGAGGTATGTTCCTTCTGTGCCTGCTTTCTGGAGGGTTTTTATCATAAGTGGATGTTGAATTTTGTCAAAGGCTTTCTCTGCATCTATTAAGATAATCATATGGTTTTATCTTTCAATTTGTTTAATGTGGTGTATCATATTGATTGATTTGTGAATATTGAATCTTTGTATCCCTGGGATAAAGCCCACATGGTCATGATGTATGATCATTTTGCTATGTTGTTGGATTCTGTTTGCTAGAATTTTGTTGAGTTTTTTTGCATCTATGTTCATCAGTGATATTGGCCTGTAGTTTTCTTTTATTGTGGCATCTTTGTCTGCTTCTGGTATTAGGGTGATGGTGACCTCATAGAATGAGTTTGGCAGTTTACCTTCCTCTGAAATTTTCTGGAAGAGTTTGAGTAGGATTGGTGTTAGCTCTTCTCGAAATTTTTGGTAGAATTCACCTGTGAAGCCATCTGGTCCTGGGCTTTTTTTGTTCGAAGATTTTTTATTACAGTTTCAATTTCTGCACTTGCGATGACTCTGTTAAGATTTTCTGTTTCTTCCTGGCTCAGTTTTGGAAGGTTATACTTTTCAAAGAATTCATCCATTTCTTCCAAGTTGTCCATTATATTGTCATATAGTTACTGATAGTAGTCTCTTATAATCCTTTTAAAGAGAATAGGCTGCCTTTCTGAGTGCCTGGTGTTCTGCCAGTGTTCAGAAGTTGTTTTGTGGAAGTTGTTCAGCATTCAGATGATCTTTTGATGAATTTGTGGGAGAGAATGTGGTCTCCCCATCCTATTCCTCTGTCATCTTGGGGCCATCCCCCCGAATTAAACTTAAAAGCTTTTGCACAACGAAGGAAACTATAAGCAAGGTAAAAAGACAGCTTTCAGAATGGGAGAAAATAATAGCAAATGAAGCGATTGACAAAGAATTAATCTCAAAAATATACAAGCAGCTCATGCAGCTCAATATCAGAAAAATAAACGACCCAATCAAAAAATGGGCCAAATAACTTAATAGACATTTCTACAAAGAAGACATACAGATGGCTAACAAACACATAAAAAGAAACTCAACATCACTCATTATCAGAGAAATGCAAATCAAAACCATAATGAGGTACCATCTCATGCCTGTCAGAATGGCCACTATCAAAAAGTCTACAAACAATAAATGCTGGAGAGGGTTCAGAGAAAAGGGAACTCTATTACACTGTTGGTAGGAATGCCAACTAGTCCAGCCACTATGGAGAACAGTGTGGAGATTCTTTAAAAAACTGGAAACAGAGCTGCCATACGACCCAGCAATCCCACTGCTGTACATACACAGTGAGAAAACCAGAAGTGAAAGAGACACGTTACCCCAGTGTTCATTGTAGCACTGTTTACAATAGCTAGGACATGAAAGCAACCTTGATGTCCATTGGGAGATTGAATGGATAAGAAAGCTGTGGTACGTATACACAACAGAATATTACTCAGCTATTAAAAAAACTCATTTGAATCAGTTCTAATGAGGCAGATGAAACTGGAGCGTATTATACAGAGTGAGGTAATTCAGGGGAAAAAAATACCAATACAGTGTATTAATGCATATATATGGAATTTAGAAAGATGGTAATGATGACCCTATATGAGACACAGCAAAAGAGACACAGAAAGAACAGACTTTTGGACTCTGTGGGAGAAGGCAAGGGTGGGATGATGTGAGAGAATAGCATTGAAACATATATATTAGCATATGTGAAATAGATCACCAGTCCACGTTTGTTGCATGTAACAAGGCACTCAAAGCCGGTGCACTGGGACAATCCTGAGGTATGGGATAAGGAGGGAGTTGGGAGGATTTTTCAGGGGGATATATATACGCCCATGGCTGATTCATGTCAATGTATGGCAAAAAACACTACAATATTGTAAAGTAATTAGCCTCCAATTAAAATAAATAAACAAATTTAAAAAATAAATAGAAATGGAAAGGCTAGCGTTTTCTTCCCCAGGGGATAAGGACACTTATTTTTATGGCCACTGGAATAACGGATTCTGAATGTACACACGTAATTATACCACAGTTATTTAACTGTCATAATAAAGAGATTTCTTTTAAATATAATTTCTTTTTTTTTTGATGTGAAAATATTTGTGACTTTTATTGGTAATAATGTCACAGGTGCTGCCAGTGCAACCATGGTTTATTGCTTACATTTGTTTTTTTAATAAGTTTATTTATTTTAGTTGGGGGCCAATTACTTTACAATTTTGTAGTGGTTTTTGCCATACACCAACACAATACATATAATTTCAATCAAAGTTCTCAGAATACCACAAGGGGCCAAGAATAAAATTATATGTGAATAAATTTTCATATGCATATATAAAATTTTGTAAGCTCAATTAAGTAATCATCATTAGTTCTTTTATTATTCCATCAATTCATCTACTGCTACATAATCCAAACTCTACAATGGATTTCTTTTTTACAAAGGTTTAAATCTCAAGTCATAACAAAAGCAGAACGATGGCCTAGAAGAATAAATATAATGTTGTGTGGATATCATTATACATATCCATTTGTAAGGAAAATTAATGAAAAAATACAGAAGACTTGCAGTTTTCTGAAACAGAAAGTGTACTCAGTCAGAGCTGAATATACACGTCACCTAGAATGCATAATTTCTCAGATTCCCATGATTTCTAAAGAAAAGGACTCCATGATTTTCTTCTCCAGCCTACTGTGGACTCCTTTCCATTTTCTTCCTCAACTTCCCTCACTGCAATCTCTTCCCTAGGTTGTAAAATACACCTTGGGCTTCTGGTTCAGACAAGATGGTCTTGATCTTTTTGAGCCCACTCCTCTCTTTGTTCTGGAAATAAGAAGAGACCACAAAGGATACCTTTGATAGTTGGCAAGAAGAAGGCGAACTAGTTTAGGGCCTGAAGACTGGAAGAGCCTCTTGATGAAAATCAAAGAGGAGAGAGAAAAGATTGGCTTAAAACTCAACATTCAGAAAACTAAGATAATGGTACCTGGTGACAACACTTCATGGAAAATAGATGGAGAAACAGTGGAAATAGTGACAGACTTTATTTTCTTGGGCTCCAAAATCATTGCAGATGGTGACTGCAGCCCTGAAATTAAAAGACATTTGCTCCTTGGAAGAAAAGTTATGACCAATCTAGACAGCATATTAAAAAGCAGAGACATTACTTTGCCAACAAAGGTCTGTCTTTTTTCAAGTAGTCATGTATGGACATGAGAGTTGGACTATAAAGAAAGTTAAGTGCCGAAGAATTGATGCTTTTGAACTGTGGTGTTGGAGAAGACACTTGAGAGTTCCTTGGACTACAAGAGATCCAACTAGTCCATCCTAAAGGAAATCAGTCCTGAATATTCATTGGAAGGACGGATGTTGAAGCTGAAACTCGAATACTTTGGCCACCAGATGTGAAGAACTGACTCATTGGAAAAGACCCTGATGATGGGAATGATTGAAGGCAGGAGGAGAAGGGGACGACAGAGGATGAGATGATTGGGTGGCATCATGGACTCAACTTACTCAATGAGTTTGAGTAAACTCCAGGAGTTGGTGATGGACAGGGAGGCTGGGTGGGTTGCAGTTCATGGGGACACAAAGAGTTGGACATGACTGAACAACTGAACTGAACTGAACTGGAAGAGCCAGACAGCAGCACCTAACAGAAGAAGGCAACCCAAACCTGACACTTCTGATCTCCAACCGACCATCAGAGGGCAGCCTGAATAGGGCCATTCCCCCCTAGGAATAAATGTGAAGGAACACAGGTGGTCGTTTAGTCCCTTAGTCGTGTCTGACTTTTTGTGACACCATCTACTGTAGCCCACCACCTTCCTCTGTCCATGGGATTCTCCAGGCAAGAATACTAGAGTGGGTTCTCATGCCCTCCCCCAGGGATCCCCACTCAGGGATCAAAACCTCATCTCTTACACTTTCTCATTGACAGGCAGGTTTTTAACCACTAGCACCATCTGGGAAGCTTGTCTTAAACAATAACATGTCATTAATCACCTAACCTACAAATGGTCTAAATATACTGATCAAAAGACAGAGTTGGCAGAGTGAATTAAAAAACAAACAAACAAACAATGAAACACTATATGTTCTTTCAAAGAAACTCAATGTGCTGTGTGCTGTGCTTAGCTGTTCAGCCGTTTCTGACTCTTTGCAACCTCATGGACTGTAGCCTGCCAGACTCCTATGTCCAAGTAGATTCTCCAGGTAAGTATATTGGAGTGGATTGCCATGCCCTCCTCCAGAGGCTCTTCCCAATCCAGAGATCAAACACAGATCTTCACATTGCAGGTGAGTTTCTTATGGCCTGAGAGACCAGGGAAGAGGAAAAACTCATTAATGGCAAGGATATGTAGAAAATAAAAGGATAAAAAATATGTTAATATCAGATAAAGTTGACTTTAGAGCAAAGAAAATTTCTGAAGACAAAGGAATATAGGGTCATTATATAAGGATAAAAGAATCAATCCAGCAGGAATACATAATAATCCTAAATATGTATACACCAATAAACACAGTCTCAAAATATTTGAAGCAAAAATAGATCATCTGAATAGTCCTATAACATTTAAAGACATTGAAAATGTAATATAAAACTTTTGAAAAAGAAATCATCATCCATGATAGTTTGACCAGAGAATTCTAACAAACATTTTAAAAATTAAGATCAATTTGACATAATCTCTTCAAGAAAATAAAAGAGTAGGAAACCATTCCCAATTAATTTGATGGGGCCAGTATTGCCCTATACCAAAATCAGACAAAGGCAGTACAAAAAAGGGAAATTTCAGAATAACATCTCTCATAAATTTGGAATTAAAAGTCTTCACTCTCACACATACAAATGAGCCAAATGAATCAAACAATCTATAAAAACATCTCTTGATAGTTTCTGGTCCCTTTGTAAGTCTGGTCATATTACCTATCTCTTCAATGGGTTTATGTGAATCAAGAGTACAGTTAGTTAGGGTCCTGGCAATAACATCATACCAGAAATACAGTGACAAATGCTCAAACTAGGTAAAATCAGAAACTAACTTCTCCCGCTAAAGTTGATCATACCCAGTCATTGTAAATGTCTAGCAAAAATAACTACAATTAGATTAAGGTAAAGAAAACATTTCTACCACGAAGAAATGGTGGGTGTGTTTGATATTCTTTATATGCCCCTGAGGAACCCTGTTGATCATTTTCTATTATGTTATGAACCTTTGGAGGCTGAGAAGACCAGACTTTATCCCTCTAGCTCTCCTGGCCTCTGACTTCTACTTGAGTTTGGCCAGTGGTGGACAGAAGAGATTGGGGAGTCAGTGGAGAAAGAGATTAGTGGATTGATTCTTTCCAGACTCCTTTCCTGCTGGGAGGTGACCAAGTTTCTCCACTGAAGCCCAGAGCTCTGGTCAGAGGCCCTCAAGTTTATCTGCAGGTATGTACAAGTCTCTCTGGAGACTGCAATAGCCACTCTCTTCTTTGCCCTGTGGGCCTAAAAGTGTTCATGTATCCTATTCTTGTCTGTCTCAAAGAGTTTTGCTATTCCTTTTAAGTTGTCCTTAACCCTGATACAACTTCCAAATCCTTAAATTTATTGTCTGTAGGTTGCTCTGCCATGTCTGACTTTTTGTGACCCCCATGGACTGTAGCCTGCCAGGGTACTCTGTCCAGAGGATTCTTTGGACAAAGATTACTGGGGTGGATAGCCATTCCCTTCTGCAGGGATATTCCCTGACCCAAGGGTGCAACCCAAGTCTCCCACTTTGCAGGCAGACTCTTTACCGTCTGAGACACCAGGGAAACCAGTTCTTTCTTTTCCTTACCTGTGTAAATCATCTTGCTTTCTGACAATGATAGGGGTGGCTTCGGAGCCACTAGTTAAACATGGTCCCTCAAAGATCTATCACTAAACTGCTTACAACAGGAGGGGGACATCATTCTTCCTGACCCCAAAATCATAAATACAAGAACATGTTACAGGTCATTTAAAAATAAGTGCTGAGAAATCAATGGTTTAAGAATGAATTTGGTAAAAGTGCACAAAGTTTAAGCTGTAAGATGATGAATAAAGTCTGAGGATCTAATGTATAACATGGTGACTATGGTTTGTAAAGTGTTATTGACATTTGTGGGGCTTCTCAGGTGGTATTAGTGGTAAAGAACCCTCCTGCCAGTGCAGGATGCATAAGAGATGTAGGTTGAATCCCTGGGTCAGGAAGATCCACTGGAGGAGGCCCTGGCAACCCACTCTAGTGTTCTTTCCTGGAGAATCCCCATGGACAGAGGAGACTGGCAGTCTATATAGTCCATGGGATCCCAAAGAGTTGGACATGACTGAAGTGACTTAGCACACATATAAGAGAGTAAAATTTAAAAGTCCTCACCAAAAAGATCTTGAAAGGTAAATATGTGAGGTGATGTTAATAGATATGTTAATTAAATCAATGAGGGAATCCATTAATCATGTATACCTATTTAAATTGTCACATATACTTTAAATATCTTGCCATTTTATCTGGAAATTATATTTTTAAAAAACTGAAAAAATGGAAAACATTTCAGTGCTTTTTTATATAATTTTGTAAATATTTCAGCCATTAATCTTGGCATGTAAAAGGATTTTTTTTATTCCACCTAATAACCAGTGGGATTCACTGGATATTCAGAAAAGGAAGAAACCTTGGAAATTATCTAGACAATCCTCCCATGTTAAAGATATATTAGTAAATCCAAGATTGATTAAGTCACTTATCTAAACTTATAAAACTCAATGCAAAAGTAGCAATAGAAACCAGGTTTCCTAGGTTTAAGTGAATCTTTACCGAATTACTCAGCAAATGGAAATATCTCCTATGCTCTGCAAAACTTGATTCTTATCTCTTTCACAGAACTGATCATAGTCCACCTGGTATTCACTGTCCAGTTTGCATAAGTTTTACAAAGTAAATTAAATTCCTTGAAGGTTCAATCCTGGCATGTCTGTTCTTCTCACTCTATATTCTCACATATGACTAAAGCTCTTTATAATGCAGTTTCTTCTCCCTGGAAGACCCTCTCTCTCTTTTACCTCATTACTTCTCCGACATCTTTCAGATCTCAGTAAAGACCACTTTCACAAAACAGCCTTTTCTGACTCTGACACAGCTCAGGTCTCCTTGTTATGTGGATATATGGCATTCCATGCTTTTCCCTCTCAACACATGTCCCAATTGTGGTATAATATTTAACTTTGAAATTTACCTCTTTCTGTTTTTCTATTAAAATTTAAGTCCTAATTCACAAAGTCCACTTGTGTACTCTTCACTGCTGTCTATTCTTTGCATCCAGCAGGCCTTCATTAGGTGTTTGTTCAATGAAACACTTTTATTCATGCAGAAAAAAATTCCAATGAATTTTTGATGCTGTTCTCACAGCATACAGTGAATTAAAACCACTGAGGTCTTTTTCCTCCACCCAAACCCTTATACCCTGATTATTTCAAGATAGTTATAGAACTAGAACTGTGGGGGCTTCCCTTGTGGCTCAGCTGGTAAAAAATCCATCTGCAATGTGGGAGGCCTGAGTTTGACCCCTGGGTTGGGAAGATTCCCTGGATAAGGGAAAGCTACTCACTCCAGTATTTTGGCCTGGAGAATTCCATGGACTTTATAGTCCATGGGGTCACAAAGAGTTGGACAAGACTGAGCTACTTTTACTTTCACAGAACTGTGGATGCATTTGTTTTTAATAGTCACTTTATTAGAGAGAAACCACTCAATTTGCAGTCTTTAATTCCAGATACACTAGCCCTCGCAATCATGTCCTAAGATAATGTGATAACCAAGTCACTGACAAAAAGGTTGAACAGGACAGAGCTAGAGACAGTGCTCTGAACCTGCCACTTGAGTCTACTTATTACTATAGGATTCTTATACTTCATCACAGGAGTTCATTTTCTTAGCTGTACTCTCCGCTCATGACAGATGAAAATACTTTAAGGAGAGCCTACAAATCAAATATTCTTACATTGTACACAAACACCTAATCTCTCTTCGAAGGTACAAAAGAAATTCACCTTCTTGATGAATTGTTACCTACTTTTCCTAGATGAAAGTACCATCTTCCTTCTTATGGCTTCCTAATTTCATTCTCACCATTTTTATCTCACTTACTGCATTCTGACTTTTATTAGAGTTAATTATCTGAACAACACCAATTCCCACTCCTTTAATTCAGTTCCCTTGGAGCTACAAATGCTATGCCAACTGCCCTGAGGTTACTATTTACTGAGTATCAACCATGCCAGAAACTGGTATTTTTCACAGACCAGCTTATTTGTTCTTTTTGAGGTAAATATTATAATTAAAAGCAAAAACCCAGCCTCTGGCATTGTGTATAAAATGACAACTGGACAAACTCTTAACCGGTATCCCAGATAAAAGTTTGCTTTTTTCCATATTTCCTTTCAAAGAGAGGTTGCTCTTGCATTCTTGATAGCCTTCAGGTGAATAGAAATGGGATTGATATGTTAACTGGATAAAAAACCCAAAACACTGTTGCAGGAAACAAAAATAGACAATCACACATCTTCCGTATACCTCAAGATCCATTTTATTGGGAACTGGCGGCTCAGACAGTAAAGAATCCGCCTGTAATGCAGGAGACCTTGGTTCGATCCCTGGGTCAGAAAGATCCCTGGAAGAGGGCATGATAACCCACTCCACTATTCTTGCCTAGAGAATTCCCATGGACAAAGGAGCCTGGTGGGCTTCAGTTCAGGGGTCGCAAAGAGCTGAGCATGACTGAGCAACTAAGCACAGCAAACTTCTTCAAGGTGACCTACTGACATTTAGAAACAGTTTCTCTCACTAGCATGCTTAATTATAACTCCTGGTTTTCATCTTAAGACCAAAGATAAAAATAGTATTCTATAATAGTCAAGTAATTCTTTCTATCAAGGAATTTTTCTTAAAGCTAAGTCAGAGAAATACACTGTGAGATAGAGCAGATAATGAGGACTATAAGAGATCCAACCAGGGAAGCTGCACAACAAATAATTTTCTTTTTGGGAAAAGGAAAAACACCTCAGTTTAGGATCATGTTTTATACAGAGATTTGCATAATCTTTGGAAATATAAAGGATTTTCTACTCTAATTTCCTTGCTTAGTTGAGAAAACCAAGGCCTAGAGAAGTGAAGATAAGTTTTCTAAGTGAAAGAGCAGTTATGTTAGGACTCTGATTAGAGCCCAGTGACAGGCCTTAGGGTCCAGTTGCTTCATCTTAAGAATGAAAGGCTGGAGATCCCGGGACCAGTTAGTGGTGCAGTCTTAAGGCTGAATTGCTTTTATTTTGGGAAACCTCAATTTTGCTCCTAAAGTCCTCAACTGATTGCATAAAATCCACCCACATATAGAATGTAATTTATTTTATTCACAATCTACTGGTTTAAATGTTAACTACCTCTAAGAAAATATCTTCCTAGGTGAGCATGTCAAAGAACTATAATTTGAAAGAAATGTATAATTCTATGGAGCATGTTACCATGTGTATTTGGAATTGAACATCTACGCTACCTGTTCCATGTTCATGTCCTGGGAAGGGAAAAGAAGATTGACAATTTTTTTTCCCCATTTAACCATGTCCAATGTTTTAGTGCATGCATGCTACTATTACAAAATGCCAGAGGCTGGGTGGTTTATAAACCACGTTGTTTATCACAGTTCTGGAGGCTAGAAGTCCAAGATCAGGGTGCCATCATGGTTGAGTGAGTGAGGGCCTCTTCCAGGACATATCCCTAAATAGAAGGGAAGAACAAGTGTTTCAGGCCTCTTTCACAAGAGCCCTAATCCCATTCATGTGGGCTCTGCCCTCATGTGGGTTCCGTACTCATGACCTAATCATTTTCCAGTGGTCCCACCTCCTAAAATTGTCACTTTGGGGATTAGGTTTTCAACATGAGTTTTGGGAGAACACAAGCATTTTGACCATGGCACCCAACGAGAAGACTGACTTGTCTAAGGTAACCCAATGCCTCATCCATACTGAATGCTCTGTGGTGCTGATAGGAAGCCAAGGACTAAGGAAGCTGAATAAGGACCAGCAGCCCCAGGTGGAGGGTCTGGGATGGCAAACTCCTTGATGTATTTCACAACAATATATGAGTGTCTCCAGGGTCTTGGTTATCAGTCACTGAGTAATCCACCACTCCAATGTTCCTATTTGAAATATGAGTGAATTACTGAGTTCGTAGACAAAATACCAATTGACCAACATGAAAATATCACAGCTATGCATATAAAGAAAAGGGCCTTTGACAGACACAAATTTTACAGTGGAAAGTCCCCAAGACTTTATTCACTTCAGATAGCAATTAGAACTTTGGGGATCTCCAACACCATTCTTGGGTTCCATAACCAGCTGGGAATTCAAGAACTATGGCTATGGTTTACTGAAGATCTTTGATTTATTTTTAATTCATTTTTTTTTATTTTTAGTGCAGTATAGTTGATTTACAATGCTATAAATGTTAGTTTTTGTTGAACAGTGAATAAATTATACATATACATGTATCCACTCTTTTTTAGACTCTCCTCCCACAGAGGTCATTACAGAGCATTGAGCAGAGTATCCTTTTCTATACAGTAGGTCCTTATTAGTTATCTATCTTATATAGAGTAGTGTGTATATGTCAATCCCAATATCACAATTTATCCTTCACCTCTTCCCCCTGGAACCACATGATTATTTTCTACATCATGACTATCTATTTGTAGATAAGTTCATTTGTACCATCCGTTAATATTCCATATATAAGTAATATCATATGTATTTGTCTTTCTCTGTCTGATTTACTTCATTTGGTATGAGACTATCCAGGTCCATCCACATTGCTTCTCATAGCATTATTTTGTTCCTTCTTATGGTTGAATAATATTACATTGTATATGTGCACTGCATCTTGTTTATCCATCTCTTGATGTACATTGAGGTTGCTTCCATGTTCTGGCTATGGTAAACAGTGCTGCAATGAACACTGCTCTGCTTAGTCACTCAGTCCTGTCCACTCTTTGCTGCCCACTACACTGTAGCCTGCCAGGCTCCTCTGTTCACAGGGATTCACCAGGCAAGAATACTGGAGTGGGTTACCATCCCCTCTTCCATGGGATCTTCCCAGCCCAGGGATCGAACCCCGGTCTCCCACATTGCAGGCAGATTCTTTACCGTCTGAGCCACCAGGGAAGCCCTGATGAAGCAATGAACACTGAGGTGCATGTGTCTTTACAAAGTATGATTTTCTCCTGGTATATACCCAGGGGATCACAGCGTTTTAAAAGATACAGATTAAAAGCTGCCCAGGAAAAAGGCATATAGGGAAGAGTCAAAGAAAGTGTGAAACATGGAGTTTTTGGTTGCCTCTTCCCAGGGTGTCATGGGCAGCTTTAAATTCCCAGGACTGATGTGCCAGCCTTGAGCACTTGCATACAGGGGAGCTCACTCCAGGCTCCGTGTGGCGAGTTTTCACTGGGGCTCCATTGCCTAGGCATGACTGACTGTCTATATGGCTGATCTCAGCCTCAAACCTCTCTAGAGGAGCAGCTGATACTGCATGACCAAAACCCCCATTCTAAATCACATCATTCTTGTGGCCCAAAGTTTTACTCTAAATCACATTGTTTACATACCTATCAGTTCAGTTCAGTCGCTCAGTCCTGGCTGACTCTTTGCGACCCCATGAACCGTAGCACACCAGGCCTCCCTGTCCATCACCAACTCCTGGAGTTGACCCAAACTCATGTCCACTGAGTCAGTGATGCCATCCAACCTCTCATCCTCTGTTGTCCCCTTCTCCTCGTGGCCTCAATCTTTCCCAGCATCAGGGTCTTTTCAAATGAGTCAGCTCTTCGCATCAGGTGGCCAAAGTATTGGAATTTCAGCTTCAACATCAGTCCTTCCAATGAACATTCAGGACTGATCTCCTTTAGGATGGACTGGTTGGATCTCCTTGCAGTCCAAGGGACTCTCAAGAGTCTTCTCCAACACCACAGTTCAAAAGCATCAATTCTTTTGTGCTCAGTTTTCTTTATAGTCCAACTCTCACATCCATACGTGACTACTGTAAAAACCATAGCCTTGACTAGACTGACCTTTGTTGACAAAGTAATGTCTCTGCTTTTTAATATGCTGTCTAGGTTGGTCATAACTTTCCTTCCAAGGAGTAAGCGTCTTTTAATTTCATGGCTGCAATAACCATCTACAGTAGTAATTTTGCAGCCCCCAAAAATAAAGTCAGCCACTAAAGGAGCGTCGGAGTGGAGGCGCCTGCATGGCGCCTGAACGGCTGAGAGGAACTACACCACGTCTAAGGTCAGGCGAGATGGCCCAGAGCCGCTATCACACATCCATCGTAAGGAGCAGCAGCTGCTCTTTGCTGGAGCAGCCATGAAGCGATATCCCACGTCCAAGGTAAGAGAAACCCAAGTAAGACGGTAGGCGCTGAGAGAGGGCATCAGAGGGCAGACACACTGAAACCACAATCACAGACAACTAGCCAATCTGATCACACGGACTACAGCTTGTCTAATTCAATGAAACTAAGCCATGCTGTGTGGGGCCACCCAAGATGTACGGGTCATGGTGGAGAGGTCTGACAGAATGTGGTCCACTGGAGAGGGAATGGCAAACCATTTCAGTATTCTTGTCTTGAGAACCCCATGAACAGTACACACCTATCAGGCTGGCCCAAGACCCTCACATAAACAAAAGCACTTTTCTCAGTCTCAACCTTTGACTCTTTAGTCACCCTTTCTCAGAGAAAACCACCTAAGGGTTTAGAGAGGAGCTCCCAGGAAACAAGGGCAAAGTGCAGACTTCACTTTGGTTGAGGCTGAGCCCTTAACTACATAGCTGGGTGGCTGGTTTTGCCTGAGGAGGCTCCTTAATTGTATCCCCACAATAAGAAAATGTGAAGTGACAAACATTGGTCAAGCATTTATCTTCTTCTGGTCTTTCTCTGAAATGTTTTTCTTGCATTATCTTCATTAATTATTATGCAACTACATGAGGTGGACACTAGTCTTAATGGCATTAGGGAGAGAAGCAAATTAAGGCTTGCCTAAAGATTCAGAGCTAGTGAGTGGTAAAGAGGGAGTATGTACAAGGGCTAAAGGACTCCAAAGTTCATATTTAAAGCCACTATCTTACAAAGATACTACTATTTCTTTTTCTAGTATTTTTATTTATTTGGTTGCATGTGTCTTAATTGTAGCACATCTGGATCTTCCACCTCTTTTGTGGCAGTGGGATCTAAATCCACGAGCAGGGATTGAACCCCAAGCCCCCTGTATTGGGATCATGGAGTCTTAACCACTGGATCACTGGGAAAGTTCCAACACCATTTCCATTTGGAGTAAATGTTCACATGCAAGTGCACAGCCAAAGAAGTTTGTTGAATCAATATTGTCCTGTCATTCTGTTCCACAGTATATATGAATTAAGAAAGTTACAACATGAAACCCTTCTTGCTCTCCATTTAACAGAGATAAATAAAATACAGAAAGACATGAAGACTTACCATAAGCTCCTGATGCCATGATCAAGGAAGGCTTAGGTGACAGGAGCATTTCAAAAGATCTTTTTGTGTGGCATCCCAGAAAACTGTACACCCTTGTGTATCACACAATAATAAGTTTCCAGATACTGAATGGCATGCCTTTCTTTATAAAACAGGGCCAGGGCAATTCTGAAATGGGAGGTGGGAAAGAAGACCAATATTTAAACCTTCAAATACAAATGCTTTCTCAGAGAGAAAAATTTAGAAAAGAAAACATATGAATGTTGAGAGTTTGAAAATAGTTTCCCTTAAAACTCCCCATGAACATATGCTACAGAAAAGTTTGTGAACCCCAGAACACCCTGGTTTGGTAACACAGTCTGACTGATCCCATATTTTAATGATTTTCTTAATTTTGGGTGAAACTTTCATTAACTTCCTATGTGACCAATGGTGTTGATAATTGATAAATCAATTGGAATGGGATTCCTGAAAATGGAGTGGACAGATGAGAAATGTGATCTGAAGTCTAAGTGAAGGGAGTTCGATACACAGAGGGAGAAAGGAATTTTAACTTTTCTGAGGACTGGTGGTTGTTGAGATGTGGTCCTCAAGGTTCTATGTGAAGGAGCCCCACTCCCCTGCATCGACTGAGGTCAAGGAAAAAGATGGAGTCTAAGCTCTGGTGGTAAGACAGAGAAGTGTTTCAGCCCACAGCCCTTCATTATAGACTGAGAGAGCTCTCTGTAGGCATTGGTATCCAAAGTAGGACACCAGCAACAGCAATACAAATGACCAAGCGATGGGAGAGCAACACAGACCTGTTCTAAGCAACCAAAGGTGTTCTTAGTGGAAAATACTGATGACATCCCCACCTCTTACTTCTTAGTTCTACTTTTGTCTGAGAGAAAAGTTCCTCCAAGAAGAAGGATAAGAGTTCACACTCCTTCCATGAAGTCAATTGGGAAGCCTAAGCCATGGAATTACCATTTGGATCTAGAGTCACTTTTATAACAATACTGTGTCTCCCACCCCTCAAGTGGGTGGCCTTGGAAAAAGCAGTTATAATCGTGATTTTAAAGAAATATTAAATACAGATGTTCTTCTCTTTTACTGCCTGTAAATTTTAAAAACAGGTAATCGTGAAATTGTTTTTCAAAGATGGGACAGCTGCCTGCTTTTTAAATACCTTGATTATTCTAGAATATGCTCTGAGATTCAAATGTCTTTTGCTGAGAAAAGTGACTTTTTCCCTACCACATGCAAATTATCATCTTCTTCACTAAATTTCTTGTAGCAATATAAGTTCTCATTTTGATTTTTAATACCCACTGTGCCCAGGAAGTAGAAGCTTTATGGAAAAATGAGTACCTTGTCTTAATATACAGTGTCCACATATCGCTACTCTTCTTAAAGACCCAACTGACCATTCTCTCCTACCACCCAGAACTTTATCCAGTGCACATTTTAACATTTATTTGTGGTTCTCTTCTTTTTCTCCAGTTTCAGCTTTAACCACCTAATTTTTGTTTTAATTTTGTTCCCCTATTGTGTCATTAGCCACAGGATTTCTTAGCACACATATTAGATTCAGGATAAATTTCAGTCATGTTCTATGATAAAGAATACTACTTTGAAATATAAATCAGAATCATTATAAAAAACGGTAATTGGTTAAAAAAGTTGGAATATAGTTATCCTAAGGCTATACAATACTTTAACCACAACATTTATCTTGATGAAAAGTTTGAGTTAGGTTTTTGATAAGCCTCACATGTTTTATTTTCTTGGGCTCCATAATCACTGCAAATGATGACTGCAGCCATGAAATTAAAAGATGCTTGCTCCCTGGAAGAATAGCTATGAAAAAACTAGACAGCATATTAAAAAGCAGAGACATCACTTTGCCAGAAAAATGACTGTACGCTCAAAGCTTTAGTTTTTTCCAGTAGTCATGTATGGATGTGAGTGTTGTATCATAAAGAAGTTTGAGCACAGAAGAACTGATGTCATCGAACAGTGGTGTTGGAGAGGATTCTTGAGAGTCCTTGGATTACAAGGAGATGAAACCAGCCAGTCCTAAAGGAAATCAACCGGGAATATTCAAAGGACTAATGCTGAAGATTCAGTACTTTGGCCACCTGATGTGAAGAGCCAGTTCATTGTAAAAGACCCTAATGCTGGGAAAGGTTGAGGGCAGAAGGAGAAGGGGCGACAGAAAGAGATGGTTGGTTGGGATCACCAACTCGATGGACATGAGTTTGAGCAAACTCCAGGAAATAATGAAGGACAGGGAAGCCTGGTGTGCTGCAGTCCATGGGGTCACAAATGTCAGGTATGACTTAGTGACTGAACAACAAGAAAAATAAGACCTCACGTGTGGGTATGAAGTTTAATATTTATGAAATATAAGCAGTCACGTTACACATATAGAATAACTTTAGTACATGTGAGTTGTAATAAAGGCTAATCACAGCACAATTAAAAGACCCAATGTAATCACAATTCTTTGATTTGTTGATACTGCCAGTTTCTATTTGTTGTTGTTGTTTAGTTGCAAAGTCGTGTCTGAATTTTTTGGGACCTCATGGACTGTAGCTTGTCAGGCTCCTCTGTCCATGGGATTTTTCCAGAAAATAATACTAGATTAGGTTGCCATTTCCTTCTCCAGGGGATCTTACCTAAAGAACTTTATGCTCTCTCCCAAGGTCATGTAAGGAGGCTTGTCTCCAGGACAGACGGGAGTGGAGGCTTCGCTCCTAGGCTCACGTGTCCATGTGTCTGCCCAGAAGTCTACTCATAAGACAGACACAACTACAGGGAGCAAGTGAAGACGTGTGAGTCACAGGCTAGGGATCTTTTGCTGGTTTTTCCTGGCCTCCCAAAGATAGGAGAGAGTCGATAGAATTCATTATCTTTCCCCAAACCTCTGGTGCTCTCCGGATTTCAAATGTCTTTCTTCTTATAAGCTCTTCCCCAAACTTGAGTCCTGTCCCCTTCTACTCATGGTGAGCTCCTCCAGATTCTATTTCACTTCCTTTTTGAAAATTCTTGTAACTTTCCAGACAAATAAGCTCTTCTCTCCTTTGTGTTACTATGGTAGGTTTTACTTACATTCACCCAAGAAATGAATGCTGCTGCTGCTGCTGCTAAGTCGCTTCAGTCGTGTCCGACTCTGTGCGACCCCACAGACGGCAGCCCACCAGGCTGCCCCGTCCCTGGGATTCTTCAGGCAAGAACATTGTAGTGGGTTGCCATTGCCTTCTCCAATGCATGAAAGTGAAAAGTGAAAGTGAAGTTGCTCAGTCGTGTCCGACTCTTAGCGACCCCATGGACTGCAGCCTACCAGGCTTCTCTGTCCATGGGATTTTCCCATGGAGTGGGTTGCCATTGCCTCCTCCGGAAGAAATGAATACAACTGGACTAATTATTTATTCACATATTTATCTCTTTCTCATGAAAAATTTGGGACCAGCAAGATTACATTCAAACACTAACCCTTCATAATATTTAATAAATTTAATAAATGTATCTTGAAAAAATGCTCAAAATACATTTTAAATATAATACATTATAAATTGGTTATTTGTAATTTGGCATGGTTATTTCTCATGCCGAAATGCCTTAGGCTATGTTTCAGGATAATATAGTTTTTATTAATGTAAAGGAGTAAAGTAGTAAACTCAAAATCAGTTAAATATTTTACAAATATGAATAATTTCAAAAATTCATGTATAAATACAAATTCTTAAGATAAAGGAATCCTTGAAAAATATTAAGAGTTATTATACTTAACGTTCAAGGTAACTTTTTACTATTGATCCCCACTGCGGCAAAGGGCAGTGGGTTTATTTGAAAAGTCAGGGAAACTTATTTTCTGTTATCTAGGGTCAAATGCCTGTTGAATAAATGTTATAACCTAGACTCTCTTTCTTTCCTCTCCTATGTCAGGAAAATTTCAGAAGTCATCATGTTATTCAGGGCTACATCTTCATAGATTCTTATGTCACTTAATACAGGTGAAATAGGAATATGAAGGACCATACAAAAACATACGGTCAAAGTCTCCCTCTACTTTTTTTTTCCAAGATGTAGGTTATTTTTTTATGACATATGACATCATACACATTTTAGACATGCAACACAATGGTTTGATACTTGTGTATATTGCAAAATTACCACCATGGTAATTCTAGTGTTAATTTACTAGTGTGATCCATTATCACACACAGTTTCAATTTTTTCTTGTGGTGAGAACTTTGAGATCTGCTCTCTTAGCAACTTTCAAGTATACAACACACTATTATTAACTATAGTCACCATGCTCTGTATTATATCCCTGTGACTTATTTATAACTGGAAATCTGTATCCACTTCACCCATTCTGTCTCCCACACCCAAACCCTGCCTCTGGAAACCACCAAACTGTTCTCTGTATTTATATTTTGTTCTTTGTGGTTATTGGTTTTTGATTCCTCATTTAAGTGAGCTCATATTGCATTTGTCTTTATCTGATTTAGTTCGCATAGCATAATGCCCTCAGGGTTCATTCATGCTATCACAGAGAGCAAGATTTCCTCATGGTAAGTCTGTAAGTAATACATTAAGAGTACTTGCATAGTTCCACGCACTACTCACCCCTCATAGGGAACAAATTGTTGATAGTGGTTTAATTCATGTAATTTACTCTTTAATTGTTCCCTGTCTGTTTGCTTGACACCATTTTGCTACCTGTCCCCCTGGACCTGAATCCCAATGTCCAGTGCAATAGCAAGCATCATTTGCACCTGGCCTGAGAGGTGGGACATGGAACAGTTGCTATACTTTGGCAAAAACCATCACGATTATATAAAAATAAAACTGGAGCGAAGCAAATACAATTTTTACTAGAGAAACTGTATAATATATCACTTTTTAAATCAAAAAAGCAATGCAGTGACTAAATTTTGTGGATTTTAATGCTTCACAATTGCTTACTATTTTTTTCTTTGGCCATTTCAGTTCATGTGAAAAAGAATTATTTTAAGAAATGAGTATTTATCACTGTTTATAAAAATATAAAACAAATCTATCCAAGGTGCTATCCAAAGTGGAAAAAAATATGAGACACTAATACAGCTTAATTAAATCATTCATATTTAAAATGAATTTCTAACTCTAGCTTATTTAATGGTTCCCTCTATGTAGTTGAAGCCCTATTATGAAGCCTATACATAAAGAAATTCTAATGTAAAACCAAACTATTTAATGTATTCCTCTCAACTGAAAATTTCATTTTATTATTAAAATGAAGGTAAATACATAATTGCCTTCTTTGGTAAAAATACAATATATTACAACATTACTACAGGGATAGTATACATCTATAAGGTAACCACATCTCTTATATTATAATATATACATTAAAATTTAAAAAAAAAACAATAAAAATCATAAGTAACCAAACACATCACAAAATATACAAGCATATTCCTTGGTTGCTTTATCCTGACCACATGAAAGTAGAAGACTGAGCATTTCCTCATTTCTTGGCATTTTCCCTTGTGGCTCAGCTGGTAAAGAATCTGCCTGCAATGCAGGAGACCTTGGTTTGATCTCTGGGTTGGGAAGATCCCCTGGAGAAGGGAACAGCTACCCACTCCAATATTCTGGCCTGGAGAATACAGCCCATGTGTCACAAAGAGTGGGAGATGACTGAGCAGGTTTCACTTTCACTTTTCACCACTGGGACAAAGGGCAGAGGGTTTATCAGTAAAATCTGAGGAGTCTTATTTTCTGCTTTCCAAGATCAAAGGCCTGTTGCCTGAATATTACAACTTAGACTCTCTACCTTTTAACTCTTCTTGTCAGTGAAGTTTCTCAAGTCATCATGTTATTCAGGGCTATGTGGGCATAGATTCTTAGGTCAATTAATATGGGTGAAATTGGAACGTAAGGAACATAGAAATGCATATTATCAAAGTCTCTCTTTCCTTTTTTCCAAGGTGTATTTTTTAAATTGAGATATTAATTTAATTTACTATAGCATCATACAAGTTTTAGATGTACAATGCAGTGATTTGATATTTGTATATACTGCAAATAGGGGCTTCCCTGGTGGCTCAGATGGAAAATAATCACTACAGTAAATCTAGTTAACATCCGTCATCACATATCATTATGATTTCTTTCTTGTGGTGAGAACTTTTAAGATTACTCTCTTTGCAACTTTCAAGTGTGCAATACACGGTTATTAACTAGAGTCACCGCTCTCTGTGTTATATCCCCATGACTTATACATAACTGTACTTTTGTACCTTTTAACCCACTTCACCCATGTTGGCTGCCCACCCAAACCCCGTGTCTGGAAACCACCAATCTGTTCTCTGTATTTATGTTTTGTTCATTGTGGTTGTTGTTTGATTCCACATTTAAGTGTGATCATACAGCATTTGTCTTTCTCTGACTTATTTCATATAGCATAATGCACTCAAGATTCATTCATGTTATCACAAATAGCAAGATTTCTTTATGGTTAGTCCCTAACCAATACATTAAAAGTATCTGCATAATCCTGATGTATATACTTGGGGTACCTCCACACCCTCCACACCCTTAGAGTGAATAAGTTGTTGATAGTGGTATGTGTGTGTTAGTAGCTCAGTCATGTGCGACTCTTTGTGCCACTATGGACTGTAGCCCATCAGGCTCCTCCATCCATGGAATTCTCCAGGCAAAAATACTGATGTGGGTTGCTATCTTCTTCTCCAGGGGATATTCCTGACCCAGGGATTGAACACAGGTCTCCTGAAATGCAGGTGGATGCTGTACTGTCTGAGCTACTAGGTATAATTCATGTAATTTCACTCTTCTTCACTGTCAGTTTGATTAAGCACAATTTTGCTTCAGTCCCACCTGAGACCCAAGGTCTAGCACAATAGCAATCATCATTTACACCTGGCCTGAGATGGGACATGAAATAGTTGCTGTACTTTGGCAAAGTCTATTACTATAACAATAAAACTGGAGCAAAACAGAATTTTCACAAGAGAGACAGTATATCAGTTTTTAAATCAAAAGAGCAGTGCAATGAATACATTTTGTGGATTT
This sequence comes from Okapia johnstoni, assembly GCA_024291935.2. Classification (NCBI taxonomy): domain Eukaryota; kingdom Metazoa; phylum Chordata; class Mammalia; order Artiodactyla; family Giraffidae; genus Okapia; species Okapia johnstoni. The sequence continues at coordinate 149,745,971 of CM044306.1, forward strand.
TGATTCTTCACAATTGTTTACCATTTCTTTTCTTGGCATTTTCAGTTGTGAAAAAAAATATTTTAAGAAATAAATATTATCTCTTTACAAAAAAAAAATCAAATATATCCAAGATGCTTTTCAAAATGGAAAGAAAAAAAGGAAACAGAAGAGACTCTTGTCAATTTTTAATCGGCAAAGCAAAGAATATTACACTCTATTTCTCTCATCCCTAAGTCGTGTCCGACTCTTGCAACCCCATGGACTGTAGCCTGCCAGACTCCTCTGTCCATGGGATTCTCCAGGCAAGAATACTGGAGTGGGTTGCCATTTCCTTCTCCAGGGGGTCTTCTCGACCCAGGAATTGAACCTGGGTCTCCTGCATTGCAGGCAGATTCTTTACCAACTGAGCTATGAGGGAAGCCCATATCACACTAATAAAACTTAATTAAATTATTAAGTATTTAAAATGAATTTCTAACTCTAGTTTATTGAATGGTTCCTTTTTATATATTTGAAGCCCTATTATGAAGCCTATTCATAAAGAAATTCCAATGTGAAACCAAACTATTTAATGTATTATCTCAACTGAAAATTTCATTTATCTTTCCAAAATTTAAATCATCTCAGAACACTATATCTCACTTTATATTTCCCTCACATCAGGAAACACATAAAAAAACACTGTTACAAATACATCGCCTACAAAGTGGTTGAATCTTTAAATATAACTCATTCATTTCACATGTTTCACTTCATTTCACTAATGATGTATAATAATATTGTTCAATTTACAATGAATGTCAAATTTCTGGTAGATGAGATAATGGATATTTACTAACTCCACGTTTACATCACTCACAACCAACTATATAGAGGTATGTAAGTCTTCAATATCCTTCAGAAAAGCATTTCTTACAGTGAGACATAGGAATTTGCCTTTGTAAGAAAGACAGAATTCAATACATAATTACTTCCTTTGATAAAAATGCAATATTCAGAATATTGCCACATGGATTTGAATATACCTATAGGAAAACCACATCTCCTATATTATACTGCATATATTAAAATCCACCAAAATAATAAATACCAATAAATAATCAAACATATTACAAAAAAAATGCAAATATACTCTTGGGTTGCTTAACTGTGTTACCAAACAAGAATGGAAGGCTGAGTGCTCGCTCATTTGTTGGCATGTACTACACTAAAATTGGGTTTCCCGGGGGTCTAGGTGGTAAAGAATCTACCTGCCAATGCAGGAGATGCAGCTTCAGTCTGTAGGTTGGCAAGATCCCCTGGAGAAGGAAATGGCAACCCACTCCTGTATTCGTGCCTGGGAAATCCCATGGACACAGAAGCCTGGTGGGTTACAGTCCATGGGGTCGCAAAAGAGTCAAGACATGCTTTAGCAATTGAGCATGCACGCACTGCACTAAAACTAGCATTATTCAGATTTAGCAGGAAAGAAGAATTATTACACTTGCTGGACCCATAGCCTAGAAAACCATGAACTTTTCTCCCTTTGAAACTCTCAAATGCCCTTAGAATGGCAGAAAGGCTTTAGAATCCTTAGTCTTGAGCACAAACCCAAACATTCTACTTTCAAGCCACTGACCTCACTTCTCTTTCATCTGGCTATCATCTTCTCTCACCATCCAGTTTGCCTGAATCGAATGCTGGAATCAGTACAATCATCCAAGTCTGCCCATTATCACTGACATCTTTTCAGCATCTCCACGTGGCCTCCCAGGACTAGTCCCTCACTCCAGCCTGCCTGACCCTCCGTGCTGGCCCTGCAAGCAGCCTCTCATCTCAATCTGGCTTTGCTCTTCTCCAGGTTGTATTATGTTATGTTGGCCAGAAAGTTCTAATGTTTTTTTCTGTACGATCTTATGAAACACCCAGATGACCTTTCCGGCCAATCCAATATTTTAAGCCACTTGAAAGCTTGTTATAGAATCTGCCTGCAATGCAGGAGATGCCGGTAAAATCCCTGGATTGGGAAGATCCCTAGAGAAGGAAATGGCAACCCACTGGAGTATTCTTGCCTGGAGAATCCTATGGACAGAGCAGCCTGGTGGCCTATAGTCCATACGGTCGAAAAGAGTCGAACATGACTGAACAGAGCACTCAACAACTTGTTTTAAATCTGACTTTTCTTAATTTTCTCAATACATTCTTGGGTTCTCTTGCAGAGAAAGCAACAGAAACCTTTGAGAGGAGAAGAAATGTCTCAGAGCAGAACAGTCTCCAGCAGAAGTTATCAGATCCTGGACTATGCAAACAAATATTCTGATTATCCGAAAGAAAGCTACAGTCAGTGATAGAATTCTTCTTAACCAAAGGATTGGCACCAGGAGTTTCTTTGTTAAATGGAAAAGTCCTTCAGACATATTTATTTTGAGATGCATCTCTTCATATGTGGCCATGGCCTCTTTTGGCTATGCCCACTTAGTAGAGTGGGCAGCCTTTTTGTTCAAAAGTCAGAATTATTACACATCATATATAATTACTACCTTCAATATTTTTTAAATAAAATATACAAAAACAATTGAAATGAAAAGGAATACAGATGCCTAAGCTTTAATTTTTATCTGTTTACATGTTGGAGATCATTCCTAATTGGATAGTAACATTTTTAGACTCAAGGGTCTTACCAAAATTTTTCGTTTTTGTTTTTATTGAAATAGCTCCGATCACACTCACATGTCACTCAGTTCAGTTCAGTCGCTCGGTCGTGTCCGACTGTTTGTGTCCCCATGGACTATACGATCCATGGGATTCTCCAGAACCCAGAGTAGTCCCCACTCACCACAACTGGAGAGAAGCCCATCCAGCAATGAAGACATAGCACAGCCAAAAATAAGTAAATAATGCTATATAAAAGAGAAAGAAAGATCAAAAGTCTCTTTCAAATCTAAAACCATCTGTGATTGTTAAGAACACATTCTATGAAGCTTTTTTTTTTTGCTCATTATATGTGGTGTTTTCTCAAGAAGACTACAGAGCCGTTTAGGGTAGAATATATGTGTTTCACTTATTTATATCCCATTAAACTACATATTGCAATGTCCTATCCCAAAAGGTGTTTGCAGCATATATTTAAACATTATAACTTACCTCATGTGTTATAGCATGAGTGATATGACAAAAATGTCTTTAATATAAAATGATCCCAGTCACAGTATTTTCTCAGTGTTTAGCCATCTGAAGACTGTTCTCAGTTATCCCAAATTGATGTTGCTTTTTATCAATTATCATGACACTGAACGGCTTGGGAAACTTCAAGGCACTTGCCTGTTTATAATGAAATATAAGCTAACCGTTAGGATTTGGTAAAAGTACTGCTTGTGGTATCATCAGAAGCACTGATCTGTCACCCAAAAGTATTTAGGTAGAAATGAATGATTTCTTGATAAACATCTGCCTGAGTTCAAAAGAAATTTGCAACTTGTGAGGCACTTACAAAACGATGGCAGAAAATATGCTACCTAATTAGGGCCTAAATAATAATCAAGAATCTAGGGGTGAGTTTTCTTGCCATTTCTGCTCAAGAATTGCGGATCTTCTGTTTCCAATGGGGGTAGGAAGCAGTATAGAGTTGCCCTATATGTGGTAGCATGAAAAATTTTCATTTCTATATCTATAGGAAAGTATACTGAGAAAAACTGGTTAAGTGGCTGTCGTAAAAGCCAATCAATGAATAACTTCATAGCTCCAATTATCATTTTCTTGATCAGCTCACATACACTCTTTGTTCTGTCTCTTCACTGTCAGATTTCCACAAAGGGCAGATTTGGTTCAAACACAATGTTGTCTATTACAGGGAGCGCATATCCGGTAATTCTTATGAGTAACATCAGTAGATGTTTACTAGTAGATGCAGTAGAAACACAGTGAGTATTTGTTCCAGGCAGTTGGCATTCACAGTTTAGAATTTTCCCTGGTTTTTGAAAAAATAGTTTTACTTTTTAAGAACCGAATTATTAAACATACCAAGAGTCTCTGTAAAAAGCATTGCATGCGGCATTTTGATTGCTTAGTGAAATTGTCACTTCCAGTGGCTTTTCCCCTCTGAAGAATATTCCTCCTAGCTCTAAAATTGCAAAAAATATAAATTAATGAAAGAAAAAGTCTTATACAGTTATTTTGTCTTAGAGGATCTCATTGAATACCTCAAAAGTTTAATATTCCATTGCTGATATTCAAAATCAAGTTCATCTTTCAGGTGAACTTCATCAGAAATCTTCTTCTGCTTTCATGAGTCATTTAAAACATTGAAGCATTTCTCAAATGTCTAGTTATACAGTCAGTACCTAAAAAAAATTCTTTTTTAGGAGTTAGTGAGAGATTGAAGAAACCTCTGAACTCACACATGTTTGCAAATGCAATCATAACTGGTCAGTTTAATAAGCAAAGAGAAGTGGCCCAGGGCTGAATATTCACTATCAAACAACAAATCTTCAAAGATTGTTACTGCTATCGTTACACAATAAACACCACACATTGTACATTGTGGGTGCCTAAATTAATTTGGAAATCATAAATTGTCCATTCAAAGTTACAAAATGGATGCAGGTAAAAGAAAAATAAATTCCAGTAGTATTATTATAATATTTGGATGGAAAATCTTTTAAAAATGGGAGCATTTATGGATTATAACTTGGGGGGATTTATTATTACTATTTTGATTTTATTCCTTTTAATTATCTGCTACATCAGGTTAGGAATTTATTTCAAATATTAATACCAACATAAGGACACATAGTACTGAATTTACAGCAGCTAGAAAAAGACAAAGATAAAACATGAGGCAGGAAGTGAAATGATAGAAAGCCCACAATGGTATCAAATTAAGGGGCAGCATTGCATAGAGTGAAAGCTAACTTCTCAAAGTTGCTTGAGGTGCCAAGAACAGCCAGATGTGAGAAGCCAGCTGAATTTGAATACCAGAAACTGGACCAAAAGGAAAATGAAGTTCAGAAAAATATGATGATGCTAAAAGCCAAAATTTAGACAGCAAGAGGATGGGGTAGGACAGCTGTAGATACTGAAATTCAGGGAATAGAGGTAGATATGAAAGCAAATACACTAACAAGCATTAGGAAAACAAAGCACAAAAGGGTGTAAGAAATAAATCATCAAGAGACTGGGTAGGGGTCAAAAGAACAGGAGACTTGATAGGAAAACCAAAGTACAAACACTTGTGTAAACAAGAGAACCAGATGATACTCAGGAGAGAAAGCCTGGGACTTAGTGGACCAGAGAACAGAAGATTCCAGCATCAAGAACACAATCTTTGGAGCAGGGCTCATATCTATACATTTCTGGGAAGAGCCCCAGTTTCAATGCTTGGGCACAATAGCACCTAAAATTGTTATAGTCAGAGATTATAGCTTGCTATTAGACTGAGAAAAGGACAATAGTGTTTATCAGTTTATTTTGCTCATTAAACTGCAAAGTTAATGCATAGTTATCCATTGATAATTGATTCCTTCAGTTTACAGTATGGGTGACTCACTGAGACCCTCTTCAGCCATATATTGGATATTTAGATATGTTATATGATCACCAAATTATATCTTAACCCAAATAATTCATATTTATCCATCTACCAATAAATGAGCAATTATATTCAAATTTATGATATTCTGCTATCCTTCAGTTCAGTTCAGTCTCTCAGTTATGTCTGACTCTTTGTGACCACATGGACTACAGCAAGCCAGGCTTCCATTTCCATCATCAACTTCCCTGTCCATCCCCAACACCATCACTAGCTCAGTCACATCCAACTCTTTGTGACCCCATTGTCTACACAGTCCATGGAATTCTCCAGGCGAGAATACTGGAGTGGGTAGCCTTTCCCTTTTCCAGGGGATCTTCCCAACCCAGGAATCAAAACCCAGGTCTCTACTGCATTGTAGACCGAGAGCCCACAAGGTTGTGTGATATGACATGAGGAAGTGAAAAGATGACATTATGGTGCCCAGTCACCTCCATCTAATAACGAGACTTAGGCAAATCACTTACCCACTCTAAGTCTTATTGTTTCATTAGTATAATTTGGTGATAATAATGAATGTCAACGATATCTCACAGGATCATTGTAAAATACAAATTTTACAAAATTTTTCAAATTGTTTGCAAAGTATCAAGGAAATCCATGGGGTTATTAGGCTGGATTAGAGGATTCAAGTGACAGTATCATTTTCTCTTAGTATTCTCTTCGCACTCAAGAGTAGCAATCAAGCAATCATGTGGTTACTCTTCTCCAGCATGATGGTAAACCACACGATCAACTGTACTATTCTTGCCATTTCAGTGTCTAAAATGCAAGCATTAGTCAATGTAGAGTGAAAAAGTTACAAACTCCTAGAGGAGTTCGCTGCTGAGAGTCTGCAGAAAGTCCCAAGACATTCAACTATCTTTAAAGAATGACCTAAACACTCTGGCTCAGAATTAATTTAAGCTCCAAATGTTTGTAGAGCAAAGGAGCACTTCTGGGAGCAGTACAAAAACCCATGGAATAACCTACTTCTCCAACTATATCTATGCAAATATCATCATCCATCTAAATTTACACAGTGGAAGATGTTGCTTCTTCCCCACCCCAGCTGCTACATCACCAAATCCTGCTCAGGGTAACAGGGAGAGATGAGGCTTCCCTGGACAGGATGGCTTTTGCTAACCTCGGGCTAATACATCATCTCAGAGTGGCTCTTGTTTTTATTTATGCAGGGTCCCGCCTGCTCCTGCTGCTGGTAGTATTAAATCTACTCTTGTGCCAGGGTGTGGTCTCTGCACTCCTCTATCAAAACCCATCTGGCAAGTGCCAGGTGCCCCTTCAAAACCTGTTTGACACAGCAACCACGGTGGCTAACTACAACTATAGGCTCACCTGGGAAATGTTCAGCGAATTTGTAAGTACTGTACTTCTTGTTTATTTCCATAAGGAATCTTGGTGAAAGTTAGTGGGCTATTTTACCCTTCAAACAAGAATGCTGCATCAGCCAAACTTCAAATAACACATTTTCTAAGTCAAACAAGGCATCAGCTCATAAGATGTATAAATCAAAGAAAGGATTAGTTTCATGAAATCTCAAAGATTCTTAAAGAGTGAAATATCTGATTCAATTTCATTAACTTTAATTTTTTAATTTCTAAAATAAGTTTAAAGCACCTGGATTTGTCATCTTGAAGGTGTGTGTTAGTCGCTCAGGCATGTCCTACTCCTTGTGACCCCATGGACTGTGGCACTCCAGGCAAGAATACTCTAGTGGCTTGCCATGCTATTCTCCAGGGGATCTTCCCAACCTGGGGATCAAACCCATGTCTCCTGCATTGCAGGCAGATTCTTTACCATCTGAGCCACCAGGGAAGCTTGGAGTCCCTTAAAAGAATACCATTGGATCAATGGATTAAACAACAGAAATATATTTCCTCACAGTTCTGGGGGCTAGAAGTCCCAGATCAGGGTGCCAGCAAGGTCAGGTTCTGGTAAGAACTCTCTCTTCCCAAGCTGGCTTCTCCCTGTGTCCTCACAGGTTGAGGGGGTGGAGAAGAGAGACAGAGACAGAGACACAGAGACAAAAGAGATATCTCTTTGGTGTTTCTCCTCATAAAGACACTAATCCTACTTGATCAGTGTCCCATCCTATGAGCTCATGTAACCTTAATTAATCTTCATGAAGCCCATTTCCAAACACAGTACATACTGAATCCTTGTCATGAAAACAAATGATGATAGTTTTTTAAATACTACTAAACATTTTTCTAAGATTGACGATTAATAGGTTAGAGTACAATAGAAGGATTGGCTTAGAATTGGAACCAATCATTCTCTTTCTGATGAAAGTACGTTGGAAGTTGTACATTAGTTCTTTTAGGTTACTCAAGGAGTCCACTGTAGAGCAGACACTGACAAAAAAATGTGCTCATGTTTCTATTAAATTCATATAGTTCTTATCACTCAGTAGTTTTTCTGTCATCCTCCATTTTTGACTGCTATTTTTTTCCCCAAACTTCCAAGTAATCTCTTTAAGTGTTCACAACTTCCTCTAAAGATTACTTTTTCTCTATCCATGTGTTAGCTGATTTTTGCTGTTCTTATTCTAAGTCCATTGCTTAGTATTTCCTAGAATTTTATGCCATGTTTTCTAACTTGCCATTTTGTCATCATCAACAACATTGTATTCTGCACCTATGGTGAACACTAAACTATAGGTGTGTGGATTTAGAGATTAATCAGAGAAAAGTTATAATTTTAAAACTCCTATTAAGGGAGTATATTGGTTCCAACCCATAGTAAACAAGAGACTAAATGGCTACATCTAGGTATATATGCACTATATTTGGTTCAAATACTAAAAAAAAATCATACTTAATAAAACATTGAATATTTGATATTTGTGGTAATTTTAGTGTTTGTTGTCTGAATATTAACTGTGGAAAGAATGAAATTAAACAAGGGAAGAGCAAAGGAGGGAAGAGTTTCAAGTTTAGAAAAGTTAGATGAAAAACAATCATTTATAGAGATAATGGGAAGAAATAGGAAAAAGAATGACATTCAAAAAAAAAAAGAATGACATTCAATTGTTATGTAACCCTCATTAAAAAAATTATACATCTATCAGCTGTGCTAATATTCTGGTATGAATTCATTTATTGAATACCAAAATAACCCTAAGGAATTGAATGTGCTTGATCACTCCCAGGATAAACAGTTTGGCCAGGGCAAAAACTTCACTTCCAAGGTCCTCAACAGCTGCCACAGCAAAGAAGATGCTGAACATACACAGGTGAGGATTTTATCTGGGTTTTTCACCCAAGCAGCTGAGACAGTGCACTCGTGTTACTAGGCTTTAGATTATTAGAGTAATGGTAACTGCACATGCAGAGAAATGGGGAGGAATACTAAGCAATCAAAGAGAAATTACATTATGCAGTTGATAATATATGAATAGAATCAAGTGATGACTAAAGATCTGTAGTAGCAAATAAATAACAGATCTATAAATTCCCATGCAGATAACCTTAGTTTAACCAATGCATTAGGCCCAGGATTGCAACTATTATACTGTATGAAAGCATGGGCTGAGCAAAAATTCTATGTGTAAAATATAAGATTGGCAGAATTCATGGATACATAAGAAACACAACCACAGTTTTGAGTATTCCCTGTGACCAGTGACACCTGTTTGGGAGTCACTCCTACACTGCACCATTGGAGACATTGCTTCTGACTTCCAAGGCTCTCCTGATTCTTCTGCTTCTCTGAAACCTACTTCATTATCATTCTCAATAATTGCTCTGTCACTTTTATTCTTAATTATGAGTCTCTCCCCCAAAATGCCCTATAAAATATTATGTTTTGCTTCTCATGGTTGCAACAATTGTTTCTGTTCTGATGAAAACACAGTCTACATATCAAGCCTCAATCATTTATCCCAACCTCAACTGTTTTTCATTATAATTGCTCCTTTCTGATTCCCACATTAACCACAATCCTATCATTATTTAAAATATTTTCACATGCATCTCCTCTTAAATACAATCTGTTCTCTTACTAAAACTTTGTTAATAATATCAACATTCTTTCTATCTGCTCAGCATCTTAATAATGGAGATGATAAAATGAAGGAAGAAGGTCAAGGAGAAGGAGGAGGAGGATTTTTTTAATGAATTTAAAATAAACTTAAAATTTATTGAGAGCTGTTACGTTGCCATTTACAAAGTGCTCAGTGTTCATTGCTATGTTTAATCCTTACAAAAAATCCTGTAGCACACGACTGTTATTACACATTCTGAGATGAGGAAACCAAGGCTCAGAAAATTTATGGGATTTTCACCCACCACACAGGTAATAAGCAGTGAGTCCAGGTTTCATCCAACTCAGAGCTCTCACTCTTCATCTTTAAGCTACAAGGCCCCCTTGAAAACTATGCCCCCTTGAAAACTAGTGTCTGAATTTCATTACAGCTCCTCAGTCTCCCATTATGTTTCTATTGCAATGTCTATTCAATTCTCCTCTGCTCTTCATTTCCTGTACCACTAAAGTATTTCATGGCCATCAAGAAATCAAGCCTTTTAATCAGAGATACTCAGCCCCTGGGAGTTTCATGCCTAATCCTGGTAGTGGTGAACTAAGGGGAAAACCCTCCATTGTTAATCCCACTGATGCTGTTACTAAAGACAATACTCTGCCATTTTCTGTCCCTACACATGTAAACAGAAAAGACTGCTCTGATAGCAACTGGGACTGGTGTTGGTATGGATTGAGGAAAGTGTGTTTAAGAATTTCATGTCTTCTTCATTATCTCTTTGTTCAAATATCATAAAACAAACTACCAATCAGAAAATGAATACATTAGTGAATGATTTGATTCATTAATACAAATGAATCATTGGGTGAAAATGATGTGGGCATGGGTAGGATCCACGTTCCCTGGGCTGGGTACTCTAGGCACACATTGAGTTCCAACAAAATATTTAGATTTCTCTCCCTGGACAAGCAAAACATTCAAATATAAAAGAACTCACTGAGCTGATGGTAGCATTTCAGAGGGAAAAAGAAAACATTTCATGTTCTAAATTAGAATTCATCAAAGTATTATTTAAGTGTCAGTTTTTTAAAAAAAATTTCAGCAAAGTATAAATAGTATACATTTTATAATTTTACATCTTTACCACCTTTAAAAAATTTTCACATATTCATAGGAATAATAAAGAGTTTTTTAATTTGCTCAGCCTCCCTGAGCAAAAATCACATGGTACCAAGCCCACTGAATTTTCTTTGTTTTAATGAGATTGTTTCATGTGGTTGCTTAGGACGAAATCCTTATTAGGTTGGTACTCAATTTGCTGCTCTCCTGGGATGAACCTCTGCATCACCTAGTCACAGAGCTGCAGGGCATGAAAGATGCCTCACCTAATCTCTTGTCAAAGAACCCAGAGATTGAGGAGAAGACCAAAGTACTTCTAGAAGGTGCAGAGCAGATACAAAAAAATGTCAGCCATCTCCTGAAGGCTTCTTTGCTTTTCTCATGAATGAAAGAGATGACCTCCGTACTGAGGAATGAGTTTTGAAACATCTCACTTTATAAGGACAAGATTCAGGCCTTCTATATTCTAATCTCTGTTACATAAAGCAAGAGCCTAACCATTTGTAATTATTGATTCTATTGTAAGTGAATTAGAATTCAACTACAATTTTTGACAGGTACAACGTTCCCTGCCTTTCACACAGTTCCACCAAGAGCTAGCCTCTTGCTGGGCACATGTGGTTGAAATACTTTTATGGGTAAGAGAACTGGAGAATAGAATTTGCAAGATCAATGTTTTCTTCAAAGTAATCCAGATCAACTGCTACTGAACTTCTGTTATTCTCTCTTTGTCCTCTTAAAACCAAAGGATGAGAGTGAGAAGGAAGAAAAGAGAAAGTCAAAACCAGACTCATACTTGAGTTCTGCTTCTTGATTTTAGATTGCTAAATATTTCCAAAACACTGGCTCCAAATCCATGTCGAGAGAGTTTCATAAGTCTTCCCCAATCTTAACTTGATAATAAGAAGGAACAAAGAGGAGCAAATACTAATAAAACTCATAATAATTCATTATCTTTTGGGTACTTAGATTCATCCTGAAGACCAGGAGAAGGAGACCTCTATCCAGTGTGGTCTTAAATCTCCTCCTTAACGGCGGGTAATGAAGATGTGCGCCAAACTGCTTTTTACAAAATGTTCCACTGCCTGTGCAGGGATGCAAGTAACATTGACACCTACCTCCAGATGCTGAAGTGCCAATTTTTCTCATGCTAAACCCACAGCTATCCCAGCCAATCCCGAGATGGTTAGTGATGATCCATCCCGTTGCAAGCTTCTTTGAGTTTTATAGCTTTTTAATGCATGTTTTGGTGTAATGGATACCATCTGAAACAAAATAAACACATACTCTGTAGAGATGTCAAAACCTAAGAAGGAAATTTGTCAATGTTTTTATCTTCATTTAATACAAAATCAAAAGAAGGAACTGATGTGACAAATACCATTAAAGAGCTTACTTAAGAATCACATGAAATTATTCTGAGTCAAGTTATAAGAATCAAAGAATTAGATAATAATTCATTGTGCTGGTCAAGCAACAAAAAAGACTGAATTCTGAGAATTCTTTATGAAAGCAAGCCACAAACTGTCAGCAGATTCTTATATTGTCACAGTGTTACAACAGACAGTATAAGTGCTTTCTTTGCATGTGGCTACCTAAATAGCATGAGGTTTACTGAATTGCCTAAAAATTGTTAGGATGCTGTCTTAGTCCTCCTGGGCTACTGTGACAAAATATCATAGAATTATAAACAATAGAAATGGATTTTCACAGTGTGATCAGATAAGGCCCTCTCTGTCACACACTTCTTACTATATCCTCACATCAGGGAAAGGGCTAGAGAAACTCCATGTGTCTCTTATATATGAAAACAGTCATCTCATCCAGGAGGCTCCATCCGTCATCAACTCCATAGCTTCATCACCTTCCAAAGGCTCCACCTATGAAACACCATCGCCATGGGAATCAGTATTTCAACATATTAAATTTCTAGGCGACACAAAGGTTGGGACCGAAAAAGGTACAAATGTAAACGGGCTCCATCCTCCTCCAGTGGCTGTCTTCACCCACACTCCACTGCATCCTCATTTCCTGCATCATCCTGCAAAAATTCCATACGTTCTATCACTCTGTGTTTAACAAGTCCAGCTCAGTTAAGAGTCAGTTAGATTCTGAACTGGGCCCCCCGCCTGGGCCCTCTGGTAAATTGTCCAACTGGTCACATAGACACTCTGGATCATAAACACATTCAACTGAGAAGTGAGATACAATTTCCTCTTTCTTTTAGAGTAACTATCCTTGTCATTAATTATTTGCCTTTGCAAACATGCCCTAGTAGGTCCCTGAATTATAAAATCCTCCAAATAGACTGCGTCTCTTTTGAGAATGGAGTAATTTGACTGGATTCAGGTTGCTCAGCTTATTCAACAGCCTCCAGACAGCCTAGGATGAGGGCCAATCTCTTGACTGGCCCTCCTAAGAAGTCAGTGATGTTGCTGGGCTGGTTTTGCAGCATCTTTAGGGCTTTAGCAATAATTCCTAGTAAACAGAAAATGGGAAATCAAAAGGTAGAAGGGAAAAGGGGATGAATAAGAGAGAAGGAAGAGAAAGACAGAAGGAAGGAAAGGCAGCAAAGGGAAAGTGAGTAAAAGACTTGGGTAGTGAAGGATGAAATGCTGTTAGAACACTTTATTTTTGAGGAGAGAAATATATATGCTTTTTTATTTAGTATCCTAACAGCAAATATCTCATATTCCCTTTTATTTCCATTTTTTCTTCTCTTCTCTTTTTTTCTGAAGTTGTCCTTTATATCAGGAGTATTCTTTTGTTGTTACTAATGGCCATAGTTCTAGAGATGAACAAAACTTGGCACCTCCTCAGGGGAGAATCAAGCCAAATTTTCTTCTGTTATGCAAAGACACCTTTCACCCACATACAGGAACACTGTCCAGCAAAACTAACCTCTTCCTTCATAGCCAGGGTTATTCTTGCCTGAGTGCTGCTCCTGCCTCTACCTGGGATGACCCAAACCTTTCAGAACATGACAGAATACTCTGCCCCAAAGCAATCTATCAATACCTTCTTTGGCACCTTCATGCATGTAAAGTGTCAGCTTTTTTGTATTTTCACGGACTTCTGTCAAAAGGCAAAAGACCATGAAAAAACCCTGAATGCACTTTCTAAGTCATTTACTGCCAACAACATCTAATTCTATTTTGTTACTTGCTTAACTTTCTTTCCTTCAATGTCTAGATATTTCCAGCAGAGAGGATGGTATTTATTAGAGGGGAAATTAGGCAATAATGGGGTCAATGCAATTGGAGGAAACATACATTCACCAACAGACCACACACATCTTCACGTATTTGTCTCTTATAAAATTTATTTCAAGCATAAATTTAGAACTTTAGATCAACAACACAGGTGGTGACATTGAGAGCTCTCTCCTTTCTTGACTGTGACATATAAACTAAATACTGTAGATTTCAGACAATATTGAACAGAGCCATATATGTTCTATAGAGTCAGCCAGGAACAGCCAAAGAGGGGAGATTTTGAAAGGATTTAACAATCACTCCCTTGCCATACAGAATGCATCAATTGTTCCCTCTTTTACAGATTTCCATATAAGATTACATTTGAAGAAACAGCCTTGCTATATCAGGAATAGTAGCGGTGGTATTGAATGGAAGCAAACCCATGAAGAACCTTTGAAGTTCACTGACCTTATAGATTAGTAAATCACATATCATGGATACAGTGAGGACTTAAACTGAGGTTTTTTTAAAAAAAATCCCTGTTTCCCAGAAGTAGGCTCTCAAGATGTGGAGAAGGTGAGGGTGATATCAACACAGAAATTACTATATTATGTGGTAGAGTAAAGTAAGGATAAGAAGTTATGCTAGCAAGGTGCTATAGTGGATTGAAATACAGATAGAAGCCATTTGAGTTTGAAATAGGAGTGACATAACTGTGATGGTTTCATAATGGAGTTTTCAAAGGTTGATGGGATATTGATGTGCAAAATAGGAAGATAGTATATTTGTCAATTCATTTAGGATCATCTTATAAGTAAGTATCTCCGACATCCTAGTTCAAGGCAATTGAGATATTAGTACATATAGCATTATAAGGTATCAGTGAATAATCAAGTCTGACAAAAACACAAGAAATGTTCATTATTAACAGAAATGTTGTATCTCTCATGATTATGCTGTCATGGTATGCTATATATACGATTGTAGGGTTAGAATGGAGAAATACTTGTATGGATTTTTTATGCATTAGGGAGAATTATTTATGCCAATTGTAAGAGTTTGTCTTTATTCTACAAAGCAACAGGAACACAAGAAATTTTAGTGTAAGAGAGCAATATTTCCAGAATCAGAAAAGAGAAAATTTAACCTGGATTGAGGAGTTGTAGGTGTTGGGAGGTGATAGAGAAAAAGAAGCAGACCCGAAAGAGCTGGGAATATTATGACAGTAAAAGTCAAAGAGGGCTCTGCCAAGTGAAAAGAAGCAAAGGATGTGAGAGATACAGGAAATGAAATAGAGATGGTCAGCTAATCATTAATCAAATAAATAATTAAAAAAATAAATAATTAAAAAATTCCATTTTTTAATGGAATGAAATATGATTATACTCTTGAGATAATATTCGTATTGATGGACTCTTCAAACTGAAAAGCTTTCTAATCCCTTGAAAATAAAACTCTAATACTGGAAGGACTCCTTTCCAGCATCTTTCCAAAATGCCCAGTGAGCCGCAGTTGCGACTCTAGCTACTTAGACAACTTCTGCTATAATTATAACCTATTTGGATAGTGAAGACAGGAGATGGATGAGGCAATGGAATATGCTGAGAAAGACATGCATGGACAAGTGGAAAAGATAGCATAAGCCTTAATAATAGATCTCTGCCTGCACACCATACCGTGTGTGATGGGACCCAGGTGGGTCTAATCAGGGGTGGATTTTTCAAGAAAGCTCTATGTGAATTGGCACTGAGTTTTATTCAGCTCAACTGTTTCAACATGATTCTTTGATTCTAAGATTCAAAGCCACTTGTCTCATTTAACTTCACTAAGTCAAAAAGGGAATATATTTATTGCCTATTTGAACACTGCTAAGAGATCTTAAAAGTTCTTATTGCAAGAAGAAAATTGTGACTATCTCTAGTGATGGATGTTCACCAGACTTATTGCAGTGATCATTTTGCAATATACATCCAATAATTACATTGTACACCTGAAACCAAAATAACATTTTATGTCAATATTATCTATGTATAATGATACCTGAAACAGTGTCAGACTTTATTTTGGGGGCTCCAAAATCACTGCAGATGGTGATTGCAGGCATGAAATTAAAAGACGCTTACTCCTTGGAAGGAAGGTTATGACCAACTTAGATAGCACATTAAAAAGCAGAGACATTACTTTGTCAACAAAGGTCCATCTAGTCAAGGCTATGGTTTTTCCAGCAGTAAGGTATGGATGTGAGAGTTGGACTGTGAAGAAAGCTAAGCACGGAAAAATTGATGCTAATGAACTGTGGTGTTGGAGAATACTCTTGAGAGTCCGTGGACTGCAAGGAGATCCAACCAGTCCATCTTAAAGGAGATCAGTCCTGAATATTCATTGGAAGGACTGATGTTGAAGCTGAAACTCCAATACTTTGGCCACCTCATGAGAGGAGTTCACTCATTGGAAAAGACCCTGATGCTGGGAAGGGTTGGGGCAAGGAGGAGAAGGGGACGACAGAGGATGAGATGGCTGAATGGCATCATCGACTCGACGGACATGAATTTAAGTGGATTCCGGGAGTTGGTGATGGACAGGGAGGCCTGGCATGCTGCGATTCATGGGGTTGCAAAGAGTTGGACACAACTAAGTGACTGAACTGAACTGAATGATACCTGAAACTAAAATAGCATTATTTGTCAATGTGACCTATGTATAATGATCATATAATCATTATGTTATATACATAACAAATATGCATACCTTCAGTTAAGTTCAGTCACTCAGTCATATCCAACTCTTTGAGACACCATGGACTGCAGCACATCAGGCTTCCCTGTCCTTCACCATATCCTGGAGCTTGCTCAAACTCATGTCCATCGAGTCGGAAATGCCATCCAACCATCTCATCTTCTGCCATCTCCTTCTCCTCCTGCCTTCAATCTTTCCCAGAATCACTGTTTTTTCCAATGAGTCATTTCTTTGCATCATTTGGCCAAAGTATTGGAACTTCGGGGTCAACATCACTCCTTTCAATGAATATTCCGAGCTGATTTCCTTTAGTATGGACTGGTTTGTTCTCCTTGCAGTCCAAGGGACTCTCAAGAGGCATCTCCAACACTGCAGTTCAAAAGCATCAATTCTTAGGTGCTCAGTTTCCTTATGGTCCAGCTCTCACATCCATACATAACTACTGGAAAAACCATAGCTTTGACTAGATGGAATTTTATTTATATATATAAACATATATGTACACACACCTCTGTAAGGAAAAGTTTTTGAAATGGAATATGATTATATTTTGGATAAAGAAAACAAATCAACTAGTATAATTTTTTTTCAAATGTGCATTTTAGTGATCATGTTGTGTCTAAAACCTTATCTTCAAATGTAGGGAGGTGATTTAAAGAAAAAGAACTTTTCTGTTTCCTGAAGAACTAATCTCCAAATTATTTTCCTTTTTTCAACACACTGTCAGTGGGCTAATAATATGATGTAAAAATATTATATATTCATTGCTATTCTAATATATTATGACATTTAAAAATAAACACAAAATATAAATTAAATGACAGTGAGAAAACAATAAACAGAAATGGAAATGCTAACATTTTCATCCCCAGGGGATGAGGACACTCATTTTTATGGCCACTGGACTAATGGATTCTGAATGTACACACATAATTATTCCACAGTTATTTAACTATCATAATAAAGTAATTTCATTTACATATAGCTTCAATCAAAATTCTCAGAATGCCACAAAGGGCCGAGAATAAAATTATATGTGAATAACTCTCTTCATATGCATATATAAAATTTTGTGAACTCAATTAAGTAATCATCTTTAGTTCTTTTATTATTCCATCAATTCATCTACTGTTACATAATCCACACTCTACAATAGATTTCTTTTTTTCAAGGGTTTAAATCTCAAGTCGTAATAAAAGCAGAGCAATGGCCTAGAAGAATAAATAAAATTTCATATGGATATCATTGTACATATCCATTTGTAAGGAAAATTAATGAAAATATACAGAAGACTTATAGTTTGCTGAAACAGAAAGTGTACTCACTCGGAGCTGAATATACACATCACCTAGAAAAAATACTTTCTCAGCTTCTGCTGACTTCTAAAGAAAGGGACTGCATGACATTCATCTCCAGCCTACTGTGGACTCATTTCCACTTTCCTCCTCAACTTCCCTCCATGAAATCTGTGCCCTATGTTATAAAACACAACTTGGGCTTCTGGTTCAGACAAGATGGCCTTGATCTCTTTGTGCACACTCCTCAATTTGCTCTGGAAATAAGAAGAGATCACTAAAGGAGACCTTTTATAGTTGGCAAGAAGAAGGTGAACTAGATTAAGGCCTGAGAATGGAAGAGCAACACAGCAGCACCTAAGAGAAGACAAGCCAGGCCCAGCATCCTGCCCTCCAACCCAGCATCAGAAGGCAGCCTGAGTAGGGCTGCTCCTCCCCAGGAATGAATGTGAAGGAGCACCAGGTAGGGGTTTAGTTGCTAAGCTGTGTCTGACTCTTTGTGACCCCATGGACTGTAGCCCACCAGGTTCCTCTGTCCATGGAATTCTCCAGGGATGAATACTGGAGTGGGATCCCATGCCCTCCTCCAGGGGATCTCCCCAGCGGAGGGATCAAACCCAGGTCTTTGCATTGCAGGCTGATTTCTTACCGTCTTAGCCACCAGGAAAGCCCACGAAACTCATTAATGGCAAGGATATTTGGAAAATAAAAGGATAAAAAATATGTTAAAATCAGATAAAGTAGACTTTAGAACAAAGAAAATTTCTAACGACAAAGGAATACAAGGACATTATATAAGGAAAAAGAATCAATCCAGCAGGAATACATAATAATCCTAAATATGTATGCACCAAACAATATAATCTCAAAATACTTGAAGCAGAATTACATACATCTTCTGAATGGTCCTATAACATTTAAAAAGATTTAAAATGCAATATAAAACTTTTGAAAAAGAAATCACCATTCCATGATAGTTTGACCAGAGAATTCTAACAAATATTTTAAAAATTAAGATCAATTTGACATAATCTCCTCAAGAAAATAAAAGAGTAAGAAAACATTCCCAACTAATTTGATGGGGCCAGTATTGCTTTATACCAAAATCAGACAAAGGTAGTACAAAAAAAAGAAATTTCAGACTAACATCTCTTATAAATTTGGAAGTAAAAGTTTTCACTCTCATACATACAAATCAACCAAATGAATCCAACTATGTATAAAACGATCTCTTGATAGTTCTGGTCCCTTCCTAAGTCCGGTCACATTACCTATCTCTTCAAAGGGTTTAAGTGAATCAAGGATACAGTCAGTTAGGGTCCCAGTAATAACATTATCATACCAGAAACAGTGACAAATGCTCAAGTCAAGCTCAAATCAGAAAATGACTACTCCCATTAAAGTTAATCATACCAGTCATCCTAAATGTCTAGCAAAAACAACTACAACTAGATTCATAAGATAAAGAAAACATATCTACTACATAGAAATGGTGGGTGTGTTTGATATTCTTTACATGCCCCTCAGGAACTCTGTTGATCATTTTCTATTATGTTATGAACCTTTGGAGTCTGAGAAGACCAGACTTTAAACCTCTTACTCTCCTGACTTCTACTTGAGTTTGGCCAAGGGTGGACAAAAGAGACTGGTGGGTCAGTGGAGAAAGAGATTAGTGGATTGATTCTTTCCTGACTCCTTTCCCGCTGGAAAGTGGCCACGTTTTTCCACTGAAGCCCAGAGCTTTGGTCAGAGACCCTCAAGTTTATCTGCAGGTATGTACAAGTCTCTCTAGAGACTGCAGTATCCACTCTCTTCCTTTGCCCTGTGGCCCTAAAATGTTCATTTATCTCTGTTCTTGCCTGTCTCAAAGAGCTTTGCTATTCCTTTTAAGCTATCCTTAGCTCTGATACAACTTCCAAATCCTTAAAGTTCACTGTGTGTTATTGCTCAGGCATGTCTGACTTTTTGTGACCCCCATGGACTGTCGCATGCCAGGCTACTCTGTCCAAAGGATTCTTCAGCCAAGAATATTGGAGTGGGTAGCTATTCCCTTGTGCAGAGATCTTTCCAGGCCAAGGTTCCAACCCAGATCTCCCACATTGCAGGGAGATTGTCTACTATCAGAGGCACCGGGGAAACCAGTTCTCTTTATTTTTCTTACCTGTGTAAATCATCTTGATTTCTGACAATGATAGGGGTGGCTATGGAGTTGCTAGATAAAGATGGTCCCTCAAAGATCTACCAGTAAACTGTTTACAACAGGAGTGGGACAACTTTCTTCCTGACTCCAAAATCATAAATACAAAATATGTCATAGGTCATGTAAAAATAAGGCCTCAGAAATCAATGATTTAAGAGTGAATTTGGTAAAAGTGCACAAACTTTAAGCTGTAAGATGATGAATAAGGTGTGAGGATCTAATGTGTAACATGGTGACTATGGTTTGTAATGTGTTATTGATATTTGTGGGGCTTCCCAGGTGGCATTAGTGGTAAAGAACCCTCCTGCCAGTTTAGGATGCATAAGAAACATGGGTTCAATGCCTGGATTGGGAAGATCCCTTGGAGGAGGGCATGGCAACCCACTCTAGTATTCTTTCCTGGAGAATCCCATGAACAGAGGATCCTGGCAGGTATAGTCCATGGGATCATCAAGAGTTGGACATGACTGAAATGACTTAGCACACATTTAAGAGAGTAAAACTTAAAAGTTATTACCAAAAAAGCTCTTTAAATGTAAATATGTGAGGTGATATTAATAGATATGTTAAAAAATCAATGAGGGAATCCTCTAATAATGTACACCTATTTACATTTTCATGTATACTTTAAATATCTTGCCATTTTATCTGGAAACTATATTTCAAAGAAACTGAAAAAAGGAAAAAAAGCAATACTTTCAATGCTTTTTTATATAATTTTGTAGATATTTCAGCTATTTCACTTGGCATGTTAAAGACTTTTTAAATTCTAGATATTTACCACTAGGCATTCAGAAAAGGAACAAACCTTGGAAATTATCAAGACAATCCTCTCAAAATGAAGATATATTAGTAAATCCAAGAATGTTGAAATTACATATGCTGCTGCTGCTAAGTCACTTCAGTCGTGTCCGACTCTGTGCGACCCCATAGACGGCAGCCCACCAGGCTCCGCCATCCCTGGGATTCTCCAGGCAAGAATACTGGAGTGGGTTGCCGTTTCCTTCTCCAGTGCATGAAAGGGGAAAGTGAAAGTGAAGTCGCTCAGTCGTGTCCGACTCTTAGCGACCCCATGGACTGCAGCCTACCAGGCTCCTCCATCCATGGGATTTTCCAGGCAAGAGTACATATATAAACCTATAAAACTCAATGCAAAAGTAGCAATAGAAACCAGGTTTCCTAGGTTTAAGGGAATCTTTACCAAATTACCTGGCAAATGGAAATATCTCCTATGCTCTGCAAAACTTGATTCTTATCTCTTTCACAGAACTGATCATATTTCAACTTGTATTCACTGTCCATTTACATTTTACAAAGTAAATTAAATTCCTTGAAGGTTCAACCCTGGCATGTCTGTTCTTCTCACACTATATTTTCACATATGGCTAAAGCGCTTTATAAATGCCTTCTTCTCCCTGGAAGACCCTCACTCTTTTACCTGATTACCTCCTCGACATCTTTCAGATCTCAGTAAAAACCACATCCACAAAACAGCCTTTCCTGACTCTGACACAGCTCAGGTCTCCTTGTTATGTGGACATATGGCATTCTGTGCTTTTCCCTCTCGACATGTGTCCCAATTGTGGTGCAATATTTAACTTTGAAATTTACCTCATTTCTGATTTTCTCTTAAAATATAAGACCTAATTTACAAAGTCCACGTGTGTGCTCTACACTACTGTCCATTCTTCGCATCCAGCAGGCGTTTGTTAGGTGTTTGTTCAATGAAACATTTTTATTCGTGCAGAAAAAAAAATTCAATGAATTTTTGATGCTGCTCTCACAGCATACAGTGAAGTAAAACCACTGAGGTCTTTTCTCCCCACCCAAACCCTCACACCTTGAATATTTGGACATAATTACAGAACTAGAACTGTGGGGGCTTCCCTTGTGGCTCAGCTCGTAAAAAAATCCACCTGCAATGTGGGAGGCCTGGGTTTGATCCCTGGTTTGGGAAGATTCCCTGGAGAAGGGAAAGGCTACCCACTCCAGTATTCTGGCCTGGAGAATCCCAAGGACTGTATAGTCCATCGGGTCACAAAGAGTCGGACACGACTGAGTGACTTTCACTTTCACAGAACTGTGGATGCATTTGCTTTTGTTACCCTATTAGATGGAAACCACTGGATTTTTAGTCTTATATTCCACATGCAAGGGCTATTTGATTTAGCCCTTGCAGTTCATGTCCTATGATAATGTGATAATCGAATCACTGACTAAAAGGCTGAATAGGACAGAACTAGAGACAGTGCTCTGAACCTGCCACTTGAGTCTATGTTTTACCATAGGATTCTTAACTTCACTAGAGGAGTTCAGTTTCTTAGCTGTACTCCCTGACCATGACAGATAAAAATACTTTAAGGAGAGCCAACAAATCAAATATTCTTACATTGTTCAGAAGAAATTCACCTCCTTGATGAATTGTTACCTACTTTTCCTAGATGAAAGTACCATCTTCCTCCTTATTGCTTCCTAAAATCATTCTCACAATTTTTATCTCACTGACCACATTCTGACTTATAATATAGTTAATTATCTGAACAACACCAATTCCCACTCCTTTAATTCAGTTCCCTTGGTGCTACAAGGGTGCGCCAGCTGCCCTGAAGTTACTATTTATTGAGTATCAACCATGGCAGAAACTGATCAATCATTTGTTCTTTCTGAGGTAAATATTATAATTAAAAGCAAATACCCAGCCTCTGGTATTTTGGATAAACTGACAACTGGAAAAAATTCTTAACTGCTATTCCAGATAAAAGTTCCTTTTGTGCTAAATTTTTATTTTAGAGAGAGCTTGCATTCTAGATAGCGTTCAGGTAAATAGAAATGGGACTGATATGTTAATTGGAAAAAAAACCCACTGTTGCAGGATACATAAGTAGACAAATCACGCATCTTCTGTATACTTCAAGACCCATTTTATTGGGAGCTGGCAGCTCAGACAGTACAGAGTCTGCCTGCAGTACAGGAGGTCTGGGTTCCATCCATGGTCAGGAAGATCACTGGAAGAGGGCATGTCAAACCAGTTCAGTATTCTTGCCTAGAGAATCCCCATGGACAGAGGAGCCTGGCGGGCTGCAGTCCAAAGGGTCGTAAAGTGTTGGACACGACTGAGCAACTTCGCACAGCAGACTTCTCAAGGTGACATACTGACATTTAGAATCAGTTTCTCTCACTAGTGTGCTTAACTACAACTCTTGCTTTTCAATGGAAGATCAAAGATAAAAGTAATATTCCACAACCATCAAGTAATTATTTTTATCAAGGATTTATTCTTAAAGCTGAGCTAGAGAAATACACTGTGAGATAGAACAGATAAGGAGAAGTATAAGAGATCCAAACAGGGAAACTGCACAACCAATTGATAATTTTCTTTTGGGGAAAATAATAAAACCTCAGTTTGGAATCATGTTTTATACAGATATTTGCATAATCTTTGGAAATGTAAAGGATTTTCTACTCTAATTTTCATTTTCCAGTTGAGAAAACCAAGCCCTAGATAAGTGAAGATAAGTTTTCCAAGTCAAAGAGCAGTTATGTGAGGATTCTGTTGAAAGCCCAGTGACAGGCTTTAGGGTGCAATTGCTTCATCTTTAGGCTGACAGGCTGGAGATTGGGGTACCAGTAATGGTGCCGTCTTCAGGTTTTTATTTTGGGAAACATCTATCTTTGCTCTTAAGGCCCTCAACTGATTGCATAAAATCCACAATCTATTGGCTTAAATGTAAATTACCTCTAAGAGCATATTTTCCCAGGTGAGCATGTCAAAGAAGTACTACTTGAATGAAATATACAATTCTATGGAATATGTTACCATATGCCACTGGAATTGAATATCTATGCTACCTGTTCCACATTTATGACCTTGGAAGGGAAAACAAGATTGACAATTTTTTTTCCCATTTAATCATGTCCAGTGTTTTAGTGCATGCAGGCTGCTATTACAAAATGCCAGAGGCTTAGTGAGTTATAAACCACATTATTTATCACAGTTCTGGAGGCTAGAAGTCCAATATCAGGGTGCCATCATGGTTGAGTGAGTGAGGGCCTCTTCCAGGACATATCCCTAAATAGAAGGGAGGAACAAGTATTTCAGGCCTCTTTCACAAGAGCCCTAATCCCATTCATGAGGGCTCTGCCCTCATGACCTAATCATTTTCCAGTGGTCCCACCTCCTAAAATCGTCACTTTGGGGATTAGATTTTCAACATATGAATTTTGGGAGAACACAAGCATTTAGACCATGGCACCCAATGAGGAGACTGACTTGTCTAAGGTAACCCAATGCCTCATCCATGCTGAATGCTCTGTGTTGCTGATAGGAAGCCAAGAACTAAGGAAGATGAATAAGGACCGGCAGACCCAGGTGGAGGGTCTGAGATGGCAAACTCCTTGATGGATTTCACAACAATATATGAGTGTCTCCAAGGTCTTCCTTCATTTTCAATCATTGAGCAAGCCCCCCTTCTATACATGTTCCTATTTGAAATATGAGTTAATTACTGAGTTCTTAGACAAAGTACCAGTTGACCAACATGGAAACTTCACAACTATGCATTTGAAGAAAAGGGCCTTTGACAGATACAAATTTCAGAGTGGCAAGTCCTCAACTTTATTCATATCAGATAGCAATTACAAGTTTGAGGATCTCCGAGAAGCCCTGATGAAGCAACGAACACTGAGGTGCGTGTGTCTTTACAAAGTATGATTTTCTCCTGGTACATATCCAGGGGATTGCAGCTTTTTAAAAAATACAGATAAAAAACTGCCCAGGAAAAAGGCATATGGGGCAGAGTCAAAGAAAGTGTGAAACATGGAACTTTGGTTTCCTCTTCCCAGGGTGTCATGGGCAGCTTTAAATTCCCAGGACTGATGTGCCGGCATTGAGCACTTGCAGACACGGGAGCTCATTCCAGGCTCCGTGTGCAGAGTTTTTACTGGGGCTCCATCGCCTAGGCATGATTGACGGTCCATACAGCTGAGCTCAGGCTCAAACCTCTCCAGAGACCCAGCTGATACTGCATGACCAAAACCCCCATCCTGAATCACATCATTCTTTTGGCCCAAAGTTTTTACTCTAAATCACACTGTTAACATTCCTATCAGGCTGGTGCAAGACCCTCACATAAACTAAAGTACTTTTCTCAGTGTCAAACTTTGACACTTTAGTCACCCTTTCTCAGAGGAAACCCTCCGAGGGTTTAGAGAGGAGCTCCCAGAAAACAAGGGCAAAATGCAGACTTCCCTTTGGATGAGACTGAGTCCTTTACTACAAGCTGGGTGGCTGGTTTTGCTTGACAAGGCTCCCTCGTTGTAACTTCACAATAAGAAAATGAGAAGTGACAAACATTGGTCAAGCATTTATCTTCTTCTGGTCTTTCTCTGAAATGTTTTTCTTGCATTATCTTCATTAATTCTTATGCAACTCCATGAGGTGGACACTAGTTTGAACGGCATTATGGAGAGAAGAAAAATAAGGCTTGCCTAAAGATTTAGAGTTAGTGAGTGGTGGAGTGGGAGGATGTACAAGGGCTATAGAAGTCCAAAGTTCATATCTAAAGCCACTATTTTACAAAGATACCAAAATTTCTTTTTTTAGTATTTTTATTTATTTGGTTGTGTTGTGTCTTAATTGTAGCACATCCAGATCTTCCACCTCTCCTGAGGCATGTGGGATCTAGTTCCACAAGCAGGGATTGAACCCCAGGCCCCCTGCATTAGGAGCTCAGATTCTTAAGCACTGGACAACCAGGAAAATTCCAACACCATTTCCATCTGGAATAAATGTTCACATGCAAGTGCACATCCAAAGAAAATTGTTGAATCAATATTGTCCAGTCCTGTCATTCTGTTCCACAATATATATGAATTAAGAAAGTTGCAACATTAACTGTTCTTACAATCCATTTAACAGAAACAAATAAAAGACAGAAAGACATGAAGACTTACCATAAGCACATGATGTCAGGATCAAAGAAGGCTTAGGCGACAGAAGCATTTCAAATGGTCTTTTTTTCTGGCATCCCAGAAATCTGTACACCCTGGGGCATCACACAATAATAAGATTCCAGATATTGAAAGGCATGCTTTTCTTTATAAATAGGGCCAGGGCAATTCTGAAATGGGAGGTGGGAAAGAAGACCAGTATTTAAGCCTTCAAATACAAATGTTTTCTCAGAGAGAAAAATTTAGAAAAGAATTCATATGAATGTTGAGAGTCTGAAAATTGTTTCCCTTAAAACTCTCCCCATGAGCATATGACATGGAAAACTTCGTGTACCCCAGAACAGCCTGGTTTGGTAACACAGTCTGACTGATCCAGTATTTTAATGACTTTCTTAATTTTGGGTGAAGCTTTCATTAACTTAGCATGGGACCAATGGTGTTGATAATTGATAAATCAATTGGAATGGGGTTCCTGAAAATGGAGTGGACAGATGAGAAATGTAATCTGAAGTCTAAGTGAAGGGAGTTCAATACACAGAGGGAAAAGGAATTTTAACTTTTCTGAGGACTGGTGGTTGGTGAGATGTGGTCCTCAAGGTTCTATGTGAAAGAGCCCACTCCCCTGCATGGACTGAGGACAGGGAAAAAGATGGAATCTAAGTTCTGATGGCAAGACAGAAGTGTTTCAGCCCACAGACTTTTATTATAGACAGAGTGACCTCTCTGTAGGCATTGGTATCCAAAATAGGACACCAGCAACAGCAATACAAATGACCAAGCAATGGGGGAGCAACACAAACCTGTTCTAAGCAACCAAAGGTGTTCTTAGTGGAAAATATTGATGGCCTCCCGACCCCTTACTTCTTAGTTCTACTTTTGCCTGAGAGAAAACTTCCTCCAAGAAGGATAGGAGTTCACATCCCTTCCAGGAAGCCAATTGGGGAGTCTAAGCCATGGAATTACCATTTGCATCTAGAGTCACTTTTATAATCACACTCTGTCTCCCTCCACTCAAATGGGTGGCCTTGGAAACAGAGGTTACAATCGTGATTTTAAAGAAATATTAAATACAGATGTTCTTCTCTTGTACTGCCTGTAAATTCTAGAAACAGGTAATTGTGAAATTGTTTTTCAAAGATGGGACAGCTGCCTGCTTTTTAATTACCTTGATTATTCTAGAATATGCTCTGAGGTTAAAATGTCTTTTGCTGAGAAAAGTGACTCTTTCCATACCATACCCAATGTGTCATCTTCTTCACTAAATTTCTTGTAGCAAAGTAAGTTCTAATTTTTAATTCCTTAATACCCACTGTCCCCAGGAAGAGTTGCAAAGAGTCAGACATGACTAAACGACTGAACTGAACTGAACTGAATACCCACTGTCCCCAGAAAGTAGAAGCTTTATGGAAAAATGAGTACCCTGTCTTAATATAAAGTGTCCCCATATAGCTACTGTTCTTAAACACAAATGACATTTTTTTCTACCAGCCAGAATTTTATTCAGTGCACATTTTTACATTTATTTGAGGTTCTCTTCCTTTTCTCCAATTTCAGTTTTAACCACCTAATTTTTGTTTTAATTTTGTTACCCTATTGTGTCATTAGCCACAGGATTTCTTAGTGAACATAGTAGATTCACTGCAAATTTGAGTCATGCTCTATGATAAAGAATAGAATTTTGAGATATAAATCAGAATCATTAAAGAAACATGGTAATAACAATCTGGGTGTTGAGTCCTGGGGTGGATGAGTCATTAAAGGAGACTCTTGACTGACTTCCCAGGAATTGTATAAGGAGCAGAATGGTCACCATCTGATATGGTTCACATTATGTAACCAAGCAAAAAGAATGAGAGAAATCAGGTCACCCCAATCCTATTTTCTGGTACCAAAACTTGATCAAAACATTCATTTTTAAAAACCTTTATGCAAAGTCCCTATAACTTTAATACAAACACCCATGTTTTAAAATATAAAATTTC
This sequence comes from Okapia johnstoni, assembly GCA_024291935.2. Taxonomy (NCBI): domain Eukaryota; kingdom Metazoa; phylum Chordata; class Mammalia; order Artiodactyla; family Giraffidae; genus Okapia; species Okapia johnstoni. Next base: position 149,773,976 of record CM044306.1, read on the forward strand.
CTACAGAATGGAAAAGTAGTCAAAAATACCAGCTAATATGGTAACAAATAAAAAAATCATTTTTCAAATTAAACATACAGTATACAACACATGGACAATTTAACAGCAGCCATTTCAGATGAGACTTCTGTTTATAGCTTAGTTCAGTTCAGTTGCCCAGTTGTGTCCAACTCTTTGCAACCCTATGAACCACAGCACTCCAGGCCTCCCTGTCCATCACAAACTCCCAGAGGCTACCCAAACCCATATCTATTGAGTCGGTGATGCCATCCAACCATCTTATCATCTGTCATCCCCTTCTCCTCCTGCCCTCAATCATTTCCAGCATCAGGGTCTTTTCAAATGAGTCAGCTCTTCACATCAGGTGGCCAAAGTATGAGGGTTTCAGCTTCAACATCAGTCCTTCCAATGAACACCCAGGACTGATCTCCTTTAGGATGGACTGGTTGGATCTCCTTGCAGTCCAAGGGACTCTCAAGAGTCTTCTCCAACACCACTGTTCAAAAGCATCAATTCTTTGGCGTTCAGCTTTCTTTATAGTCTAACTCTCACATCCATACATGACTACTGGAAAAACCACAGCCTTGACGAGGCGGACCTTTGTTGACAAAGTAATGTCTCCACTTTTTAAAATGCTGTCTAGGTTGGTCATAACTTTCCTTCCAAGGAGTAAGCGTCTTTTAATTTCATGGCTATAGTCACCATCCACAGTGATTTTGGAGCTCCAAAAAATAAAGTCAGCCACTGTTTCCACTGTTTCCCCATCTATTTGCCATGAAATGATGGGACTGGATGCCATGATCTTAGTTTTCTGAACGTTGAGCTTTAAGCCAACTTTTTCACTCTCCTCTTACACTTTCATCAAGATGCCCTTCTTCTTCATTTTCTGCCATAAGGGTGGTGTCATCTGCATATCTGAGGTTATTGATATTTCTCCCGGCAATCTTGATTCCAGCTTGTGCTTCCTCCAGCCCAGCATTTCTCATGATGTACTCTGCATGTGAGTTAAATAAGCAGGGTGACAGTATACAGCCTTGACGTACTCCTTTTCCTATTTGTAACCAGTCTGTTATTCCTTGTCCAGTTCTAGCTGTTACTTCCTGACCTGCATATAGGTTTCTCAAGAAGCAGGTCAGGTGGTCTGCTATTCCCATTTCTTTCAGAATTTTCCACAGTTTATTGTGATCCACACAGTCAAAGGCTTTGGCATAGGTAATAAAGCATAAATAGATGTTTTTCTGGAACTCTCTTGCTTTTTTGATGATCCAGCGGATGTTGGCATTTTGATCTCTGGTTCCTCTGCCTTTTCTAAAACCAGCTTGAACATCTGGCAGTTCGTGGTTCATGTATTGCTGAGGCCTTGCTTGGAGAATTTTGAGCATTTCTTTACTAGCATGTGAGAGGAGTGCAACTGTGCAGTATTTTGAACATTCTTTGGCATTGCCTTTTTTGGGATTGGAATGAAAACTGACCTTTTCCAGTCCTGTGTAAGACACCCCTAGAGGTTCAAAAATCAGAGGTGGTGATAGCAAAACAAGAGCAAGTTTCTCGCTTTTTGCGTGTAGCCCCACAAAGGCTTTATGATCTGAGGTGTCCAGAAAAAATATATATTTCAGCCACATCAAAAGCATCAAGCCTTTCAGTGACTGGTCGTCATAAACACTGTCACAGACCTTCCACACAAAAGTTAATTACATCCCTTTTAGAAGATCCTTCAGCTACCTTTTATGTACATCTGTATGAAAATATTGATATCTATGTCTTTTTAATTATTTGAACATTTTTATTTTAAGAAAATGAAAGAGGAAAGTTAAAATTCTCTTCTGATTTGAAGGTTTTGTGTGGGATTTTCACTGTTTTCATTCACATTTTACTCTGAAAAGAAGACAATTAGGGCAACATGATAAGTCTAAATTTTTTATCTTCGTTCATTGGAAAATGGGAACCTGAGTTTTCTTTGCATGCTTGTCATTTATTATGTGGGGTGTGTGTGTGTGTGTGTGTGTGTGTGTGTGTGTGTGTGTGTGTGTGTGTGTGTGTGTGTGTGTGTGTAATGGGCATATGTATGCAAACATAAGACAGCCACTGCTGCTCAAGCATCCTGAAAAATTTCATACACCATCGATGTAATCCTGACAAGAGGAGTCCAGCTAGGAAAACAAAACCTCTTGCTCAGTGCCTTTTGGATCTCCTTAAAAATACAAATGAGACAGGGGGAGGCTTTTATTTCACACAAGCAGTTTCAAGTGATGAGGGACTTTGTCACCTCTGGGGACTAAGCACCCAGTTATAACATTTGTATGGAAGCTGACTTGTTAAATTTGCACTCACAGGTAAGGAACCTACCAAAGCGCTAGAAAGAGGAGAAGCAGGGCCCAGGTAAAAGTGAGGCCAGAGTCTATCATACTGTTCTATATATCTGTGTCTCTTTTGGGGTGAGGGCGGGATGATATGGGAGAACATCACTGAAGTATGTCAATTATCATATGTGAAACGAATCGCCAGTCCACTTTCGATGCATGATACTGGGTGCTCGGGGCTGGTGCACCAGGATGACCAGGAGGGATGGGATGGGGAGGGAGGTGGAACGGGGGTTCTGGAAGGGGAAAACATGTACACCCATGGTGGATTCATGTCAATGTACGGCAAAACAAACACAATATTGTAAAGTTAAAAAATAGATAAATAAACTAATTTAGAAACTTAAAAAAAAAAAAAGTGAGGCCAGAGGTTGAGGGGCGATTCATCCACTGATAACTACTTAATTATTAATCCTTTTGCTTAAGTGATATTTAAGCATTGAAAAAGTCTCCATTTTGCCTTTCTCAGTAGATACTGCAAAGTTTTTTTTTTCCTATGTAGACACCAATGTGTATAAATCAAATGTCATGAATAATGACTAGCAAGCAGAGTATTTTTTGAGACAGAATTGGCAAATAAAACTGTAAGATATTTAAAGTATATAAGATGATAATTTGATGTATGTGTATGTTATTTTTTAAATTTACTTTTAATTGGAGCATAATTTCTTTACAATGTGTTGGTTTCTGCTGTAGAACAATGTGAATCAGCCATAAGTATACATATATCCCCTCCGTCTTGAATCCCCCCACCCCATCCCACTTCTCTAGGTTGTCACAGAGCACTGGGTTAAGCTTCCTGTGTCATACAACAACTTCCCACTAGCTATCTGTTAATGTTTTACATATGGCAATGTACTATGTTTCAATGCTACTCTCTCAATTCAACTTGCCCTCTCCTTCCCCTATTGTATCCACAAACCTGATCTCCGTCTATGTCTCTCTTCCTGCCCTGAAAATAGGTTAACCAGTGCCATTTTTCTAGATTCCACATATACACTTTAATATACAATATTTGGTTTTCTCTTTCTGACTTACTTCACTCTGTAAAACAGGCTGTAGGTCCATCCACCTCAGCTCAAGTGACCCAAATTCGCTTCTTTTTAAGGTTAATTAAAATTCCCTTGCATAGATGTACCACAACTTCTTTATCCATTCCTCTCTCAATGCACATCTAGATTGCTTCCATGTCCTGGCGATTGTAAACACTGTTGCAATGAATTTTGGGGTACATTTGTCTTTTTGAGTTATGGTTTTCTCAGGGTATTTGCCCAGTAGTAGAATTTCTAGGTCATATGGTAGTTTTGTTAGGATTTCCCTGATGGCTCAGCAGGTAAAGAATCTGCCTGCAGTGCAGGAGACACAGGAGATGGTTCAATCCCTGTGTCGGGAAGCTTCTCTGGAGAAGGAAACGGCAACCCACTCCAGTATACTTGCCATTTCCACCTACCCCTCTGCCATAGTGCTGACCCTCCTTTACATATGCATTAGAAAAGAATTTCCCTTTCTATTAGCTTAAGTAACATAGCTATCATCTGACATGTTTACCTTTTATTTTTTGAAGAGAACACAGGTAAGTTCCACTCTCTTATTATCAATTATACAACACAATTTTATCAGTTATAGTCATCATGCTATACGTTAGATCCTCAGAGATTATAATTTTCATATGTCAAAATGTATAACCTTTCACAGACCCCTCCCTATTTTCCCACCCTCCAGGCCTTGGCGATCACTTTTCTACTCTGTTTCTGAGTACCACATTTTTTTTTTGTTTTTAGAGTCCTTACAATTGAGATCATACAGTATCTGTCTTTCTCTAACTTATTTCACTTAGCATAAGGCCCATCAGTTTCATCCATGCTGCCACAAATGGAAGAATTTCTTTCTTTTTCAATGGCTAAATAAAATTCACATATATATGTCACATTGCACTGTTTTAATCTCTTCACCTGCTGACAGATACTTAGATTGTTCCTATAATATGATTATTCCTAGACTACTTTGAATATTGATGCAATGAACATGGGAGTACAGATTTCTCTTTGAGATAATTATTTCATTTCCTTTGAATATATATTCAGAAGTGAATATGTATCCAGAAGTGGGATTAATGGCCACATAACAGTTCTTTCTGAAATATCATGGGAAACTTTCTGAAGGTATTCCATGGGAGTTGCACCAATATACATTCCTACCAATAATCCATAAGCCCTCCATTTTCTACACATCCTCAACCACACTTATTTCTTACTTTTTGGTAAAAGCCATTTAAACAGGAATGAGGTGGTATTTGTTGTACTTTTGATTTGCACTTCCCTCTTGGTGATGTTGAGCATTTTGTCATATACTTCTTGTGCATTCTGTATGTCTTATTTGGGGGGAAAATTGTCTATTCTGTAAAAAATATCCTGCATTTGTATATTGTATTTGAATATATAAAACTCAGTTACGTATCCATACACCAAAACAAATTACAGAAATACAAATAATCCCTTTTACAATTGCATCAAAAAATACAATATTTGGAAATAAATTTAAGAAATGTGTTGAAAGATCTATATATGAACACAAACAAGACACTCATGAAAGAAATTTTTAAAAGACACAAAAGGAAACATATTTCATATTTATTGACTGGAAGAATTAATATTGTTAATACACCCATACTACCCAAAGCTATGTACATATTCACTGCAGTCTCTTTCAATATTCCAAGGCATTTTTCACAAAAGAGAAACAAAAATTCTACAACTTGTATAAAACTGTTGTTGTTCAGTTGCCAGGTCATGTCTGACTCTTTGTGACTCCAGGGACTTCAGCAAGCCAGACTTCCCTGTCCCTCACCATCTCCTAGAATTTGTGCAAGTTCATGCCAATTGAATTGGTGGTGCCATCCAACCATCTGATCCTCTGTCACCGTCTTCTTTTCTGCTTTCAATCTTTGCTAGCATCAGGGTCTACCACTATTCACATTAGGTGGCCGAAGTATTGAAGCTTCAGCTTTAGCATCAGTCCTTCTGAAGAGGATTAGGGGTTAATTTCCTTTAAGGTTGACTGGTTTGATCTCCCTGCTGTCCAAGGGACTCTCAAGATTTTTCTACAGCACCACAGTGTGAAAACATCAATTCTTCAGCACTCTGCCATCTTTATCATCTGTCCATCTCTTACATGCGTACATGACTACTGGAAAGAGCATAGCCTTGGCTATACAGACCTCTGTCAGGAAAGTGATGTTTTTGCTTTTAACACACTGCCTAGGTTTGTCATAGCTTCCTGCCAAGATGCAGTCGTCTTCTAATTTCATGGCTGCAGTCATCATCCACAGTGATTTTAGAGCTCAAGAAGAGGAAATCTGTCACTGCTTCCACCTTTTCCCTTTCTATTTGCCATGTAAGTGATGGGACCAGATGCCATGATCTTAGCTTTTTTGATATTGAGTTTTAACCTAGCTTTTTCACTCTCCTCTTTCACCTTCATCAAGAGGCTCTTTAGTTCCTCTTTTCTTTCTGCCATTATATTGATAATATTCACATATCTGAGGTTGTTGAAATTTCTCCAAGCCATCTTGATTCCAGCTTTTAGCACTCATCCAGTCCAGCATTTCCCATAACATGCTCTGCATATAAGTTAAATCAGCACGGTAACAGTATACAGCCTTGATGGACTCCTTTACCAATGTTGAACCAGATTATTGTTCTTTGTCTACTTCTAACTGTTGCTTACTGAACTGCATACAGGTTTCTCAGAAGACAGGTAAGGTTGGTCATGTATGCCCATCTCCTTAAGAATTTTCCACTTTGCTGAGATCCACACAGTTTGGTGAGGTCGATGAAGCAGATGTTTTTCTGGAATTCCCTTGCTCCCTCTATGTTCCTGCAAATGTTGGCAATTTGATCTCTGGTTTCTCTGCCTTTTCTAAACACAGCTTGTACATCTGGAAGTTCTAGTTTCACATAATGAGGAAGCCTAGCCTGGAGGATTTTGAGCATAAACCTACTAGCATGGGAGATGAGTGCAACTGTTCAGTGGCTCGAACATTTTTTAGTACTGCCCTTCTTGGGAACTGGGATGAGAATTGACCTCTTCCAGTCCTCTGGCCAATGCTGGCTTTTCCAAATTTTCTGACATGTAGAGTGGAGCACTTTAATAGCATCATCTTTTAGGATTTTAAATAGCTTTGCTGGAATTCTATCACCTCCACTAGCTTTATGGGCAGCAGTGCTTCTTAAGACCCACTTGGCTTCAGATTCCAGAATGTCTGACCCTGAGTGAGAGACTACACCATTGTGATTATCTGGGTCATTAAGATTTTTTTTGTATAGTTCTTCTGTGTACTTTTTCCATTTCTTCTTGGTCTATTCTGCTGTATTAAATCACAAAATACCAAAGAGTCAAAGTGATCTTGAGAAAGAAGAACAAAGTTCGAGACTAGGGTTGCTGATTTCAAATTGTATTAGAAAGTTATAGTAAACAAAACAGAATGATTTGCTTCTGGCATGAAAGCAGACCCATAGATCAATAGAGCAGACCAGAGAAGCCAGAAAGAAATGCACAGCCATATATTGTCAGTCAGCTTATGAAAAAGGAGCCAAAAATATCCAGTGGGGAATGGTCAAGCTTTTCAGAAATGGTATTGGGAAAACTGGATAGTCCTATGAAAAAGTGAAACTGTGCCCCTGTCTTTTACAATGCAGAAAAATCAACTAAAATTGGATTAAAAATTTGCACAGAAGACTTTAAGCGATTAAACACCTAGAAGAAAATATTGAGGTAATCTTCTTGCCATCGGTGTTTGCAATGAGTTTTTGGGTTTCACACCAAGAGCAAAGGCAACAACTGCAAAAACAAACAAGTGGGACCACATCAAACTCCAAACAAAGGAACATCAACAAAATCAAATGGCAACTTACAGATTGACAGAAAATATTTCCAAATCATATATTTGATAAGGGCTTAATATCCAAAAATATATGAGCTATACAACTCAAGGGCAAAAACACCCAAATAATCCAAATTTTTAATGAAGCATAAAAAAAGTAAGAGTTTCAATAAATCTGAAGATTAGACTGTAGATGAGAGACACAGCAAGGTTTTCCTTCTAGGACAGCAAAAGCCTGTGCCTTGCTGCATTACTTTCTTTCATCTCCACTCACTTGTTTGGCAATTACAGTTCACAGTGTAGATTCTTCAGTCAATAGCAATCACCCCACAGTGAGCTATAATATGTACTAAGAACAGCCTCACCGGGAAACAAAACAAAACAAATCAAACTAATATTTGCATACTTACTAATGAGGCCTATCAAAAGGAAGGGAATTTCCAGAGTTTACCACTCCATTTTTTTCTATATTTCATTTCAAAATTCAGCCACCTAGGAAAGAAAATGAGTGAGGAGACCTCAGTAATATATAGATAGAAAATCAGTTTTAAATGAGAGAATTAATGGATTATAATTTGGGGGTAATTTATTACTACTGTTGTAACTGTAGGCCTTTTGATTCTCTACTGAATCAGGTTAATAATTTATTATAAATATTAATACCAACATAGGGACACATACTACTAAATTTATTGTGAATAGAGATAGACATAGAATATATTAGGCAACAAGTGAATATATGGGAAGTCAGCAGTGGTAATAAAGTCAAGGGCAGTATTGCCTTGAGAGGAAGGAAGGTTCTCACAGTTTCTTGAAGCATCAAGAATGAGCCAGAAGTGAGGAATTAGCTTAATTTGTAAACCAGATACTCTACCAGAAGAAATTTAAGTTCATAAAAATATTATGATGCAAAAAACCAAAATTTAGACAGAGAATAGGGTAGGGTAGGGTATAGAGACATTCAAAATTCTCCATTTCTTAGTACATCAGGCGCTCAAGGTCCACCCTCACTAAAGTCCTTCTCTATTGCTCAACCTACAGGTACCAGCAAGGAGAAAGAGATGGCTCTACTCCACAGGCAGTTGAACCCTATTTTTATGGCCTCATGGCTTTCCTTAAGAAGCATTCCATGCAGAAGATTTCCTCCATCCCATCGGGCTGGCTCCCCACAGTCAACAGGAGTCCTCACCCTGGGATCATTCCGCAATCCCCATGGCTCCAGCTCCCAGCTTCCGTGGACACCAGTGGACTCACAACCCTGTCCGAGGTATGAAAGACTGCAGCATGGGTTGTCTATGTGGTTCTCACTCCGTTCAGACTGTCACAGATTAGTTAGTTCACTCCCCGAAAGCTTCAAATGACTGTCCCCATCCCAGTGGACGGCCCTGGACCGGGGTTATGTCCCCTGCACTTCAGCTCCCTCACCCCCAGGTGCAGGCTGATCCCACTTGCTCTCCTCCTTCTTTCTCCTTCCTCCTTGTCCCTTCTTTCCTTTGTCCTACCAAGTTCTGTATGGATCCGGATATTCCTTCTCAGTAGTCAGGGAGTCCTGCCAGTATTCACCTGGTCTTCTGGGAGAGCTGCTGCGTCTTTAGACGTTCTTGATGCATCGGTGGAGAGAGGTGTACCCCACTTCCACCTACCCACCTGTCTTGTCCACCCCCATTTGTGTATGTATTACAAACAAGTTTCCCTTTCTATTAAGTAACATTGCTATCACCACATAAGTTTAACTTTTGATTTTTGAGGAGAACACAGGAAAGTTCCACTCTCTTCAGTTCAGTCAGTCATTCAGTCATGTCCGACTGTTTGCGACCCCATGACTGCAGCAAGCCAGGCTTCCTTGTCTATCCCTGACTCCCAGAGCTTACTCAAACTCGTGTCCATCGAGTCGGTGACGCCACTCGATGATATCCACTCTCTCAGACAATTTCAAATATACAACACAATCTTATTAGTTACAGTAGCCATGCTATACATTAGGTCCTCAGCTCAGTTCAGTTGCTCAGTCGTGTCCGACTCTATGTGACCCCATGGACTGCAGCAACACAGGCTTCCCTGTCCATAACCAACTCCCAGAGCTTGCTCAAATGCATTATTAGATATCACGATTCGATCATGAAGCTCAAACATTGGATCATCAAACCTTATTAATTTTTTATACATGAAAATGTGTAACCTTTAAAAATGTCTCCCTATTTCCCTATCCTCCAATCTTTGGCAATCATTTTTCTACTCTGAGTTCCATCTTTTTTTTTTTTTTTGAGATTCCTTATAATTGAGATCATATGGTATTTGTCTTTCTCTGAATTCATCTACTTAGTGTAATGCCCTCCAGTTTCATCCATGTTGCCACAAATGAAAGGATTTGTTTCTTTTACTAATGTCTAAATAATATATTCCTATATATGTCATATCACATTGTTTTAATCTATTCACCTGTTGAAAGATACTCAGGTTGTTCCTATTCCAAGGCTACTGTGAATAATGTTGCAATGAACATGGGAGTACAGATCTCTCTCTGAGAAAATGATTTAATTTCCTTTGACAATATATCCAGAAGTGGGAAAATGGGTCGCATAATAGTTCTCTTTTAAATTTTTGAGGAACCTCCACAGCATTTTTCCATGGGAGTTGCACCGGTATACATCCCTACCAACAGTGCATAAGCACTCCTTTTCCTCCACATCCTCAATAACACTTGTCATTTCTTGCATTTTTGGTACTAGCCATTCAAACAGGTAAGAGGTGATATCTCTTGTGCTTTTGATCTTCATTTCCTTTGATTATTAGTGATGCTGAGCATCTTGTCATATACCTGTTGATCATCTAAATGTCTTATTTGTGGAAAAATGTCTATTCTTTAAAGATGTAGCATACATTATGTTTACTATATTCTAATATACAAAACTCAGTTGCCTGCCTATATACCAACAATGATCTATCAGAAAGTGGAATAAAGAAAACAATCCCATTTACTATTGCATCAAAAAAAGATAAAACACTTAGAAATAAACTTAAGTAAGATGTTGAAAGATTTTAAACAAAACCTTTAAGACATTGATAAGAGAAATTTTGAAAGAATTAAAGATATGTAAAGTTATCTGGTCTATTCAATGTGTTCCATGACGTAGGATTTGTATTGCTATAAACTTCCCTCTTAGAACTGCTTTTGTTGCATCCTATAGGTTTTAGATCATCATGTTTTCATTGTTCTTTGTTTCTAGGAATGTTTTGATTTCCCGTATTTCTTCAGTAACCTATTCATTATTTAGAAATGTGTTGTTTAATCTCCATGTGTTTGTGTTCTTGAAAGTTTTTTTTCCCCTATATTCGATATCTAGTCTCATAGTGTTGTGGTCAGAGAAAATGCTTGATGTAGTTTCAATTCCCTTAAATTTACTGAGGTTTGATTTGTGACCCAAGAAGAGGAAAATGTTCCATGTGCGCTTGAGAAGAAAGTGTATTCTTCTGCGTTTGGATGGAATGTGCTGAAGATATCAATTAAGTCTGTTTGCTCTAATATTTCCTTTTAGTTTACGTTTCCTTATTAATTTTCTGTTTTGATGATCTGTCCTTTGGTATAGGTGGGGTGTTAACATGGGCTACTATTATTGTGTTACTGTCAATTTCCCCTTTTATTTCAGTTAACGTTTACCTTATGTATTGAGGTGCTCCTATGTTGGGTACATAAATATTTAAAATTGTTATGTCTTTTTCTTGGACTGATCCCTTGATCATTTGGTAGTGTCCTTCTTTTTCTGTTATAATAGTTTTTATTTTAAGGTCTATTTTTTCTGATATGATAATTGCCAATCCAGCTTTCTTTTGATTTCCATTTGCATGGAATATCTTTCTCCCTCCTCTCAATTTCAGTCTGTATGTGTCTCTAGGACAGAAGTGGGTTCTTGCAGACAGAATATATATAGGTCTTGTTTTTGTATCCATTCAGCCAGTCTGTGTCTTTTGGTAAGAATGGGAGAAGATAATAGCAAATAAAACAACTGATAAAGGATTGCTTTCCAAAATACAAGCAGCTCAAACAACTCAGCAAAGACAAGAGCTGCAAAAATAAACTAGTGAGACCACAACAAACTCAAAACCTTCTGCATAGTAAAAGAAGTCATCAGTAAAAGAAATGGCAACCGATGGAATGAAAAAGAATATTTGCAAATCACATATTTGGTAAGGGCATCATACTTAAGTATATATAACAGACTCATGCAACTCAGCAGGAAAAGAAAACAAACAACCCAAATCATTAAATGAGCAAAGGAAGAGTAAGTGTTTTGAAAAATCTGAAGATTAGACTGTAGATGACAGACACTGTAAATTTTTCTTTATAGAACAAAAGCCTGTGTCTTCCTGGCATTGCTTTCTTTATCTCCAATCACCTGTTTGGTGATTACAGTTCACAGTATAAATCCTTCACTCAATAGCAATCCTCCTACTCTGAGCTATATGTGCTAAGAATAGCCCTACTAACTATAGAAAACTAACAATTACATACTTAATCTTGAGGCATCTAAAATCCATGGTGATTCCCAGAATTTTCCACTCCATTGTATTCTACATTGTATTTCAAAATTGAAACACCTAGTAAGGAAAAATGAGTAGGGGACCTTAATAATACATGGATAGAAAGTCATTTAAAATTTGGGAGCATTACTGGATTGTAATTTGCAGGAATGTATTATTACTAATACTACTGTAATCTTATTCCCTTTAATTCTCAGGTATACTTGGTTGATATTTATTTAAAATAGTAATACCAACATAGAGACACATAGTACTCAAGTTACAGTAGATTGAGAAAGACAAAGCTTATGAGGCAGGAAGTGAAATCACAGAAAATTAGCAATGGTATAAAAACAAGGGGCAGTATTGCCTAGAAAGAAAGCAGATTTTTCTAATTTTTTAGAGACAACATGAACAAGCCAGATGTGAGCCAACAAGCTTAAGCTGTATACCAGAACTGGCACCAGAAGGAAAATGAAGTTCATACAATTATGCTGATGCTAAAACCCAAAATCCAGACAGTAAGAGAATAGGGTAGGGTTTATGTAGATACTGAAAACTACTCAGAGAGGTAGACATAGAAGCAAATACACTAATGAGCATCAGAAAAATCAAAGCACAAAAGGGTATAAAAAATGAATCGTAAAGAGACATAGTAGTCTGATCAACAGAATAAGAGAATCAATAGAAAACCAAAATATAAAGACTTGTGCACATGATAGAACCAGAGAATGCTCAGGAAAGAAAATTCTGGACTTAGTAGACCAGCAAAGAGAAGCCTCCAGCATCAGGAACAAAAACCCTGGGCAGGACTCTTGAATGCGCACTTCTGGGAACAGCTTCAGTTTCAAAGATTGGGCACTATACCACCTAAAAGCGAATGCAGACAAGGATTATAACTTGTTTAGGACACTGAATCACAGACAATAGTGTTTGTTAGTTTATTTTTCTCTCAACTATACAGTTAAGGAATCACTAACTGATGATAAGTGACACCATCAGTTTCCAGTCAGATCCTCTTTAGTCATACAATGGATATCTGAACCTGTTATATGATCCCCAATAAGTTTTAAAAATTGAATTTATTGATGTTTAATCGAGGGGTAATTGCTTTACAATACTGTACAGCTTTCGGCCAAACATCAACATGAATCAGCCATAGGTATACCTATGTCCCCTTGCACGTGAACCTCCTTCCCACCTTCCTTCCCATCCCACCCATCGAAGTTGTTACAGAAACATATGGAAGGCTTCACAAATTTGTGTGTCATTCTTGGGCAAGGGCCATGGTAATCTTTTCAGTATTATTCCATTTTTTAATATATGTGCTACCAAAACAAACACATGAATAACATTTTAAGAGAAGAAAAAGTCATATAGTTAGTCATCTACCAACAAATGATCAATTACATTAGGAATGAAGGTATTCTGTTATATTTACTGCCTCTTATAAAATTGAATTTTATAAGGTCCAAAGTTCCATGTAAGAATTAAGCATGTATTTATGCATAACACATATATCAGTTCAGTCGCTCAGTCGTGTCCGACTCTGCGACTCCATGAATCGCAGCACGCCAGGCCTCCCTGTCCATCACCAACTCCCGGAGTTTACCCAAACCCATGTCCATCGAGTCAGTGATGCAATCCAACCATCTCATCCTCTGTCGTCCCCTTCTCCTCATGCTCCCAATCCTTCCCAGCAGTAGGGTTTTTTCCAATGAGTCAACTCTTCACATGAGGTGGCCAAAGTATTGGAGTTTCAGCTTCAACATCAGTCCTTCCAACGAACACCCAGGACTGATCGCCTTTAGGATGGTCTGGTTGGATCTCCTTGCAGTCCAAGGGACTCTCAACAGTCTTCTCCAACACCACAGTTCAAAAGCATCAATTCTTCGGTGCTCAGCTTTCTTCACCGTCCAACTCTCACATCCATACATGACCACTGAAAAAACCATAGCCTTGACTAGACGGACCTTTGTTGGCAAAGTAATGTCTCCACTTTTAAATATACTATCCGAGTTGGTCTTAACCTTCCTTCCAAGGAGTAAGCGTCTTTTAATTTCATGGCTGCAATCACCATCAGCAGTGATTTTTGAGCCCAAAAAAATAAAGTCTGACACTGTTTCCACTGTTTCCCCATCTATTTCCCATGAAGTAATGGGACCACATGCCATGACCTTAGTTTTCTGAACGTTGAGTTTTAAGCCAACTTTTTCACTCTCCTCTTTCACTTTCATCAAAAGGCTCTTATATGTACATAAATATATGCACACAAATACGTCTATGTTGTACAAGCTGTTATTCTTCTTTCCTGTCACAATAAACTCTTTAGTTGATGAGAGAGATAGTCCCAAATTTCTCCAACTTATATGTCTTCCTTTTGAGAACCACTTCTTTTATTTTCATCACCTAATTTTAAATAACCATTATATTCTTTGATACCATGTGCCTTTAAACTAAGAGCAGAGAACACTTAGTAAATGCTGATATCTTATCGTAATTAAATTACCACTCTTCTGGTAAATTGGAAAAAGAATCATGTTCAGATTCCATTCAGGAGGATAAAGTCTCTATTTTATCAATTCTCTTGTCCAAACTCAATTCTTGCTCACTTCAATCTTAAATTCTGCTTATTTACAAAGGACAGACAGGAAAAGTAATATTAAAATCATGCTTGCAAGAGTCTATGATTTTTTGCTTCTGTTGGCCAAAGGTAGGGCCAGGAATAATTCCTGAAAAATTACAATACATCATGGAAGCATGAAGGTCTAGATCTTCTATCCAAGAGGAGATGTTTGGAGATGGTTCAAAAACTAAGCCCCATGGGTTGTCAGGATATACTCCCGGCCAGACAGATAAATTTTGCCCTTAAAATGTCAAAGTCAGGAAAGGGCAGGCCTTGTTTGCAAAGCCAATGACGTTGTCTTGGGTGCTGACCAGGTAATATTCTTATATTGCCATTTGGTGATTTATTTGCTGTTTTCTCAAACAAACAAACAAATGTAATGAGAAGATTAAAGATGCATAAAAGTAAAAGAGCTGTCAAAGTGCTTAGAAGAAAGGCTAGCCAGGAGAACCAGGCCCCCACATTGATAATTGTCAAAGACTTTAACAGTGAGTATTTTATAGACAGAACAGAACAAGTGGATAAAACCAATGTTCTAGTGTCACTTCTGTTTTGCAGTCAAAGACAAAATATTTTTCTCTGCAAGTGGTGACATCACAGCTCCTGATGTGGTCTTGGTTATACACATGCAGACCAAGAGCCCACAGGCATCTGTGATGTGATATCAGGAAGTGAACGGATGACTGTTTTGGTGCCCAGTCACCTCCATCTGCTAATGGGAATTGGGGAAAATTACTTGCCCTCTCCAAGTCATCCCATTTTCCTTAACAGAACTTGATGATCATAGTGATGATTAAGGCTATCTCACAGGGTTAATATGAAACACAAATTTTAAGATGTTTTAAAGCTTTTGGGAAAGTGTCAAAGACATGCATGTGGTTACTAAGGTGAGTTATCAGATCCAAGGTACAGTATCCTTTTTCTCTTAGTATTTTCTTTGTTCTCAATAGTAGCGATGAGTCAGTAATGTGTTTACTCTTACCCCAGTGTGATGGTAAACCACATAGATCAACTGTACATTTCTTGTCATTTCAGTGTCTAAAATTCAAGCATTAGTCAATGTAGAGTGAAAAAATTACAAACTCCTAGAGGGCCTCACTGCTCAGAGTCTACAGAGTCCCAACATTAAATTGTCTTTAAAGAATGGTCTAAACACTCTGGCTCAGAATTAAGTTCCAAATGTTTGCAGAGCACAGAAATACTTCTGGGAGCAATACAAAAATGCAGGGAGTAACCTACTTCTCCAACTATCTATCTGTGAAAATATCATCATCTATCTCAATTTACACAGAAGGCACACCTTCTTCCCCACCCCCAGCTACTACAGCACCATCTCCTACTCAGAGCAACAGGGAGAGAGAAGGCTTCCCTCCACAGGATGGATTTGATAACCTCAGGTGACTAGATCATCTCAGAATGGCTCGTGTTTTTATTTAAGCAGGGTCCTGCCTGCTCCTGCTGCTGGTCATGTCAAATCTGCTCTTGTGCCAAGGCAACTTATGTCCGTCCTGCTGTCCTGACGTGTTTCACATCCCCCTGAAGTCCCTTAGAGACGTGTTTACCCGTGCCTCAAATCTGTCCCACGACATCCATAAACTTTCCGTGATAATGTTCAATGAGTTTGTAAGTACTGTTGTGTTGGTGATTAGTTGCTAAGTTGTGTCTGACTCTTATGACCCCATGGACTGTAGTCCACCAGGCTCCCATAAGGAACCTTCACCAAGGAACCTTCACTGGGCTATACTATCCTTTAAACAAGAAGGCTGCAACAGCTAAACTTCAAATAACACACTCTCTAGGTCAAAGAAGCTGTCAGCTCATAAGATGTTGGAATCAACAAAAGGAACAGTTTTGTGACATCTCGAAGATTCCTAAGAAGTGCAATATGTTTTTCAATTTCCTTTCATTCATTTTCTTTTTTAAGTTTCCAAAATAAATGATTTTGTATTTGTCAGCTAAGAATGCCATAAACGAATACAATAGACTCAGTGGAATAAACATCAGAAATTTATTTCCTCCCAGTTCTGGGGGCTAGAAGTCCAGATCAGGGTGCCAGCAAGGTCAGATACTGGTAAGAATTCTTTCTTCCCAGGCTGGCTTCTCCGTGTGTCCTCACACAGGGTGGGGGGTGGGGAAGAGAGACAGAGGAAAAGACACAGAGACACAGAGACAAAAGAGAAAATTCTCTGGTGTTTCGCTTCATGAAGACACTAAACCTATTGGATCAGTGTTCCACCCTAAGAGCTCATTTAATCTTAATGGGATTTGCTGGTGGCTCAGATGGTAAAGAATCTGCCTACAATGTGAGAGACCTGGTTTCTATCCCTGGGTCTGGAAGATTCTGTGGAGAAGGGAACGGCCAGCCACTCCAGTATTCTTACCTGAGAAATCCCATGGACAGAAGAGTCTGGTGGGCTACAGTCCATGGGGTCCCAAGAAGTCAGAAACCTTTTCAAAACACAGTACTTTGGCAGTTAGGGCTCTACCACATGAATTTGAAGAACACACATTCAGTCCATGATACTAGCTGACATAAAGCACTTTTAGGTGGGACTGGGGAAAAGGAAGCATGTTGATTTTCTGATCCTTTGGTGTCTCTCTGGGCTTTCTTCTCCAGGCTCTGAGTAAATAACCAATAAACGAGACCTGCTCTGCAGTGAACTGGGTGCATGGAACATGATAAACAAAGCTGAATCCTGGTCGCAAAGATGAATAATGGTAGTTTTTTAATGCTACAATTTATTGTTTTAAGATTTGCAGTGAATAGGTTTAGAGCTACAATAGAAGGGGAGTTTACAATTGGAAACAATTATTCTCTTTCTGATGAAGGTAACTTGAAAGTTGTATGTTTACTCTTTTAGGTCAATGAAGGAGCACACAGTAGAGCAGACAACTAATAAAAAGCGGTGCTAATGGTTTCTATTAAATTCACAGGGTTCTTTTTACTCACTAGTTTTTGTTTCATCTTCCATTGTTGACTGTCCATTTTTTTCCATCTCTTCCAAGTAATCTCTTTAAATGTTCATAAGTTTCACTGAAGATTAGTTTTTCTCTATTAATGTGTTAGCTAGATTTTTCTATTCTTATTATTTTCAGTCCATTCTTAGTATTTCCTATAACTTTATGCCATGTTTTTCTGACATACCATTTTGTCACCATTAACAACACTGTATTCTGCACCTGGGATGAACACTAAGCCTTTTGGTGTGAAGATTCAGAGATAAGTCAGAGTCATAACTGTTTCAACTTCTCATAAGGGAATATATTAGCTCTAATGCACAGTAAGCAAGAGATTAAATTGTTAATTATAGGTGCATGCATGCATTCTAAGTCACTTCAGTTGTGTCCAGCTCTTTGCAGTCCTACTGACTGTAGCCCCAAAGGCTCCTCTGTCCATACAATTCGCCAGGCAAGAAACTGGAGTATGCTGCTGTACCCTCTTGCAAGGGATGCTCCTCACCTAGGGATCAAACCTGAGTCTTCTTATATCTCCAGCATTGGCAGGAATGTTCTTTACTACTACCGTCACCTGTGAAGGAACAAATATCGGCACATATGTACTATATTTTGTTCAAATACTAAAAAAAAAAAAAAAAAGAAAGAAAGAAAACAGAGAAGGGAAAAGGTTAAACTTAAGAAAAGTTAGATGTTAAATCATTTTTTTGGAGACAATGTAGAGAAAAAGTAGGAAAAGAATGACTTTCAAATTTTGTGATGCCCCCCATTAAAAAAATTTCACATCTATCAAACATGTTAATGTTCTGTTAATCGGTTCATCCTCTGAATGCCCAACAACACTAACTAATTGCCTGATCACTTTCAGGATGCAAAGTATTCACAGAGCAAACCGAAGTATATCAATGCCACCAAATTCTGCCACACCAATCCCCTCAATACTCCTGAAGAAAGAGAACGAGCCGAACAGACGAATGTGAGTCTTTCACCTGGTTTTTCACCGGATCAAGTGAGACAGTATGTAGATTACCAGGCTTCAGATTATTAGAGGCAATGGTAATTGTACATGCAGAAAAAGGAGGAGAAGCCGTAAGCAATTGAAGAGAAATTATATTATGAAGTTGATGAAGCATGAGTGAAATCAAGGGATGACTAAAGATCTGTAGTAGAAAAATAAATAACAGAACTATAAATTGTCCATGCAGACAACTTTAGTTCAACCAATGCATTAGACACAGGATTGCAGCTACTATACTGTACGAAAACAGGAAATGAATGGGAACATCCATGTGTAAAATGAAAGATGGCAAAAATCATGAATATGTAAGAAACACACCCCAGTTTTGAATACTCCCTGTTACTGGTGACTCCTACGTGGGAGTCCTATACTGCACCACCTGAGCCATCGCATCTGCTGTTCAAGGCTCTCCTGATTCTGCTTCTACTTCTCTGACACATCCTTCATTCATCATTCTCAATGACTCCTCTGTCACCTTTTATCTTAATTTGTAAGTCTCCCCCACAATGGCATATAAAAATCGCTTTACTTCTCATGGCCGCAATGATGCCTCTGTTCTGAGAACAACACAGTTTACATATCAAGCCTCAATCTTTTATGGCAGCTCCAAATTTTCATTGT
The DNA here is from genome assembly GCA_024291935.2 of Okapia johnstoni. Lineage (NCBI taxonomy): Eukaryota > Metazoa > Chordata > Mammalia > Artiodactyla > Giraffidae > Okapia > Okapia johnstoni. Next base: position 149,792,956 of record CM044306.1, read on the forward strand.
TATAATCTCTCCTTTCGGATTTTCTGCATTATCCTTCGTCCTAACATTATTTAAAATATTTTCACATGCATTCCTCCTTCAAATACTATCTTCTCTCTTTACAACTTTCTTAATGATACCAGCATTCTTTTCCTCTGTTAAGCTCATTAATAACGAGGATGATCAAGTAAAGGAAAAATGTCAAAGAGAAGGAGGAGGAGGAGGATTTCTTCAATAAGCTTAAATTTAAAGTGTAATGAGAGTTACTGTATGGCCACAGATTTACTCAGCACTTTATGTGCATTACTATATTTACTCCTATTCAGTTCTCTGTTCTTTACCAGTAAAACAGTTGATGGCTGTAAAGAAATCAAGCATATTTATTAGAAATCTTTAGCTCTTGAGATTTTCATGCTCAATTCTGGTAGTAGTAGTGAATTAGGGACGAAATCCCTCCATTGTGAATCCCACTGTAGCTGTTACTAAAGACAATGCTGTGGCATTTTGTGCCCAGACACATGTCAACCAAACAGACTGTTCTGATATCAGCATGGGGGCTGGTGTTGGGATCAACTGAGGAAAGAAATCCTGTTTAAGAATGTCATGTCTTCTTCATTGTCTTGTTGTTGTAATATCATAAAAGAAATTACCGATCAAAAATCAATATGAATGACTCATCTGATTCATTAATACGAATGAATCGCTGGCTGACAGTGATATGGGTACAGGTAGAATCCCTCTTTCCTGGGTCAGGTACTGGAGGCACATACTGACTTGCCGTAAAATACTTAGATTTCTCTCACGGAAATATACAAACATAAAAGAACTCACGGAGTGGGTGGTAGAATTTCAGAGGAAATAAGAAAATTCTTCATGTTATAAATTAGAATGCATCAGAAGAATTAGTTCCTAAAATAACCTAGATTTTTAATAATTAAGCAAATTGTGAACTAATAGCTTACATTTTATACTTTAGCAACTTTTACAACCTTCAAAAATCTCTGCATACTCATAGGAATAACCAAGAGTTTTTTAGGTCAGCTGCTCTGAGGAAAGATCACACGTTAACTAAACCACTGAATTATGATTATTTTATTTTTTAATTTTTTTAAAAATTAATTTATTTTAGTTGGAGGATAATTACTTTACAATATTGTAGTGGTGTTTGCCATACATTGACCTGAATCAGCCTTGGGTTTACATGTGTTCCCCTTTCTGAACACCCCCTCTGACCTCCCTCCCCATCCCATCCCTCCTGGTCATCCCATTGCACCAGCCCTGAGCACTGGTCTCATGCATCGAACCTGGACTGGTGTTCCGTTTCACATATGATAATATACATGTTTCAATGCTATTCTCTCAGATCGTCCCACCCTCACCTTCTCCCACAGAGTCCAGAAGACTATTCTATGCATCCGTATCTCTTTTTCTGTCTCGCATATAGGGTTATCGTTACCATATTTCTAAATTCCATATATATGCGTTAGTATACTGTATTGATGTTTTTCTTTCTGACTTTCTTCACTCTGTATAATGGGCTCTAGTTTCATCCACCTCATTAGAACTGATTCGAATGTATTCTTTTTAATGGCTGAGTAATATTCCATCGTGTAAATGTACCACAGCTTCCTTATCCATTCGTCTGATGACGGGCATCTAGGAGGCTTCCATGTCCTACTATTACAAACAGTGCTGCGATGAACATTGGGGTACACGCGTCTCTTTCAATTCTGGTTTCCTTGGTGTGTATGCCCAGCAGTGGGATTGCTGGGTCATATGGCAGTCCTATTTCCAGTTTTTTGAGGACTCTCCACACTGTTCTCCATAGTGGCTGTACTAGTTTGCATTCCCACCAAAAGTGTAAGAGAGTTCCCTTTTCTCCACACCCTCTCCAGCATTTATTGCTTGTAGACTTTTGGATAGCAGCCATTCTGACTGGTGTGTAATGGTACCTCATTGTGGTTTTGATTTGCATTTCTCTAATAATGAGTGATGTTGAGCATCTTTTCATGTGTTTGTTAGCCATCTGTATGTCTTCTTTGGAGAAATGTCTGCTCAGTTCTTTGGCCCATGTTTTGATTGGGTCGTTTATTTTTCTGGTATTGAGCTGCAGGAGTTGCTTGTATATTTTGAGATTAATTCTTTGTCTGTTGTTTCGTTTGCTATTATTTTCTCCCATTCTGAAGGCTGTCTTTTCACCTTGCTTATAGTTTCCTTTGTTGTGCAAAAATGTATAAGTTTAATTAGGTCCTATTTGTTTATTTTTGCTTTTATTTCCAATATTCTGGGAGGTGGGTCATAGAGGATCCTGCTGTGATTAATGTCGGAGAGTGTTTTGCCTATGTTTTCCTCTAGGAGTTTTAGAATTTCTGGTCTTACGTTTAGATCTTTAATCCATTTTGAATTTATTTTTGTGTATGGTGTTAAGAAGTGTTCTAGTTTCATTCTTTTACAAGTGGTTGACCAGTTTTCCCAGCACCACTTGTTAAAGAGATTGTCTTTTCTCCATTGTATATTCTTGCCTCCTTTGTCAAAGATAAGGTGTCCATAGGTGTGTGGATTTATCTCTGGGTTTTCTATTTTGTTCCATTGATCTATATTTCTGTCTTTGTGCCAGTACCATACTGTCTTGATGACTGTGGCTTTGTAGTAGAGCCTGAAGTCAGGCAGGTTGATTCCTCCAGTTTCATTCTTCTATCTCAAGATTGCTATGGCTATTCGAGGTTTTTTTATTTCCATACAAATTGTAAAATTATTTGTTCTAGTTCTGTGAAAAATACCATTGGTAGCTTGACAGGGATTGCATTCAATCTATAGATTGCTTTGGGTAGTATACTCGTTTTCACTATATTGATTCTTCCGATCCACGAACATGGTATATGTCTCCATCTATTTGTGTCCTCTTTCATTTCTTTCACCAGTGTTTTATAATTTTCTATATATAGTTCTTTTGTTTCTTTAGGTAGACATATTCCTAAGTATTTTATTCTTTTCCTTGCAATAGAATGTTTCCATTAATTAATGTTTACTTAATTTCTCTTTCTGTTTTCTCATTGTTAGTGTATAGGAATGCAAGGAATTTCTGTGTGTTAATTTTATATCCTGCAACTTTACTATATTCATTGATTAGCTCTAGTAATTTTCTGGTGGAGTCTTTAGGGTTTTCTATGTAGAGGATCATGTCATATGCAAACAGTGAGAGTTTTACTTCTTCTTTCCCAATCTGGATTCCTTTTGTTTCTTTTTCTGCTCTGATTGCTGTGGCCAAAACTTTCAAAACTATGTTGAATAGTAGTGGTGAGAGTGGGCACCCTTGTCTTGTTCCTGACATTAGGAGAAATGCTTTCAATTTTTCACCATTGACGGTAATGTTTGCTGTGGGTTTGTCATATATAGCTTTTGTTATGTTGTGGTATGTTCCTTCTAGTCCTGCTTTCTGGAGAGTTTTTATCATAAATGGATGTTGAATTTTGTGAAAGGCCTTTTCTGCATCTATTGAGATAATCATATGGTTTTTATCTTTCAATTTGTTAATGTGGTGTATTACATTGATTGATTTGTGGATATTAAAGAATCCTTGCATTCCTGGGATAAAGCCCACTTGGTCATGATGTATGATCTTATTAATATGTTGTCGGATTTGTTTGCTAGAATTTTGTTAAAGATGTTTGCATCTATGTTCATCAGTGATATTGGCCCGTAGTTTTCTTTTTTGTGGCATCTTTGTCTGGTTTTGGTATTAGGGTGATGGTGGCCTCATGAGTTTGGAAGTTTACCATCTTCTGCAATTTTCTGAAAGAGTTTGAGTAAGATAGGTGTTAGCTCTTCTCTATATTTTTGGCAGAATTCAGCTGTGAAGCCATCTGGTCCTGGACTTTTGTTTGCTGGATGATTTCTGATTACAGTTTCGATTTCCATGCTTGTGATGGGTCTGTTAAGATCTTCTATTTCTTCCTGGTTCAGTTTTGGAAAGTTATACTTTTCTAAGAATTTGTCCATTTCTTCCAATGTCCATTTTATTGGCATATAGCTGTTGGTAGTAGTCTCTTATGATCCTTTGTATTTCTGTGTCGTCTGTTGTGATCTCTCCATTTTCATTTCTAATTTTGTTGATTTGATTCTTCTCTCGTTGTTTGTTGATGAGTATGGCTAATGGTTTGTCAATTTTATTTATCTTCTCAAAAAACCAGCTTTTAGCTTTGTTTATTTTTGCTATGGTCTCTTTTGTTTCTTTTGCATTTATTTCTTCCCTAGTTTTTAAGATTTCTTTCCTTCTACCCTGGGGTTTTTCATTTCTTCCTTCTCTAGTTGCTTTAGGTGTAGAGTTAGCTTATTTATTTGACTTTTTTCTTGTTTCTCGAGGTAAGCCTGTATTGCTATGAACCTTCCCCTTAGCACTGCTTTTAGAGTGTCCCATAGGTTTTGGGTTGTTGTGTTTTCATTTTCATTCATTTCTATGCATATTTTGATTTCTTTTTTTATTTCTTCTATGATTTGTTGCTTATCCAGAAGCGTGTTTTTTAGCTTCCATATGTTGGAATTTTTAATAGTTTTTTTCCTTTATTGAGATCTAATCTTACTGTATTGTGATCAGAGGAGATGATTGGAATGATTTCAATTTTTTGAATTTACCAAGGCTAGATTTATGGCCCAGGAGGTGATTTATCCTGGAGAAGGTTCCATGTGCACTTGAGAAAAAGGTGAAATTGATTGTTTTGGTGTGAAATGTCCTATAGATTAGGTCTAGCTGGTCCATTGTGTCATTTAAAGTTTGTGTTTCCTTGTTAATTTTCTGTTTAGTTGATCTATCCATAGGTGTGAGTGGGCTATTAAAGTCTCCCACTATTATTGTGTTATTGTTAATTTCCCCTTTCATACTTGTTAGCATTTGCCTTACACATTGCGGTGCTCCTATGTTGGGTGCATATATATTTATAATTGTTATATCTTCTTCTTGGATTGAACCTTTTATCATTATGTAGTGTCTTTCTTTGTCTCTTTTCACAGCCTTTATTTTAAAGTCTATTTTATCTGATATGAGTATTGCGACTCCTGCTTTCTTTTGGTCTCCGTTTGTGTGAAATATTTTTTTCCAGCCCTTCACTTTCAGTCTGTATGTGTCCCTTGTTTTGAGGTGGGTCTCTTGTAGACAACATATATAGGGGTCTTGTTTTTGTATCCATTCAGCCAATCTTTGTCTGTTGGTTGGGGCATTCAACCCATTTACATTGAAGGTAATTATTGATAAGTATGGTCCTGTTGCCATTTACTTTGTTGTTTTGGGTTCGAGTTGATACATCCTTTCTGTGTTTCCTGTCTAGAGAAGATCCTTTAGCATTTGTTGAAGAGCTGGTTTGGTGGTGATGAATTCTCTCAGCTTTTGCTTGTCTGTAAAGCTTTTGAATTCTCCTTCATATCTGAATGAGATCCTTGCCGGGTACAGTAATCTGGGTTGTAGATTTTTCTCTTTCATTACTTTAAGTATGTCCTGCCATTTCCTTCTGGCCTGAAGAGTTTCTATTGAAAGAACAGCTGTTATCCTTATGGGAATCCCTTTGTGTGTTATTTGTTGTTTTTCCCTTGCTGCTTTTAATATTTGTTCTTTGTGTTTGATCTTTGTTAATTTGATTAATATGTGTCTTGGGGTGTTTCACCTTGGGTTTATTCTGTTTGGGACTCTCTGGGTTTCTTGGACTTGTGTGACTATTTCCTTCCCCATTTTAGGGAAATTTTCAACTATTATCTCCTCGAGTATTTTTTCATGGCCTTTCTTTTTGTCTTCTTCTGGACTTCTATGATTCGAATATTGGGGCATTTCACATTGTCCCAATGTTCCCTGAGGTTGTCCTCATTTCTTTAGATTCTTTTTTCTTTTTTACTCTCTGCTTCATTTATTTCCACCATTCTATCTTCTACCTCACTTATCCTATCTTCTGCCTCCGTTATTCTACTGTTGATTCCCCTCAGAGTGTTTTTGATCTCATTTATTGCATTATTCATTATATATTGATGCCTTTTTATTTCTTCTAGGTCCTTGTTAAACATTTCTTGCATCTTCTCAATCCTTGTCTCCAGGATATTTATCTGTGACTCCATTTTGTTTTCAAGATTTTGGATCATTTTTATTATCATTATTCTAAATTCTTTATCAGGTAGATTCCCTATCTCCTCCTCTTTTGTTTGGTTTGGTGGGCATTTATCATGTTCCTTTACCTGCTAAATATTTCTCTGCCTTTTCATATTGTTTAGATTGCTGTCTTTGGGGTGGCTTTTCTGTAGGCTGGAAGTTTTGGTTCCTCTTTATTGTGGAGGTGCCTCCCTGTGGGTGGGGTTGGATGAATGTCTTGTCAAGGTTTCCTGGTTAGGGAAGCTTGTGTCAGTGTTCTGTTGGGTGGAGCTGGATTTCTTCTCTCTGGAGTGCAATGGAGTGTCCAGTGGTGAGTTTTGAGATGTCTATGGTTTTGGTGTGAATTTGGGCAGCCTGTATATTGATGCTCAGGGCTGTGTTCCTGCGTTGCTGGAGAATTTGCGTGGTATGTCTTGCTCTTGAACTTATTGGCTCTTGGGTGGAGCTTGGTTTCAGTGTAGGTAAGGAGGCTTTTGGATGATCTCTTATTAATGAATGTTCCCTGGAGTCAGGAGTTCTTTGGTGTTCTCAGGTTTGGGGCTTAAGCCTCCTGCCTCTGGTTTTCAGTTTTATTCTTGCAGTAGCCTCAAGAATTTTCCATTCATACAGCACTGATAATAAAACCTCTAGGTTAATGGTGAAAAGATTCTCCACAGTGAGGGACACCCAGAGAGGTTCACCAAGTTACATGGAAAAGAGAAGAGAAGAGGGAGGAACGAGATAGAGGTGACCAGGAGGAGAAAAGGGGGACTCAAATGGGGAGAGAGAAATCTAAACAATTCCCTATGTGCTCTCCACAGTCTGGAAACCTCAGAGAGGTTCACGGATTTACATAGAGAAGAGAAGAGGGAGGAAGGATATAGAGGTGAGCAGGAGGAGGAAAGGGGGAATCAAGAGCAGAGAGAGAGATGTGGGCAGTACTCTGTTCCCTAAGTGTTCTCCCCCACCCAGAACACCCACATAGATTCACAGAATTAGGTTGAGAAGAAAAGGAGGAGGGAGGAGATAGAGGTGACCTGGGGGAGAAGAAAGAAAGTCAAAAGGGGGACAGAGTAATCAAGCCAGTAATCACACGCCTGAGTAAAAATGGGTACTGAAGATTGGATTCTTAAATGTACAAAATTGATATCAAATACTATAAAACAGATTAAAAGTCTAGAATAGAGGTTAGACTCTTAAAAAATACAATATTAAAAAACAAACAAAAAAAAAACCCAAAATCACAAAAAGTATAAGAAATATATATATGAAGTTTGCTTTAAAAATAGGGTCTTTTTTTTTTTGCAAGGTAGTAGTGGGTTATAAAAATGAAAATTAAAGGATTAATAGAGAACTTAAAAAAAGAAAAAAAATTTTAAAAATGATTATAGTGAAAATATATCTAGGAATTTCTCTGGAGCTGTTGTGGGCAGTGTGGGGTCAGTTCAGTTTCAGATAGTTCCTTGTTCCTGCTTATACTTTTCAAGATCTATAGGCCCCTTCTAATGTAATTGGTGTTAACTGCAGGGATTTTAATCTGTTGCACCTGTCACTTTCAAAGCAGTTCCCACTGTTTATTTGGCTTATGTTCGCAGGTCTCTTCAGTGTCTGATTTCTGCCCTGACCCAAGAGGATGGAGGTGGTCTCTTTACGTTCACTTGTTCAGTCGTGCTGTGGGGAGGGAGGAACACTGCAAACCAATATCACTGGCGTGTGTGTGGAGAACTCACAGTGTCTCGGCTGCACTGTGTTTGACCCTGCTCATGGCGTGTGTGCTTTCCCAGCCTACCCTGCTCAGGCTTCAGGTTGCACTGCTGGGGAGCAGGCCCTGAGTTGCGTGCACTTCCCAGGTCTAAGCCACTCAGGTTCAGGTTCTCGGGTACTCCACAAAGGCGCAGACTTGGTGGGGCCCGTGGTTTGTGCCATTCCTGGTCGGAGCAGCTCAGGCAGCCAGGTGTTTGGCGAGCGCACTCTCTTCTGGTGCAGTGCGTCTCATCACCTCCCTGGTCCCAGCCTCAGTTTCCAGGCACGCCTGGCTCCAGTGTGCCTTATGTCTCTTCTGGGGAGTTGGTCTCTGGCTGCGACCTTCCCGGCGGATGTCAACCATCCAGAATCTGAGGAAGTCTTTGGTTATAAACTGGAAGCCTGTTCTCAGTTTGGTAGGGATGTCCTCTCTGGGGCCGAGTTTGCCCCTTTCCGGCTCTGGCTGGCCCTGCCTGCCCATTGCATCTGGTAGGGGATGGGCCTGGCTGCAGCCAGCTAGTTCTTCTCTGGTATTGCTCAGTCCTTTGTTCTGTGAACGGGCCGGCAATGCCTTAGGTTTGGGCTTTTGGCGGGTTAGTTCTTGCTCTCTCTGGCTATCCCACAGTTTAGGTTGCTATCTCATGTTAACTCCCTCAGATTGCCCTCAGGGCATTCTGGCCCGGTGCTTACCCTAAGCAGTGCCGCCCGCTCCTCTCCGTTCAGCCCTCACTTGCTGGTGGTGGATGTGAGCCTCTGGGGTACTTCTCTTCTGGGAGTTGCCTTTAGGCACATAATTTGTGAGTTTTATTTATTTATTTTTCCTCCTGGTTATGTTGCCCTCCAGGATTCAAAAACTTCCCCAAACCCGTCGGTGTGAGGGTTTCCTGGTGTTTGGAAACTTCTCCTCTTTTACGACTCCCTCCCTAGGATGGGTCTCCATCCCTAACTCTTTTGTCTCTCTTTTTATCTTTTACATTTAGTCCTACCTCCTTTCGAACACACTGGGCTGCTTTTCTGGGTGCCTGATGTCCAGCATTCAGAAATTGTTTTGTGAAGTTTGCTCAGCGTTCAAATGTTCTTTTGATGAATTTGTAGTGGAGAAAGTGGTCTCCCCATCCTATTCTTCCACCATCTTAGGACTGGCCCCAATTATGATTATTTTAATGACACTGTTTCTATGGTTGCTTAGAATGAAGACCTTAGTGAGTGGATACTCATGTTGCTGTACGCCTGGAATAATCCTCTGAATCATCTAGTCAAGGACCTGTGGAGATTGGAAGAAGTCTCAGATGCTATCCTATCAAATGCCAGACAGACTATGAAAAAATCAAACAAACTTCAAGCACTCATAGAGAGGAAATTCAGCCAGGTGAGCATCTTGCAGAGGGCTTTCTTGCTTTGTTCATGAATGAAAGAGGTGACCTCTTTAATGTGTAATGAGTATTGAAATATCTAATTTTTAAGAAAAATATGCATGACTTCTATATGCTAGACTTCTACTACATAAAGCAGGAGCCTAGTCATTCATAGTGCTAGATTCTACTGTAAAGGAATCAGAATTTCACTGCAATTTTTGACATGTGCAGCCTTCCCTGCATTGCACACAATTCCACCAAAAGCTTGCCTCTTCCTAGGCACATGTGGTTGAAGTATTTTCAAGAGTAAGAGAACTAGAGAACAGAATTTCCAAGATCAGCATTTTCTTCAAAGTATCCCAGGACATCTGCTATTGAAGTTCCACTTGTCTTCTTTCTCAGTTCTCCTCAAATCAAAGGATGAGAATGGGAAGGAAGAAAAGAGAAAGTTAAAAGCAAACTTGAGTTATGTTTCTACTTTTTAGATTCCTAATAGTGTTCTCATAGGCTGGCTCCAAAATCCATATCTAGAGAGTTTTATATACGTATGTCTTCCCCAAATCTTAATTTGATAATTAGAAGAGACAAAGATAAGCAAATACTAATAAAATGCATAAGAAGTCATTATGTTTTGGGTATTCAGTTTATTTTTCCAGCCAGGCGGAAGATGTACGAGGCTTTCATTTTCTGGTCAGATCTCCCATCCCTGGAGTCCAGCAATGAAGATACGCGTCTTTTTGCATTTTATGTCCTGTTCTGGTGCCTGCGCGGGGATACACGTAAAGTTGACATTTACAACAAGGTCATGATGTGCCGAATCACCAACTTGTGCTAAATCCACATCCATCCCACCCAGCTCCGAGATGGTCATAATGATCTACCTCATAGCAAGCTTCTTTGAAATTTACAGGTTTTTAATGCCTGCTCTGTGAAATGGGTGTCTTCTTAAAAAATAATCACAGACTTTGCAGAGATGTCAAAATCTAAGAGGACAATTTATTCACATTTCTTTTCTTCATTTAATAGAAAATCAAAAGAATGTGTTCCCATACAATTGAGAGAATGAAGCTCCTATTAAAATTAGTCACAAATAGCAGAGGCTGGTATTACAAAGAAGATCATTAAGAGATTTCCTAAGAATCACAGCCAGTTATTCTGGGTCAAGTTATTAGAATTCAAGAATTAAACAATTGTTCATTGTTTTGGTCATGATACCAAGAAGACTGAATTCTCAAGATTCTTTATGAAAGCCAGCCACGAACTGTCAGCCAACTATCACAGTGTTACATCAGACAATATAAGTGCTTTGTGCCTTTGTATAAATAGCATGAAGTTTACTGAACTGTCTAAAGATTGTTAGGATGCTGTTTTAGTCCTTCTGGGCTGCTATAACAAAATATCATAGACTTAAAAACAATGGACATGGCTTTCTACAGCGTGGTCATGCAGCGTCCTTTCTGGTCACACACTTCTTATTGTATCCTCACAGAGGGGAAGGACTCAGGAGCTCTGTGTGTCTCTTATATATAAAAGCACTCATCACATTGAGGAGGCTCCATCCTTATAACTCCATCACCACATAAAGGCCCTACCTATGGATGCCATGGCAATGGAAATCAGGATTTCATCATATGAAGTTTCTGGGGGACACAAAGGTTGAGACCATAGCAGATACAAATGTGAACTGGCTCCATCCTCCTCCAGTGGCTGTCTTCACCCACACTCCACGGCATCCACATTTTCTGCATCACCTTGCAACCATTCCATACATTCTATGACTCTGGGTTTCCCAAGTCCTGGTCGGTCCACTGTCAACTCCATCTCATATTCAGCCTATTCAGTGTTTCCCTCTCCACTGCTGAGGCCCAGGGGACCTACAAGGAAACATAGATGTGTCCATTTCTTCAAGGTTCCTTCTCTCTCCCTCTCTGGATCTTCATTCCTTGGGCCATGTTGGAACAGGGTAGATGGTAACGAGATGGGGAAGTTCTGACATCACTGACTCACATGGTGCTTTTGTAGCTTTCTCTTGGTCCAGACGGACTGATCTCAAATTCCCCCTGGCTTACAAGTGTTTCTCTTGTGGGATATCCTTGTGATTTTCTAGGACTTTCACAAGTTATGGATCCCCAACTTCATAGTTTCTTTTTTAATCAGGGGAAATGTTCTGGTACCCACAGCTCACCACCTGCAATATTCACTGCAGCCTGTCTGTTTTCCTCACTCTGCAAACACCTTCTGGAGAAAATTAATTAACCCACAGTCAGCTGCCTACTAGCTGGCCCACAGGAAACCCATGTATCATAAACACTCCAAACAATTGAATGGCATAAATACTGGTGTGCATCTGTCCCTCGCCTGGGGCCTCTGGACAATTGTCCAACTGGTCACATAGACACTGAGTAGGTCAGAAAACTGGATTCAAAAACACATTTATCTGAGAAGTGAGATACCGTTCTCTCTTCCTTTTAGAGTAACTATTCTTGTGATTAATTATTTGGCCTTACACACAGGCCCTAGTAGGTCCTCGAATTATAAATCCCTCCAAGTAGACTGAGTCCTGACTGAGACTGGAGTAATGTGACTGGATTAGGGTTGCTCAGCTTGTTCAACTGTCTTCAGACAACCTGGGATGAGGGCCAATGTCTGGACTGGCTCTCCTAAGAAGTTAGTGATGTTGCTGGGCTGGTTTTGCAGCATCTTTAGGGCTTTAGCAGTAATTCCTGGTAAACAGAAAATGGGAAATCAAAAGGTAGAAGGGAAAGGGGGATGGATAAGAGAGAAGGAAGAGAAAGATAAATGGAAGGAGAGACAGCAAAGGGAGAGCGAGTCAAAGACTTGGGTAGTGAAGGATGAAATGCTGTTAGAACACTTTATTTTTAAAGACACGACTATATATGCTTTTTTTAGTATCCTAAGAGCAAATATCTCATATTCCCTATTATTTCTATTTTCTCTTCTCTCCTCTTTATTCTGAAATTGTCCTTTATATTAGGAGTATTCTTTTGTTGTTACTAAAGGCCATAGGTGTAGAGATGAACAAAGCTTGGCAGCTATTCAGGGCAGAATCTAGCCAAATTATCTTCTTTTAGGCAAAGACACATTTCACCCACATACAGGAACACTGTCCAGCAAAACCAACCTCTTCCCTCATAGCCAGGGTTATTCTTGCCTGAGTCCTGCTCCTGCCTCTACCTGGGATGACCCAAACCCTTCAAAACATAACAGAATACTCTACCCCAAAGCAATCTATCAATCCCTCCTTTGGTGCCTTCATGCATGCAAAGAGTCAGCTTTCTTGTATTTTCACTTTCTTCTTCAAAAGGCAAAAGACCATGAAAAAACCCTGTAAGACTTTCTAAGTCATTTACTGCCAACAACATCTAATTCTATTTTGTTACTTGCTTAACTTTCTTTCCTTCAATGTCTAGATATTTCCAGCAGACAGGATGGTATTTATTAGAAGGGAAATTAGGCAATAAAGGGGGGCAATGCAATTGGAGTAAACATACACTCACCAACAGACCACACACATCTTCATGTATTTGTCTCTTATAAAGCATAAATTTCAGACTTTTGATCAACAACAGAGGTGGTGACACACAGAGCTCTCTCTCTGCATGACTGTGACATATAAAGTGAATACTGTAGATTTCAGACAATATTGAACAGACCTAGATATTCTATAGAGTCAGTCAGGAATCGCCAAAGAGGGGATATTTGCACAGGATTTAACAATCACTCCCTTGCCATCCAGAAAGCATCGATTTTTCCCTTTTACACATTTCCATGTAAGATTACATTTAAGAAAGGGGCCTGCTTTATCAAGCAGTGGTTACAGAATGGAAACAAACAAATGAAGAACCTTTGACGTTCACTGACCTTATAGATTAGTAAATCACATGTCATGGATCCAGTGAGGACTTAAACTGAGGTTTAAAATAATCTCTATTTTCCAGAGGAGCGGAGAAGGCAATGGACCTCACTCCAGTACTCTTGCCTGGAGAATCCCATGGACGGAGGAGCCTGGTAGGCTGCAGTCCATGGGGTTGCTGAGAGTCGGACATGACTGAGCCACTTCACTTTCACTTTTCACTTTCATGCATTGGAGAAGGAAATGGCAACCCACACCAGTGTTCTTGCCTGGGGAATCCCAGGCACGTGAAAGCCTGGTGGGCTGCCGTCTATGGGGTCGCACAGAGTCAGGCACGACTGAAGTGACTTAGCAGCAGCAGCAGGCCCTGAAGTTGTGGGAAAGTAGAGGGTGATATAAACACACAAATTCCTATATTACATGGTAGAGTGAAAAAGAATAAGATGTGATGCCAACACGGTGCTCCAGTAGATTGAAATAAAGCTAGGAGCCATCTGAATGTGTCATAAGAGTGATGCAAATGCGATGGCTTTATGATGGAGTTGTGAGAGTTTGATGGGATATTGATGTGCAAAAATAGGAAAACAGTATATCTCTCAATTCATTTAGGATCATCTTATGAAGTAAGGATCTCCAACATCCTAGATGAAGACAACTGAGATATTAATACAGATCACATTATAAGGTATCAGTGAATAATCAAGTCTGACAAAAACACAACAAATGTTCAATTTTTACCATTCATGTTGTTTCTCTCATGCTTATGATCCCATGATGTGCTGTATATATTATTGTAGGGTTAAAATGGTGAAATACTTCTATGGATTTCTACGCATTAGGGAGATTCTTATATGCCAATTTGGAGAGTTTGTCTTTATCCTACAAAGCAATAGGAAAGCAAGAACATTTAGTCCAAGATAGCAGTATGTCCAGACTTAGAAAAGAGAAACTTTAATGTGGATTGAGGAGTTGTGGCTGCTGGGGCTGGTGGAGAAAAAGAAAGAGACCGGAAAGAGCTGTGAATATCATGACACTAAAAACCAAAGAGGGCTCTGCCAAGTGAAAAGACGCAAAGGATGTGAGAGATACAGGAAATGAAACAGACCTTGACTACATGCAAGGAATGAGGCAGACATAAGAGTCAAAAAAGGCATCCAACAATATGGGACTACTTGAGTAAATAAATGACTTTAAATTCAGAGAGAAGGGAGGAGATAAATTAAGGTTTTATCCAAAAGCATCTGAGGTCTATTTTCCTGTATTTCATTAACTTAGTATCAGAAATGACCAAAAAATATTAAGGTTCTGCCACAACTGATAGAAATAAGTACTGTAAGAAGCCTCTGCTAGACCCTATGGAACACCAGAACCAAAGCACGACTACCCAGTGAGAACAAGCAGTAGGTCACTAGTCACTTTCAACACTTAAATAAGACACACATTGTAAAGCATAGAGGATGAATGGAAATAAAATGGAAACAACCCATTCCTTTACAGAGCCAGCCTAAACAAAACCTAAAACTAAACAAAATAGAGGTAATGGTCTCCTTAATCATGTGTCCACTTTCTCCAAGAGTTTCTCATTCCTTTTGCCTGAATCCTCCCTTGTTTACTAACTCCTCATTGCCTTACTCTCAGCAGATGGTCAGCTAATCACAAATGAAATATATAATTAAACAGTGTTCACTCCTGAGATATACTTGTATTGATGGACTCTTCAAATTGAAAAGCTTTCTAATCCCCTGAAAGTAAAACTCTAATCCTGGAAGGACTCCTTCCCAGCCTCTTTCCAAATTATCTAGTGGGCAGCAATTGCGAGTCTAGCTACTGATACGTCTTCTGCTGTAATTATAACCTGTTTGGATAGTGAAGAAGGAGATGGATGAGGCACTTAAAGATATTGAGAAAGAAATGCATGGACAAGTGGAAAAGATAGCGTAAGCCTTAAACACCGATCTATGCCTGCACACCATACCATGTGTGATGGGAGCCAGGTGGCTTTCATCAGGGATGGGAGTTTTCAAGAAAGCTCTATATGAGTTGTCACTGAGAAATTTGATTCAACTCAACTGTTTCAGCATGATTCTTTGTTTCTAAGACTCCAGCCACTTGTCTCATTAAACTGCACTAAGGCAAAAAGGAATATACTTATTGGCTATTTAACCTCTGCTAAGAGATCTTAAAAGTTCTCATCCCAAGAAGAAAATTCTAACTATTTCTGGTGACGGATGTTCACCAGACTTATTGCGGTGATCATTTTGCAATATAAATCCAATAATTACGTTATACACCTAAAACCACATAAAAGTTTATGTCAATATTATCTATGTATGATGATACCTGAAACTAAAACAGCATTATTTGTCAATGCGACCTATGTATAATGATCATATAATCATTATATTATATGCATAACAAATATGCATACCTTCAGTTAAGTTTACTCACTCACTCATATCCAACTTTTGAGACCCCATGGACTTCAGCACATCAGGCTCCCCTCTCCTCCACCATCTCCTGGAGCTTGCTCAAACTCATGTCCATAGTGTCGTTGATGCCATCCAACCATCTCATCCTCTGCCATCTCCTTCTCCTTCCTTCAATCTTTGCCAGCATTAGGGTATTTTCCAATGAGTCAGTTCCTTTTTCAGGTGGCCAAAGTATTGGAGCTTCGGCTACAGTATCAGTCCTTTCAATGAATATTCAGGGCTGATTTCCGTTAGTATTGTCCGGTTTGATCTCCTTGCAGTCCCAGGGACTCTCATAAGTCTCCTCCCACAGCGCAATTCAAAAGCATCAGTTCACTGGTGCTCAGTTTCCTTATGGTCTAGCTCTCACATCCATACATAACTACTGGAAAAATCATAGCTTTGACTAGATGGAATTTTACTTATTTATATAAACATATATGTACACACACCTATGTAGGGAAAAGTTTTTGAAAAGGAATATAATTATATTTTGGATAAAGAAAACAAATCAATTAGTATAATTTTTTTACAAATGTGCATTTTAGTGATCATGCTGGGTCTAAAACCTCATCTTCAAATGTAGTTTATGTTTATGCTGATAAAAGAAACAGAAATGTGTCTTAACCTTGTAACATTAACTGCAGAACAGCTTATTTACAATAGCTAATCAAAACCACAAAATTTTGAAACCTATACGCCTGCCCAGTAACCAACTGATCATTGACTTAATTCCTCCTTGACTCAGAAACTCTTATAGGTATTTAGTTTACATCAGTAAAGAAAGCAGGTAGACACTTATCCTCATGGAACTGATATTCTAGCTGGGGGAAGACAGATAATGTGCAATAAAGATGAATCCAAGTACATTATGTGGTATGTTAACAGGGGATCTGGAAATAGTAAAGCAGAGGATGGGGTTTAGGGAATAAAGGTGAAGGAAGAGAGGTGATTTAAAGAAAAAGAACTTAGAACACACTGAGGGGAGCAAACATGCTTTCTTGCATTCAAGAGTCAAGTTTGCCGGTGTCCACTCAGGTCTCTTGGTCTTCTACCCAACTTCAAAAATGTTTCCATCTCTGAGGTTCTATGCAAACTCATGCAAACATGGATGTTCTGAACATTCTGCCTCTCTTCAGTTGAACTGGTTTCATAAATAATTTTTGGTAAACCCCCCAAATTAAGTAACATTTTATGCAACAAATTTTTGATAACATTCTCTTTCCTGAAGAAATAATTTCTAAATTCTTTTCCATTTTACAACACACTGTCAGTGACCTATTTATATTATGCAAAAATATGATATATGCATTGCTATTCTAATATATTATGACATTTAAAAATATACACAAAAATATAAACTAAATGACAGTGAAATAAAAATAAATAGTAATGGAAATGCTAACATTTTCTTCCCCAGAGGATGAGGACACTCATTTTTATGGCCACTGGACTAATGGAATCTGATTGTACACACAAAATTATACCAGTTATTTAACTTTCATAATTAAGTAATTACTTTTACATCTACCTTCAATCAAGGTTCTCAAAATACCACAAGGGGCCAAGAATAAAATTATATGTGAACAACTCTCTTCATATGCATATATAAAATTTTGTGAACTCAATTAAGTAATCATCTTTAGTTCTTTTGTTCTTCTATCAATTGATCTACTGGTAAATTATACACACTTTATAATAGATTTCTTTTGTTCAAGGGTCAGTATCTCAAGTCATAATTAAAGCAAAACAGTGGCCAAGAAGAATGAATAAAATGTCATATGGGTATCATTATATGTATGCATTTGAAAAGAAAATTAATGAAAAAATACAGAAGATTTACAGTTTGCTGAAACAGATAGTGTACTCACTCAGAGCTGAATATACACATCACCTAGAAAAAATACTTTCTCAGCTTCTGCTGACTTCTAAAGAAAAGGACTGCATGACGTTCATCTCCAGCCTACTGTGGACTCCTTTCCAGTTTCCTCTTCAACTTCCCTCCATGAAATCTCAGCCCTATGTTTTAAACACACCATGGGCTTCTGGTTCAGACAAGATGGCCTTGACCTGTTTGTGCACACTCCTCTGTTTGTTCTGGAAATAAGAAGAGACCACTAAAGGAGATCTTTTATATTTGGCAAGATGAAGGTGAACTAGATTAGGGCCTGAGAATGGAAGAGCAGCACAGCAGCACCTAAGAGAAGACAAGCCAGGCCCAGCATCCTGCCCTCCAACCCAGCATCAGAAGGCAGCCTGAGTAGGACTGCTCCTTCCCAGGAATGAATGTGAAGGAGCACCAGGTGGGGGTTTAGTTGTTAAGCTGTGTTTGACTCTTTGGGACCCTATGGACTGTAGCCCACCAGGTTCCTCTGTCCATGGAATTCTCCAGGTAAGAATAAGGATTCCCATGTCCTCCTCCAGGGGATCTTCCCAACCCAAGGATTGAGTCCAGGTCTTCACAAGGCAAGTGGATTCCTTACTGTCTGAGCCACCAGGAAAGCCCAAGAACCTCAAACATGGCATGGATATTTGGAAACTAAAAGGATAAAAACATATGTTAATATTAGAGGAAAAAAATACATAAAGTAGGCTTTAGAGCAAAGAAAATGTCTAAAGACAAAGGAATAAAAGGAAATTACATAAGGAAAAAAGAGTCAATCCAGCAGGAATACATAATAATCCTACATATGTATACATCAAACAACATAATCTCAAAATACTTGAAGCAAAAATAGATACATCATCTGAATACTCCTATAATCTTTAATGAGATTGAAATTGTAACATAAAGCTTTTGAAAAAGAAATCATCAACCCAAGATAGTTTGACCAGAGATTTCTAACCAATATTTTAAAAAATAAAATAAAAAAAAGTTCAATTTGCCATAATCTCTACAAGAAAATGAAAGAGTAGGAAACCATTCCCAATTATTTAGATGGGGCCAGTATTGGTCTATATCAAAATTAGACAAACGTAGTACAAAAAGGAAATTTCAGACTAACATCTCTCCCAACTTTGATATTAAAAATTTTCACTCTCACACATACAAATCAAACAAATGAATTCAACAATATATAAAAACATCTCTTGATAGTCTCTGGTCCCTTCCTAAGTCTGGTCACATTACCTATCTCTTCAAAGGGTTTAAGTGAATTAAGGATACAGTCAGTCAGGGTCCCAGTAATAATATCATCATACCAGAAATACAGTGACAAATACTCGAGTCTAGGTCAAATCAGAAACTGACTTCTCCCATTAAAGTTAATGCTACTCAGTCATCCTAAATGTTTATCAAAACTAACTACAACTAGATTCGTAAGATAAAGAAAACATATCTAGTATATAGCAATGGTGGGTATGTTTGATATTCTTTACATGCCCCTCAGGAACCCTGTTGATCATTTTCTATTATGTTATGAACCTTTGGAGGCTGAGAAGACCAGACTATCCCTCTAGCTCTCCTGGCCTCTGACTTCTACTTGAATTTGGCCAGTGCTGGACAAAAGCGATTGGTGAGTCAGTGGAGAAAGAGATTAGTGGACTGATTCTTTCCTCTGACTCCTTTCTTGCTGGAAAGTGACCAGGTTTTTCTGCTGAAGCCCAGCGCTCTGGTCAGAGGTCCTCTCTTTTAGCTGCAGCTATGTACAAGACTCATTAGAGACTGCAATATCCATTCTCTTCTTTGTCCTGTGGGCTTAAAATGTTCATATATCCCTGTTCTTTCCTGTCTCAAAGAGTTTTGCTATTCCTTTTGAGCTATACTTAGCTCTGATACAAAATCCAAATTCTTAAAGTTCATTGTGTGTTAGTTGCTCAGGCATGTCTAACTTTTTGTAATCCCCAAAGACTGTAGCCTGCCAGGGTACTCTGTCCAAAGGATTCTTCAGACAAGAATACTGGAGTGGGTAACCCTTCTGCGTGGGTCTTTCCTGACCCAAGGGTGCAACCCAGGTCTCCCATCTTGGCCACCAAGATGGTCAGATTCTCTCTCATCTTAGCCACCAAAGAAGCTAGTTTTCTTTATTTTCTTTACCTGTGTAAATCATCTTGATTTCTGACAATGATAGGGGTGGCTATGAAGTTGCTAGATAAGATGGTACCTCCAAGACCTATTGCAAAACAGCTTGTAACAGGAGGGGGACATCATTCTTCCTGACTCCAAAATCATAAATACAAGAACATGTCACAGGTCATATAAGAATAAGTGCTGAGAAATCAATGATTTAGGAACGAATTTGGTAAAAGTGCACACACTTTAAGCTGTAAGATGATGAACAAGTTCTGAGGATCTAATGTGTAACATGGTGACTATGGTTTGTAAGGTGTTATTGACATTTGTGGGGCTTCCCAAGTGGTGTTAGTGTAAAGAACTCTCCTGCCAGTGCAGGATGCATAAGAGATGTGGGTTGAATCCCTGGGTCAGGAAGATCTCTTTGAGGAGGTCATGGCAACCCATTCTAGTGTTCTTTCCTGGAGAATCCCCTTGGACAGAGGAACCTGGCAGGCTATATAGTCCATGGGGTCACAAAGATTTGGACATGACTAAAGTGACTTAGCACACATGTAATAGAGTAAAACTTAAAAATTCTCACCAAAAAGATGTTTAAAGTTAAATATGTGAGGTGATACTAACAGATATGTTAATTAAATCAATGAGGAAATCCATTAATCATGTATATCTATTTAAATTGTAATGTATACTTTAAATATCTTGCCATTTTATCTGGAAAATATATTTTAAAAAAACTGAAAAAAGAAAAAAAAACAAGAATTTCAATGCTTTTTATATAATATTGTAGATATTTCAGCCATTACTCTTGGTATGTAAAAGGGTTTTTTTTTTTTTTTTAATTCCAGATAATAACCAGTGGGATTCACTGGATATTCAGAAAATGGAAGAAACCTTGGAAATTATCTAGACAATCCTCCCATATTAAGGATATATAAGTAAATCCAAGAATGATTAAGTCACTTATCTAAACTTATAAAACTCGATGCAAAAGTAGCAATAGAAACCAGGTTTCCTAGGTTTAAGTGAATCTTTACCAAATTACCCGGCAAATGGAAATATCTCCTATGCTCTGCAAGACTTGATTCTTATCTCTTTCACAGAACTGATCATATTCCACCTTGTATTCATTGTCCAGTTTGCATAAGTTTTACCAAGTAAATTAAATTCCTTGAAGGTTCAATCCTGGCATGTCTGTTGTTCTCTCTCTACATTTTCACATTTGGCTAAAGTTCTTTATAAATGCCATTTCTTCTCCCTGGAAGACCCTCACTCTTTTACCTCATTACCTCCTTGACATCTTTCAGATCTCAGTAAAAACCACTTCCATGAAGCAGCCTTTCCTGATTCTGACACAGCTCATGTCTCTTGTTATGTGGACATATGGCATTTTGTGCTTTTCCCTCTGGACACGTGTCCCAATTGTGGTGCAACATTTAACTTTGAAATTTACCTCATTTCTGTTTTTCTATTAAAATTTAAGACCTAATTTACAAAGTCCATGTGTGTGCTCTTCACTACTATCCATTCTTTGCATCCAGCAGGCTTTCCTTAGGTGTTTGTTTAATGAAACTCTTTTAATCGTGCAGATTAAAATTTCTATGAATTTTTGATGCTGCTCTCACAGCATAGTGTGAACTCACCATTGAGGTCTTTTCTCCCCACACAAACACTCATATCCTGAATATTTGGACAAAACTACAGAACTAGAACTGTGGGGGTTTCCCTTGTGGCTCAGCTGGTAAAAAATTTGCCTGCAGTGTGGAGAGGCCTGGGTTTGATCCCTGGGTTGGGAAGATTCTCTGGAGAAGGGAAAGGCTACCTACTCCAGTATTCTGGCCTGGAGAATTCCATGGACTGTATAGTCCATCGGGTCACAAAGAGTTGGACAAGACTGAGCGAGTTTCATTTTCACAGAACTGTGGATGCATTTGCTTTTAATTGTTACCCTATTAGATGGAAACCACTGGATTTTCAGTCTTTTATTCCATATACACTAGCCCTCACAGTTTCATGTTCTAATATAATGTCATAATGGAGTCACTGACTAAAAGGCTGAATAGGACAGAACTAGAGACAGTGCTCTGAACCTGCAACTTGAGTCCACTTTTATCAGAAGATTATTAACTTCACTAGAGGAGTTCTGTTCCTTAGCTGTACTCTCTGATCATAATAGATAAAAATACTTTAAGGAGAGTCTACAAATCAAATATTCTTACATTGTACACAAACACCTAATCTTTCTTTGAAGGTACAAAAGAAATTTACCTCCATGATGAATTAGTACCTACTTTTCCTAGACAAAGTACCATCTTCCTCCTTATGGTTTCCTAATGTCATTCTCACCATTTTGATCTCACTGACCACTTCTGACTTTTATTATAGTTAATTATCTGAACAATACCAATTCCCACTCCTTTAATTCAGTTCCCTGGGGCTACAAGGGTATGCCAACTGCCCTGAAGTTACTATTTATTGAGTATCACAATGGCAGAAACTGGCCAGCCATTTGTTCTTTCTGAGGTAAATATTATAATTAAAAGCAAATATCCAGCCTCTGGTATTTTGGATAAATGGACAACTGGACAAAATCTTAACTGCTATTCCAGATAAAAGTTCCTTTTTGATTTAATTTTTTTCTTTTAGAGAGAACTTGCATTCTAGATAGCGTTTAGGTAAACAGAAACGGACTGATATGTTAGCTGGAAAAAAAAAACCCACTGTTGCAGGAAACAAAAGTAGACAAATCACGCATCTTCTGTATACTTTAAGACCTATTTTATTGGGAGCTGGCAGCTCAGACAGTAAGAGTCTGCCTGCAGTACAGGAGACCAGGGTTCCATCCATGGTCAGGAAGATCCCTGGAAGAGGGCATGTCAAACCACTCCAGTATTATTGCCTGGAGAATCCCCATGAACAGAGCAGCCTGGTAGGATGCAGTCCAAGGGGTCGTCAGTCCATGGGGTCATAAAGTGTTGGACATGACTGAGCAATTACACACAGCAAACTTCTCAAGGTGACATACTGACATTTAGAAACAGTTTTTCTCCCTAGTGTGCTTAACTACAACTCCTGCTTTTCAATGGAAGATCAAAGATAAAAGTAATATTCTGTAACAGTCAAGTAATTATTTTTATCAAGGATTTATTCTTAAAGCTAAGCTAGAGAAATACACTGTGAGATAGAGCAGATAAGGAGAAGTATAAGTGATCCAAACAGGGAAGCTGCACAACAAATCGATAATTTTCTTTTCGGAAAAAGAATAAAACCTCAGTTTGGAATCATGTTTTATATAGAGATTTGCATAATCTTGGAAATGTAAAGGATTTTCTCCTCTAATTTTCCTTTTCCAATTGAGAAAAACAAGCCCTAGAGAAGTGAAGATAAGTTTTCCAAGTCAAAGAGCAGTTATGTGAGGATTCTGATGAGAGCCCAGTGACAGGCCTTAGGGTCCAATTGCTTCATCTTTAGGCTGACAGAGGCTGGAGACTGGGGCACCAGTAATGGTGCCGTCTTCAGGCTGAATTGCTTTTATTTTGGGAAACCTCTATCTTTGCTCTTAAGGCCCTCAACTGATTGCATAAAATCCACAATCTATTGGTTTAAATATTAATTACCTCTAAGAAAATATCTTCCCAGGTGAGCATGTCAAAGAACTACAATTTGAAAGAAATGCACAATTCTATGCAGTATGTTACCATGTGCAACTGGAATTGAATATCTATGCTACCTGTTCCACATTCATGACCTGGAAGGGAAAACAAATTGACAATTTTTTTTTCCCCATTTAATCATGTCCAGTGTTTTAGTGCATGCAGGCTGCTATTACAAAAGGCCAGAGACTGGGTGGTTTATAAACCACGTTATTTATCACAGTTCTGGAGGCTAGAAGTCCAAGATCAGGGTGCCATCATGAGTGAGTGAGGGCCTCTTCCAGGACATATCCCTAAATAGAAGGGATGAGCAAGTGTTTCAGGCCTGTTTCACAAGAGCCCTAATCCCATTCATGTGGGCCCTGCCCTCATAGTTAGTCATTTTCCAATGGTCCCACCTCCTAAAATCATCACTTTGGGGATTAGGTTTTCAACATATGAGTTTCGGGAGAACACAAGCATTTAGATCATGGCACCCAACGAGGAGACTGACTTGTCTAAGGTAACCCAATGCCTCATCCATACTGAATGCTCTGTGGTGCTGATAGGAAGCCAAGGACTAAGGAAGCTGAATAAGGACCAGCAGACCCAGGTGGAGGGTCTGAGATGGCAAACTCCTTGATGGACTTAAAACAATATATGAGTGTCTCCAGGGTCTTCCTTGGTTATCAGTCACTGAGCAATCACCCACCCCATACATGTTCCTATTAGAGATATGAGTTAATTACTGAGTTCTTAGACAAAGTACCAGTTGACCAACATGGAAACATCGTGACTATGCATATGAAGAAAAGGGCCTTTGACAGATACAAATTTCAGAGTAGAAAGTCCTCAAGACATTGTTCACTTCAGATAGCAATTACAAGTTTCTGGATCTCCCAAGACCATTCTTGGGTTCCATAATCAGCTAGGACTGCAACAGCTCACTGAAAGCTGTTATGCATGTGGTTATGGTTTATTCCAGATCTTTGACTTATTTTTAATTCATTTTTTATTTTTAGTGCAGTATAATTGATTTACAATGCTATAAATGTCAGTTTTTGTTGAACAGTGAATAAGGTATACATATACGTATATCCACTCTTATTTAGATTCTTTTCTCATGGAGCAACAGACTGGTTCCAAATAGGAGAAGGAGTATGTCAAGGTTGTATATTGTCACCCTGTTAATTTAAGTTATATGCAGAGTACATGATGAGGAAACCTGGGCTGGATGAAGCACAAGCTGAAATCAAGATTGCCAGGAAAAATACCAATAACTTCAGATATGCAGATGATACCACCTTATGTCAGAAAGTGAAGAAGAACTAAAGAGCCTCTTGATGAAAGTGAAAGAGGAGAGCAAAAAGAGTTCGCTTAAAGCTGAACATTCAGAAAACTAAGATCTTGGCATCCAGTCCCATCACTTCCTGGCAAATAGAATGGGAAACACAGGAAACAGTGGCTGACTTTATTTTTGGGGGCTCCAAAATCACTGCAAATGGTGATTGCAGCCATGAAATTAAAAGACGCTTACTCCTTTAAAGGAAAGTTATAACCAACTTAGACAGCATATTAAAAAGCAGAGACATTACTTTGTCAACAAAGATCTGTCTAGTCAAGGCTATGGTTTTTCTAGTAGTCATCTATGGATGTGAGATTGGGAGTATAAAGAAAGCTGGGTGCCAAAGAATTGATGCTTTTGAACTGTGGTAGTGGAGAGGACTCTTGAGAGTCCCTTGGACTGCAAGGAGATCCATCAAGTCCATCCTAAAGGACATCAGTCCTGGGTGATCATTGGAAGGACTGATGTTCAAGCTGAAACTCCAATATTTTGGCCACCTGATATGAAGAGCAGACTCATTTGAAAAGACCCTGATGTTGGGAAAGATTGAAGGTAGAAGAAGAAGCGGATGACAGAGGATGAGATGGTTAGATGACATCACCGACTCAATGGACATGAGTTTGGGTAGACTCTGGGATTTGGAGATGGAAAGGGACGCCTGGTGTGCTGCGGTTCATAGGGTTGCAAAGAACCGGATATGACTGAGCGACTGAACTGAACTGACTCATGTAGGTCATTACAGAGAGTTGAGTAGAGCTTCCTATTCTATACAGTAGGTCCTTATTAGTTATGTATCTTATGTATATTAGAGTGTACACGTCAATCCCAATGTCACAATTTATATCTCCCTTCTTCCCCTGGAACCATAAGATTATTTTCATCATTGTGAATGTCTTCCTCTTTATAAATAAGTTCATTTGTACCATTTTTTATATTCCACATATCATTGATATCATATACATTTGTCTTTCTCTGTCTGACTTACTTCACCTGGTATGACAATATTCAGGTCCATCCAACTTGCTTCTGATAGCATTAGTTTGTTCCTTCTATGGCTGAGTAAGATTACATTGTATATCTGCACTACATCTTCTTTGTCCATTTCTGTGTTGATGGACATTTAGGTTGCTTCCATGTTCTGGTGATTGTAAACAGTGCTGCAATGAACACTGCTGTGCTTAGTCCCTTAGTTGTGTCTGACTGTTTGTGACCCCATGGACTGTAGCCTGCCAAGCTCCTCTGTCCATGGGGATTGTCCCCATGGACAAGAATAGGCAAGAATATTGGAGTGGGTTGCCATCCCCTCCTCCAGGGGATCTTCCCAACTCAGGGATCGAACCCAGGTCTCCCAAACTACAGGCAGATTCTTTACCGTCTGAGCCATCGGGGAAGTTCTGATGAAGCAACGAACACTGAGCTGAATGTGTCTTTACAAATTATGACTTTCTCCTGGTACATATCCAGGGGATTGCAGCTTTTTAAAAGATACAGATACAGATTCCCATATGTCCAGGAATAAGGCATATAGGGAAGAGTCAAAGAAAGTGTGAAACATGAAACTTTGGTTTCCTCTTCCCAGGGTGTCATGGGCATTTTTGTGTTCCCAACACCTATGTGCCAGCATTGAGCACTTGCAGACATGGGAGCTCACTCCAGGCTCCGTGCGCAGAGTTTTTAATTGGGCTCCACCACTGAGGCATGATTGACAGTCCATACAGCTGATCTCAGGCTCAAACCTCTCTAGAGGTGCAGCTGATACCGTATGACCAAAACCCCAATCCTGAACCACATCATTCTTCTGGGCCAAAGTTTTTACTCTAAAGCACACTGTTTACATCCCTATCAGGCTGGCCCAAGACCTTCACATAAACAAAAGCACTTTTCTCAGTGTCAACCTTTACACCTTTAGTCACCCTTTCTCAGAGGAAACAACCTAAGGCTTTAGAGAGGAGCTCCCAGGAAACAAGGGCAAAGTGCAGACTTTCCTTTGGATGAGGCAGAGCCCTTCACTACACAGCTCGGTGGCTGGTTTTGCTTGACACGTCTCCCTGGTCGTAACTTCACAATAAGAAATTTGAAGTGACAAACACTGGTCTAGCATTTATCTTCTTCTGGTCTTTCTCTGAAATGTTTTTCTTGCATTATCTTCATTAATTCTTATGCAACTCCATGAGGTAGACACTCATTTGAATGGCATTATGGAGAGAAGAAAAATAAGGCTTGCCTGAAAATCCAGAGTTAGTGATTGGTGGAGTGGGAGTACGTACAAGGGCTATAGAACCAAAGTTCATACTTAAAGCCACTATTTTGCAAAGATACCAACATTTGTTTTTTTAGCATTTTTATTTATTTGGTTGTGTTGTGTCTTAATTGTAGCACATGCAGATCTCCCACCTCTCTTGTGGCATTTGGGATCTAGATCTGTGAGCAGGGATTGATCCCCAGGCCCCCTGCATTAGCAGCTCGTATTCTTAAGCATTGGACAACTGGGAAAGTTCTGACACCGTTTCCATCTGGAGTAAATGTTCACAAGCAAGTGCACATCCAAAGAAAATTGTTGAATCAATATTTTCCAGTCCTGTCATTCCGTTCCACAGTATATGTGAATTAAGAAAGTTACAACACTAACTCTTCCTGCTATCCATTTAACAGAAACAAATAAAAGACAGAAAGACATGAAGACTTACCATAAGCACGCGATGTCAGGATCAAAGAAGGCTTAGCTGACAGGAGTATTTCAAATGGTCTTTTTTCTGGCATCCCGGAAATCTGTACATCCTGGGGCATTACACAAGAATAAGATTCCAGATAGTGAAAGGCATGCCTTTCTTTATAAATAGGGCCATGGATTTTCTGAAATGGGAGGTTGGAAAGAAGACCAGTATTTAAGCCTTCAAATACAAATGTTTTCTCAGAGAGAAAAATTTAGAAAAGAATTCATATGAATGTTGAGAGTTTGAAAATTATTTCCCTTAAAACTCTCCCCATGAGCGTATGACATGGAAAACTTCGTGAACCCCAGAACAGCCTGGTTTGGTAACACAATCTGACGGATCCAGTATTTTAATGATTTTCTTAATTTGGGGTGAAGCTTTCATTAACTTCGCATGGGACCAATGGTGTTGATAATTGATAAATCAGTTGGAATGGGGTTCCTGAAAATGGAGTGGACAGATGAGAAATGTGATCTGAAGTCTAAGTGAAGGGAGTTCGATACACAGAGGGAGAAAGGAATTTTAACTTTTCTGAGGACTGGTGGTTGGTGAGATGTGGTCCTCAAGGTTCTATGTGAAAGAGCCCACTCCCCCGCATGGACTGAGGAGAGGGAAAAGGATGGAATCTAAGCTCTGGTGGCAAGACAGAAGTGTTTCAGCCCACAGCCCTTCATTATAGACAGAGTGAGCTCTCTATAGGCAACAGTATCCAAAATAGGACACCAGCAACAGCAATACAAATGACCAAGCAATGGAGGAGAAACACAGACCTGTTCTAAGCAACCAAAGGTGTTCTTAGTGGAAAATACTGATGGCCTCCCAACCCCTTACTTCTTAGTTCTACTTTTGTCTGAGAGAAAATTTCCTCCAAGAAGGATAGGAGTTCACACCTTCCAGGAAGCCAACTGTGGGGTCTAAGCCATGGAATTAACATTTGCATCTAGAGCCACTTTTACAACAATACTATGTATCCCACCCTCAAGTGGTGGCCTTGGAAACAGCAGTTACAATCGTGATTTTAAAGAAATATTAAATACAGATGTTCTTCTCTTGTACTGCCTGTAAATTCTAGAAACAGGTAATTGTGAAATTGTTTTTTCAAAGATTGGACAGCTGCCTGCTTTTTCATTACCTTGATTATTCTAGAATATGCCTTGAGGTTAAGAAGTCTTTTGCTGAGCAAAGTGACTTTTTCCCTACCACACCCAATGTGTCTTCTTCTTCACTAAATTTCTTGTAAGTAATTAAGTTCTGATTTGTAATTTCTTAATACCCACTGTCCCCAGAAAGAGTCACAAAGAGTCAAACACAACCAAGCAACTGAATTGAACTGAATTGAATACCTACTGTCCCCAGATAGTAGAAGCTTTATGGAAAAATGAGTACCCTGTCTTAATATAAAGTGTCCCCATAGAGCTACTGTTCTTAAAGACCCAAATGCCATTCTATCCTACCATCCAGAATTTTATTCAGTGCACAGTGTTACATTTATTTGTGGTTCTCTTCTTTTTCTCCAATTTCAGCTTTAACCACCTAATTTTTGTTTTAATTTTTCCCCCTATTTGTCATTAGCCACAGGATTTCTTAGCGAACATAGTAGATTCAGTGTAAATCTGAGTCATGCTTTATGATAACGAATACAACTTTGAGATATAAGTCAGAATCATTAAAGAAACATGCTAATAACAATCTGGGTGTTGAGTCCTGGGGTGGATGTATCGTTAAAGGAGACTGTCAGCTGACTTCCCAGGAATTGTATAAGGAGCAGAATGGTTACCGTCTGATATGGTTCACATTCTGTAACCAAGCAAAAGAAGTGAGAGAAATCAGGTCACCCCAATCCTATTCTCCGGTACCAAAACTTGATCAAATCATTCATTTTTAAAAACGTTTTTGCAAAGTCCCTATAACTTTAATACAAACACACACATTTTAAAATATAAAATTTCCTACAGAATGGAAAAGTAGTCAAAAATTCCAGCTATTATGGTAACAAATAAAAAAATATTTTTTCAAATTAAACATGCAGTATACAACACATGGACATTTTAACAGTAACCATTTCAGATGACACTTCTGTTTCATTAGATAGATAAACTAATTTAAATATTAAAAAATAAAAGTAAGGCCAGAGGTTGAGGGGCGATTCATCCACTGATAACTACTTAATTATTAATCCTTTTGCTTAAGTGATATTTAAGCATCGAAAAAGTCTCCATTTTGCCTTTCTCAGTAGATACTGCAAAGTTTTTTTTTCCTATGTAGACACCAATGTGTATAAATCAAATGTCATGAATGGTGAGTGACTAGCAAGCAGAGCATTTTTTGAGACAGAATTGGCAAATAAAACTGTAAGATAGTTAAAGTATATAAGATGATAATTTGATGTATGTGTATGTTATTTTTTAAATTTACTTTTAATTGGAGCATAATTTCTTTACACTGTGTTGGTTTCTGCTGTAGAACAATGTGAATCAGCCATAAGTATACATATATCCCCTCCGTCTTGAATCCCCCCACCCCATCCCACTTCTCTAGGTTGTCACAGAGCACTGGGTTAAGTTTCCTGTGTCATACAGCAACTTCCCACTAGCTATCTATTAATATTTCACATATGGTAATGTACTATGTTTCGATGCTACTCCCTCAATTCAACTTGCCCTCTCCTTCCCCCATTGTATCCACAAACCTGATCTCCGTCTGTGTCTCTCTTCCTGCCCTGAAAATAGGTTCACCAGTGCCGTTTTTCTAGATTCCATATATATGCTTTAATATGCAATATTTGGTTTTCTCTTTCTGACTTACTTCACTCTACATAACAGGCTGTAGGTCCATCCACGTCAGCTCAAGTAACCCAAATTCGCTTCTTTTTAAGGTTAATTAAAATTCCCTTAATTAATTAAAAAAAAAAAATTCCCTTGCATAGATGTACCACAACTTCTTTATCCATTCCTCTCTCAATGCACATCTAGATTGCTTCCATGTCCTGGCTATTGTAAACACTGTTGCAATGAATTTTGGGGTACATGTGTCTTTTTGAGTTATGGTTTTCTCAGGGTGTTTGCCCAATAGTAGAATTTCTAGGTCATATGGTAGTTTTGTTAGGACTTCCCTGATGGCTCAGCAAGTAAAGAATCTGCCTGCAATGCAGGAGACACAGGAGATGGTTCAATCCCTGTGTCGGGAAGCTTCTCTGGGGGAGGAAATGGCAACCCACTCCAGTATACTTGCCATTTCCACCTACCCCTCTGCCATAGTGCTGACCCTCCTTTACATATGCATTAGAAAAGAATTTCCCTTTCTATTAGCTTAAGTAACATAGCTATCATCTGACATGTTTACCTTTTATTTTTTGAAGAGAACACAAGTTCCACTCTCTTATTATCAATTATAGAACACAATTTCACCAGTTATAGTCATCATGCTATAACTTAGATCCTCAGAACTATAATTTTCATATGTTAAAATGTATAACCTTTTACAAACCCCTCCCTATTTTCCCACCCTCCAGGCCTTGGCAATCACTTTCCTGCTCTGTTTCTGAGTACCACAGTTTTTTTGTTTTTTGTTTTTTAGATTCCTTACAATTTAGATCATACAGTATCTGTCTTTCTGTAACACATTTCACTTAGCATAAGGCCCATCAGTTTCATCCATGCTGCCACAAATGGAAGAATTTCTTTCTTTTTTAATGGCTAAATAAAATTCACGTATATATGTCACATTGCACTGTTTTAATCTCTTCACCTACTGACAGATAGTTAGATTATTCCTATAATATTGTTGGTCCTAGGCTACTGAGAATATTGATGCAATGAGCATGGGAGTACAGATTTCTCTTTAAGATAATTATTTCATTTCCTTATGAATATATATTCAGAAGTGAATATATATCCAGAAATGGGGTTAATGACCACATAACAGTTCGTTTTAAAATTTCATGACAAACTTCCAGAAGGTATTCCATGGGAGTTGCACCAATATACATTCCTACCAATAATCCATAAGGCATCCATTTTCTACACATCCTCAACCCCACTTATTTCTTACTTTTTGGTAAAAGCCATTTAAACAGGAATGAGGTGGTATTTGTTGTACTTTTGATTTGCGTTTCCCTGATTGTGATGTTGAGCATCTTGTCATATACTTCTTGGGCATTCTGCATGTCTCATTTGAGGGGGGGGGGATTGTCTATTCTGTAAAAAATAGCGTACATTTTGTATACTGTATTTGAATATATATAACTCAAATACCTATCCATGCACCAAAACAAATTACAGAAACACAAATAATCCCATTTACAATTGTATACAAAAAAATAAAATACTTAGAAATAAATTTAAGCAAGGTGTTGAAAGATCTATATATGAAAACATTCAAGACACTCATGAAAGAAATTTTTAAAAGACACAAAAGGAAACGTGTTTCATATTTACTGACTGGAAGAATTAATAATGTTAATACATCCATACAACCCAAAGCTATCTACTTAATCACTTCAGTGTCTTTCAAAATTCCAAGGCATTTTTCACAAAACAGAAAAAAAAATTCTACAGCTTGTATAAAACTGTTGTTGTTCAGTTGCCAGGTCATGTCTGACCCTTTGTGATCCCCATGGACTTCAGCACGCCAGACTTCCCTGTTCGTCACCATCTCCTAGAGTTTGCGCAAGTTCATGGCCATTGAATTGGTGATGCCATCCAACCATCTGATCCTCTGTCACCCTCTTCTTCTTCCTTCAATCTTTGCTAGCATCAAGGTCTTTTCCAATGAGTCAGCTATTCACATTAGGTGGCCAAAGTAATGAAGCTCAGCTTTAGCAACAACCCTTCTGAAAAGGATTAGGGTTTGATTTCCTTTAAGGTTGACTGGTTTGATCTCCTTGCTGTCCAAGGGACTCTCAAGAGTCTTCTACAGCACCACAGTTCGAAAACATCAGTTCTTCATCACTCTGCCATCTTTATTGTCTGTCCATCTCTTACACGCGTACATGACTACTGGAAAGAGCATAGCCTTGACTATATATACCTCTGTCGGCAAAGTGATGTTTTTGCTTTTAACACACTGTCTAGGTTTGTCATAGCTTTCCTGCCAAGATGCAATCGTCTTCTAATTTCATGGCTGCAATCATCATCCACAGTGATTTTAGAGCTCAAGAAGATGAAATCTGACACTGCTTCCACCTTTTCCCCTTCTATTTGCCATGTGAGTGATGGGACCAGATGCCATGATCTTAGATTTTTTGATATTGAGTTTTAACCTAGCTTTTTCACTCTCCTCTTTCACCTTCATCAAGAGGCTCTTTAGTTCCTCTTTGCTTTCTGCCATTAGAGTGGTCATATTCACATATCTGAGGTTGTTGATATTTCTCCCAGCAATCTTGATTCCAGCTTTTAGGACTCATCCAGTCCAGCATTTCCCATGATGTGCTCTGCATCTAAGTTAAATCAGCAGGGTGACAGTATACAGCCTTGACGGACCCCGTCACCGATTTTGAACCAGATTATTGTTCCTTGTCTACTTCTAACTGTTGCTTTTTGAACTGCATGCAGGTTTCTCAGAAGACTGGTAAGATTGGTCTGGTAGGCCAATCTCCTTAAGAATTTTCCACTTTGTTGAGATCCACACAGTTTGGTGAGGTCGATGAAGTAGATGTTTTTCTGGAATTCACTTACTTTCTCTATGTCCCAGCAATTTTAGAAATTTGATCTCTGGTTCGTCTGCCTTTTCTAAACCCAGCTTGAACATCTGGAATTTCTGCGTTAACATAATGCTGAAGCCTAGCCTCAAGGATTTTGAGCATAACCTTACTGGCATGGAAGATGAGTGCAACTGTTCAGTGGCTCGAACATTCTTTAGTACTGCCCTTCTTGGGAACTGGGACGAGAATTGACCTCTTCCAGTCCTCTGGCCAATGCTGGCTTTTCCAAATTTTCTGACATATTGAGTGGAGCACTTTAATAGCATCATCTTTTAGGATTTTAAATAGCTTTGCTGGAATTCTATCACCTCCACTAGCTTTATTGGCAGCAGTGCTTCTTAAGACCCATTGTCTCCAGATCCCAGAATGTCTGACTCTGAGTGAGAAACTACGCCATTGTGATTATCTGGGTCATTGAGATATTTTTTTGTATAGTTCTTCTGTGTACTTTTTCCATTTCTTCTTGGTCTATTCTGCTGTATTAAATCACAAAATACCAAAGAGTCAAAGTGATGTTGAGAAAGAAGAACAAAGTTCGAGACTAGGGTTGCTGATTTCAAATTGTATTAGAAAGATATAGTAATCAAAATAGAATGATTTGCTTCTGGCATGAAAACAGACCCATAGATCAATAGAGCAGACCAGAGAAGCCAGAAAGAAACACACAGCCATATATTGTCGGTCAGCTTATGAAATGGGAGCCAAGAATATCCAGTGGGGAAAGGACAAGCTTTCCAAAAATAGTACAGGGAAAATTGGATATTCCTATGAAAAAAAGAAACTTGCCCCTGTCTTTTACCATACACAAAAATTGACTAAAATTGGACTAAAAATTTTCACATGAGACTTTTAGCGACTAAACCCCTAGAAGTATATATTGAGGTGATCATCTTGCCATCGGTGTTTGCAATGAGTTTTTGGGTTTCACACCTAAAGCAAAGGCAACAACTGCAAAAACAAACAAGTGGGGCCACATCAAACTCCAAACAAAGGAACATCAGCAAAATCAAATGGCAACTTACAGATTGACAGAAAATATTTCTGAATCATATGTTTGATAAGGGCTTAATATCCAAAAATACATGAGCTATACAACTCAAGGGCAAAAACACCCAAATAATCCAAATTTTTAATGGAGCATAAAAAATGTAAGAGTTTCAATAAATCTGAAGATTAGACTGTAGATGAGAGACACAGCAAGGTTTTCCTTCTAAGACAACAAAAGCCTGTGCCTTGCTGCATTACTTTCTTTCATCTCCACTCACTTGTTTACAATTACAGTTCACAGTGTAGATTCTTCAGTCAATAGCAATCACCCCACAGTGAACTATAATATGTACTAAGAACAGCCTCACTGGGAAAAAAAAAAAAACAAAAAACCTAATATTTGCATTCTTACTAATGAGGCCTATCAATAGGAAGGGAATTTCCAGAGTTTACCACTCCATTGTTTTCTATATTTCATTTCAAAATCCAGCCACCTAGGAAGGAAATGAGTTAGGAGACGTGAGTAATATATACATAGAAAATCAGTTTTAAATGAGAGAATCAGTGGATTATAATTTGGGGGTAATTTATTACTATTGTTGTATCTGTAGGCATTTTGATAATAACGCCTACAGGTTAATAATTTATTATAAATATTAATACCAACATAAGGACACATACTCTTTAAGTTATAGTGAACAGAGAAAGACATAGAATATATTAGGCAAGGAGTGAATGTATGGGAAGTCAGCAATGGTAATAAAGTCAAGGGCAATATTGCCTTGAGAGGAAGGAAGTTTCTCACAGTTTCTTGAAACATCAAGAAGGAGCCAGATGTGATGAATTAGCTTAATTTGTAAACCAGAAAATCTATGATAAGAAATTTAAGTTCATAAAAATATTATGATGCTAAAAACCAAAATTTAAACAGAGAATAAGGCAGGGTAAGCTATATACACATTCAAAATTCTCCATTGATTAGTGCATCAGGCACTCAAGGACCACCCTCTCTAAAGACTTTATTGCTCAACCTACAGGTACCAGCAAGGAGAAAGAGATAGCTCTACTCCACAGGCAGTTGAACCCTACTTTTATGGCCTCATGGCTTTCCTTAAGAAACATTCCATGCAGCAGATTTCCTCCATCCCATCAGGCTGACTCCCCACGGTCCACAGGAGTCCTCACCCTGGGATCATTCCACAAACCCCATGGCTCTAGCTCCCAGCTTCCGTGGACACCAGTGGACCTACAACCCGGTCCGAGGTATGAAAGGCTGCAGCATGGGTTGTCTATGTGGTTCTCACTCTGTTCAGACTGTCACAGATTAGTTAGTTCACTCCCCAACAGCTTCAGATGACTCTCCCCGTCCCAGTGGAAGGCCATGGATGCGGGGTTCTGTCCCCTGCACTTCAGCTCTCTCACCCCCAGGTGCAGGCTGTTCCCACTTGCTCTCCTCCTTCTTTCCCCTTCCTCCTTGTCCCTTCTTTCCTTTGTGCTACCAGTTCTGTATGGATCCGGATATTCCTTCTCAGTAGTCAGGGAGTCCTGCCAGTATTCACCTGGTCTTCTGGGAGAGCTGCTGCATCTAGATGTTTTTGATACATTGGTGGAGAGAGGTGTACCCCACTTCCACCTACCCCTCCATCATCTTGTCCACCCCCATTTGTGCATCTATTAGAAATGAGTTTCCCTTTCTATTAAGTAACATTTCCATCACCACACATGTTTAGCTTCTGCTTTTGGAAGAGATCACAGGTAAGTTCCACTCTTTTCAGTTCAGTCAGTCATTCAGTCGTGTCCAACTCTTTGCGACCCCAGTCCATCCCCGATTCCCAGAGCTTGCTCAAACTCATGTCCATCGAGTCGGTGATGCCACTCGATGATGTCCATTCTCTCAGACAATTTCAAATATACAACACAATCTTATTAGTTACAGTAGCCATGCTATACATTAGATCCTCAGCTCTGTTCAGTTGCTCAGTCATGTCCGACTCTTTGTGACCCCATGAACTGCGGCAACACAGGCTTCCCTATCCATAACCAACTCCCAGAACTTGCTCAAATGCATTATTAGATCTCACGATTAGATCATGAAGCTCAAACATTAGATCATCAGACATTATTAATTTTTTATACATGAAAATATGTAACCTTTAAAAATCTCTTCCTATATCCCTATCCTCCAGTCTTTGGCAATCATTTTTCTACTCTGAGTTCCATCTTTTTTTTTTTTTTTTAAGATTCCTTGTAATTGAGATCATATGATATTTGTCTTTCTCTGACTTAGTTTACTTAGCAAAATGTCCTCCAGTTTCATCCATGTTGCCACAAATGGAAGGATTTTTTTATTTTTCCAATGGCTAAATAATATTTACCTATGTATGTCACATCACATTGTTTTAATCCATTCACCTGTTAAAAGATACTCAGGCTATTCCCATCCCAAGGCTACTGTGAATAATGCTGCAATGAACATGGGAGTACAGATGTCTCTTTGATACAATGATTTCATTTCCTTTGACTATATATCCAGAAGTGGGATATTGGATCATATAAGAGTTCTCTTTTAAATTTCTTGAGGAACCTCCACAGTATTTTTCCATGGGAGTTGCACCGGTATACATCCCTACCAACAGTGCATAAGCACTCCTTTTCCTCCACATCCTCAATAACACTTGTCATTTCTTGCATTTTTGGTACTAGCCATTCAAACAGTAAGAGGTGATATCTCTTGTGCTTTTGATCTGCATTTCCTTTGATTATTTATGATGCTGAACATCTTGTAATACACTGCTTGATCATCTATATGTCGTATGTGTGAGAAAATGTCTATTCTTTAAAGATGTAGCATACATTATGTTTACTATATTCCAATATACGAAACTCAGTTGCCTACCTATGTACCAACAACAATCTATCAGAGAGTGGAATAAAGAAAACAATCCCATTTTCTAATGCATCAAAAAAAGATAAAACACTTAGAAATAAACTTAAGCAAGGTGTTGGAATATTTTGTACAAACCTTTAAGACATCAATAAGAGAAATTTAAAAAGAATTAAAGATATGTAAGGTTAGGTGGTCTATTCAATGTGTTTCTGAGGTAGGATTTGTATTGCTATAAACTTCCCTCTTAGAACTGCTTTTGTTGCATCCTGTAGGTTTTAGATCATCATGTTTTCATTGTTCTTTGTTTCTAGGAATGTTTTGATTTCCTTTATTTCTTCAGTAACCTGTTCATTATTTAGAAATGTGATGTTTAGTCTCCATGTGTTTGTGTTCTTTAAAGTTTTTTTTTTCCCCTATAATCGATATCTAGTCTCATAGTTTTGTGGTCAGAGAAAATGCCGATGTAATTTCAATTTCCTTAAATTTACTGAGGTTTGATTTGTGACCCAAGAAGAGGAAAATGTTCCATGTGCACTTGAGAAGAAAGTGTATTCTTCTGTATTTGGATGGAATGTGCTGAAGATATTAAGTCTGTTTGCTCTAATATTTCCTTTTAGGCTTATTGTTCCTTATTAATTTTCTGTTTTGATTATCTGTCCTCTAGTATAGTTGGGGTGTTAACATGAGCTACTATTATTGTATTACTGTCAATTCCCCTTTTATTTCAGTTAGTGTTTTACCTTATGTATGATGGTGCTCTTGGAGGGCTACAATAAATATTTAAAAATTTGTTATTGTCTTTTTCTTGGAGTGATCCTTGATCCATTTGTAGTGTCCTTCTTTTTTGTTATATAGTTTTATTAAGTCTATTTTTTCTGATACGAGAATAGACCAATTGGGCTTTCTTTTGATTTCCATTTGATGGAATATCTTTTTCCTTCTCTCAATTTCAGTCTGTATGTGTCTCTAGGAATGAAGTGGGTTCCTTGTAGACCGCCATATATATGGGTCTGTTTTTGGTATCCAGTCATAGTCCGCCAGTCTGTGTCTTTTGGTAAGAATGGCGAGAAGTTAATAGCAAATAAAACAATGATTTAAAGGAATGCTTTTCCAAAATACAAGCAGCTCAAACAACTCAGTCATCAAAAGCAGGTAGAGCTGAAAAATTAAAACTAGTGAGACCACATCAAACTAAAAAACCTGCACAGCAAAAGAAGCCATCAATAAAAAAAAGGCAACCTACGGAATGAAAAAAAAATATTTGCAAATCACATATTTGGAAAGGTTTCATATTTAAGTATATATAAGAGACTCATGCAACTCAGTAGAAAAAGAAAAGGCAAAAAACCCAAATCATTAAATGAGCAAAGGAAGAGTAAGTGTTTTGGAAAATCTGAAGATTGACTGTAGATCGACAGACACTGTTAACTTTTTTACCTTTCAGAAACAAAAAGCCTGGTAGGTTGCTCCTGTGTCTTCCGGCGCATTGCTTTCTTTATCTCCAATCACCTGTTTGGTGTTTACGTTCACAAATACAATCCTTCACTCAACAGCCATCAGCCTACACTGAGCTATGTGTGCTAAGAATTGCGCTACTAAGTATTATAGAAAAACTATATAATTACATAATTTATCTTGAGTATCTAAAATTCCACGGTGATTCCCAGAATATACCACTCAATTCGTTGTTCGACATTCTATTTAATATTGAAACACCAAGTATGGAATAATGTGTAGGG
The DNA here is from genome assembly GCA_024291935.2 of Okapia johnstoni. Classification (NCBI taxonomy): domain Eukaryota; kingdom Metazoa; phylum Chordata; class Mammalia; order Artiodactyla; family Giraffidae; genus Okapia; species Okapia johnstoni. The sequence continues at coordinate 149,831,498 of CM044306.1, forward strand.
GACCCTCAATAATACTGGATAGAAAGTTTTTAAAACCTGGGAGGCATGTTAATGATTTGTTTATTTGTAGATTGTATTGTTACTAATTCTATTTGTAATTTTTTCTCTTTAATTCTCAGATCTTACTAGCTTGAAATTTATTTAATTAAATAGTAATACCAATTAGAGGACAATAGTACTCAAGTTACGTAGATTGAGAAAGACAAAAGCTATGATGTCAGGAAGTGAAATCACAGAAAATTAGCAATGGTCTTATCAAAACAGGGGTTCAGTATTGCTTAGATAAGAAAGCAGATTTCTCTAATTTTTTAGAGACAACCGAACATGCCAGATGTGAGCCAACCAGCTTCAAGCTGTATACAGAACCTGCACAGAAGGAGAATGAAGTTCATACAATTATGCTGATGTAAAAGGCAAAATCCAGACAGTAAGAGATAGGGTAGGTTTATGGATGGTACTGAAACTACATCAGAGAGTAGACATGGAAGCAAAATACACTAATGAGCATCAGAAAAAATCAATGCACAAATGAGTTTCTGATAAATAAATCGTAAAGTGACTTGGTGTCTGATCAAAGAAATAAGAGAATCAACATTAAAACCAAAATTAATAAAGACCTGGTTCACGTGATAGAACTGGATATGCTCAGGAGAGAAAATTTTGACTTAGTGGACCAGCGAAACAGAAGCCTCCAGCATCAGAACCAAAAACCTGGGCAGGACTCTTTAATGTGTACTTCTGGGAACAGTCCAGTTTTCAAAGGTTTGGGCACTGTACCACCTAATAAGGCGAACGCAGACAAGGATTTAAAGACACTGGTTTAGGACACTGAATCACAGACATAGTGTTCGTTAGTTTATTTTTTCTCTTCAACTATACAGTTAAGGAATCACTAACCGATGATTTGATAAGTGCCATAGTTCCAGTTCAGGTCCTCTTTAGTCATACAATGGATATCTGAACTGTTATATGATCCCCATTAAGTATTAATAATTGAATTTATTGATGTTTAATCGAGGGGTTATTGCTTTTTAAAATACCGTTTGCTTTCGGCCAAAAATCAACATTGAATCAGCCATAGGATTACCTATGTCCCTTGCTCTTGACCTCCTTCCCACCTTCCTTCCCATCCCACCCCTTCTTGAATTTGTTCCAGAAACATATGGAGGATCTCACAAATTTGTGTGGTCCATTCTTGGGCAGGGCCATGCTAATCTTCTCAGTATTATTCCAATTTTTAATGTATGTGCTACCAAAGCAAAAACACATGAATAACATTTTAACAGAAGAAAAAAAAGTATTTAGTTAGTCATCTACCAACAAATGATCAATTAATAGGAATGAGGGTATTCTGCTGTATTTACTGCCTCTTATAAAATTGTATTTTTAAGGTCCAAAGTTCCATGTAAGAATTAGCATGTATTTATGCATAACACATGTATACAGCAAAGAAAATGTGATGCACACAATTACTTATGTTTTACAAGCTATTATTCTCCTTTGCCTGTCACAATATAGCTCCTTTAGTTGATGAGAGAGATAGTTCCAAATCTCTCCAACTGATTGTTTATTGAGAACCACTTCTCTTATTTTACATCACCTAATTTTAAATAAACCATTGTTATTGTTAGATACCATGCCCCTTTAAACTAAGAACAGAGGAGAAACCTAGTAAAATGTGGATATCTTACCTTAATTAAATTACACTCTTCGGTTAATGTGGAAAAAAGAATCATGATCGATCTCATTTCAGGAGGGATAAAGTCTCTATTTTAGCTAGTTCTCTTGTCCATACTCATTCTTGCTCACTTGCAGTCTTAAATTTCTGTTACATACAAAGGTCAGACAGGAAAAGTAAATACTTAAAATCATGTTTGTGAGAGTCTATGATTTTATGCTTTCTGTTGGCCAAAGGGTAGGGCTAGGAATATTTCTGAAATATTACAATGCATCATGGAAGCCTTGGAAGGTCTTGTTCTAACTATCAAAGAGGAGATGTTTGGGTAGATGGTTCAAAAAAACTAGCCCCGTGGGTTGTCAGGGTGTTTTCTCCGACCAGACAGATAAATTTTGTCCTAAATGTCAGTCCAGTTAAAGGAGCAGGCCCTCATTTGCAGAGCCAATGGACGTTGTCTTAGGTGGCTGACCAGGTAATATTCTTGTATTACAATTTGGAGATTTTTTTGCTGTTTCTCAAACAAACAAACATAAGGATGAAGATTAAAGATGCATAAAAGTAGAAGAGCTGTCAAGGTGCCTAGGAGAAAGGCTAGCCAAGAGATCCAGGCCACCCACATGATAATGTCAAAGATTAACAGTGAGTGTTTTATAGACAGAGCAGAACAAGTGGATAAACCCAATTTGTTCTAGGATCATGCTGTTTTGCAGTCAAAGTACAAATATTTTTCTCTGCAGTAGAGAATTCCACAGGTCCTGATGTGGGTCATGGTTATACACATTGCAGACCGAGAGCCCACAGGCAGGTGTGATTGTGACATCAGGGAATGTGAACAGATGACTGTATTGGTGCCAGTCATCTCCTTCCTGCTAATACTGGGACCTGGGGGAAAATTACTTGCCTCTCCAAGTTTCATACCGTCTTCATTAACAGAACTTTGATGTCTTAGTGCAAGATTAAGGCTATCTCACAGGGTTACTTTGAAACATAAATTTTAAGATGTTTTAAAGCCTTTGGGAAAGTATAAAAGGACATTGCATGTTGGTTACTAAGGTGAGTTAGCAGATCTAAGGTTACAGTATCCTTTTTCTCTTCGTATTTCTCTTTGTTCTCCCATAGTAGTGAGAGTCAGTCAATGTGTTTACTTCTTTTATCCAGCATGATGGTTAAACCACACAGACCAACTGTACACTTCTTGTCATTTCAAGTGTCTAAATATTCAAGCATTAGTCAATGTAGAATGTAAAAAAAATTACAAAACTCCTAGAGGCCTGCTGCTCAGAGTCTGCAGAGAGTCCAAATTAAAACTGTCTTTATAGGAAATGCCTAAACACTCAGGCTCAGAATTAAGTTCCAAATGTTTGCAGAGCACAGAAGTACTTCTGGGAGCAATACAAAAAAAATTCGCAGGTGGAGTAAACTACTTCTCCAGCTATCTATCAGTGCAAATTGATCATCATCCAACTCAATTTCCACAGAAGGCGCTGCTTCTCCACCAGCTACTACAGCACAAACTCCTGCTCAGGAGGCAACAGGGAGAGAAGATGGCTTTCCCTCCACAGGCATGGATTTGATAACCACAGGTGACTAGATTCATCATCAGAATGGCTCGTGTTTTTATTTAAGCAGGGTCCTGTGTGTTCGGCTGCTGGGTCATGTCAAACTGCTCTTGTTGCCAAGGCTACTTATGCCGTCCTGCTGTCGTTGTTGTGTTTTCACATCCCCCTGAAGTCCCTTAGAGTCGTGTTTACCGTGCCTAGCCGATCTGTTCCAACGGACATCCGTAAACTTTCCGTGATAATGTTCAATGAGTTTGTAAGTTACGTGGTGGTGCCGTGATTAGTTGACTAAGCTAGTGTCGGACTCTTATGACCCATGGCTGTAGGACCACAGGCTCAGAAGACTACCTTCACCTAAGTGACTTCGGCATGTTATCCTTTAAACAAGAAGGCTGCAAAAGCAAAAGTTCAATTACACACTCTGTGGGTCAAAGAGGTGTTAGGCTCATAAATGTGGAAGGAAATCGAAGAAATGACCAGTTTTGTGACATCTCAAAGATTCCTAGAAGTGACAATAAAGTTTTTCAATTTATTTCATTCATTTTCTTTTTTAAATTCCAAAATCAATGATTTTGTGTTTGTCAGTTAGGAATGCCATGAAAGAATACAACAGACTCAGTGGAATAATAAACATCAGAAATTTATTTCCCACAGTTCTGGGGGCTAGAAGTCCAGATCAGCTGGTGCCAGCAAGGTCAGGTTCTGGTAAGAATTCTTTTTCCCAGCTGCTTCTCCGTTCGCGTCCTCACACTGGGTCAGGAGTGGGAAAGAGACACAGAGGAAAAGATCAGAGAGCACAGAGGACAAAGAGAAATTCTATGGTGTGTGTTTCGCTCTGAAGAACTAAACTTATTGTATCAGTGTTCCACTCTAGAGCTGATTTAACTTAAAGGGCTTTCCTGGTGGCTCAGATGGTAAAGAATTATGCCTACAATGTGAGAGACCTGTGTTTCTATCCTGGGTCTGGGGATGATTCCCTGCGAGAATGGAATGGCCAGCACTCCAGTATTCTTGCTGGGAAATCCCATGGACAGAAGAGTCTGGTGAGCTACAGTCCATGGGCTTCCAAAACAAGTCGGGAACACGTTCGAAAAACACCTCTTTGTGCAGTTGGGCTCTATCATATTGAATTTGAAGGAAAACATTACATTCAGTCCATGATACTAGTGACATTAAAGCATTTTAGGCGGACGGGGAAAGAAAGGATGCACTGTGATTTTCTATGGGTCTTTCGGTGTCTTCTGCTTTCTTCTCCATGGCTTCAGAGTAATAGTCAATAAATGTGAACTGCTCTGCCAGTGAACTGGGTGGATGGAACATGTTAAACAAAGCTGAATCCTGGTCACAAAGACGAATAATGGTCGTTTTCTTACTGATAAAACTTATTGTTTTTAAGATTTGTATGTTGATAGGTTTAGGCTACAATAGAAGGGAGTTTACAATTGGATACAAGTATCGCTTTCTGATGAAGGTATTTGAAACTGTATGTTAATTCTTTTTGGTCCCATCAAAGACACACAGTAGGGAAGACAACTAATAAAAAGTGCTGCTAACGGGTTTCTTATTAAATTCACGGGGTTTCTTTTTACTCACTAGTTTTTGTTTCATCCTCCATTTTTGATTGTCCATTTTTTTTACCAATCTTCCAAGTAATTCTCTTTTTAAATGTTCATAACGTTCACTAAAAATTTAGTTTTTCTCTAGTAATGTGTTAGCTAGATTTTTCTACTCTTATTATTTTCAGTCCGTTGTTAGTTATTTCCTATTAACTTTATGCCATAGTTTTTCTGATAGTACCCTAAACAACATTGTATTCTTCCCTGGATATGAACACTAAGCATTTTGCTGTGCAGATTCTGAAATAAGTCAAAGTTAACTGTATAATTCTTTTATAAGGGAATATATTGGCTCTAACGCACAGTAAGCAAGAAATTAAATGGTTAAATATAGGTGCCTGAATGCATTCTAAGGTCACTTCAGTTGTGTCCAAGCTCTTTGCAACCCTACTGACTTGTAGCCCATAAAGGCTCCTCTGTCCATACGATGCGCCAGGCAAGAAACTGGAGTTATGACTGCTGTACCCGTACCTCTTGCAAGGGATTGCTCCTCACCTAGAGGATCAAACATGAGTCTTCTTTTTTATCTCTGTATTGGTAGGAATGTTCTTTACTTCTACCATCACTTGCGAAGTCACGAAATATTGGTATATATGTACTCTTTTTGGTTATAATACTAAAACAACACACAACACAAAAAAAAAAACGAGAATAAAGAACAGAGAAGGGAAAGGTTGAACTTAGAAAAGTTAGATGTAAAATCCATTTTTATAGCGACAATGTAGAGAAAAAGTTGGAATTTTATGGCTTTCATAATTTTATGTGATGCCCCCCATTTAAAAAATTACACCTCTATCAAACTTGTTAATGTTCTGGTAATGGGTTCATCTACTGATGTGCCCAACAACCCTAACATAATTGCCTGATCAATTTCAGATGCAAAGTATTCCAGGGCAAATCCGAAAAGTATATCAATGCCACCAAATTCATGCCACACCAATCCCCTCAATACTCCTGAAGAAGAGAACGAAGGCCGAAACAGACGAATTGTGTCTTTCACCTAGGTTTTTCACCGGATCAAGTGAGGGACAGTATGTAGGATACCAGGCTTCAGATTATTAGAGGCAATGGTAACTGTACATGTAGGAAAAGGGGGAGGAACATAAGCAATTGAGAGAACTTATATATGAAGTTGATGAACGCATGGAGTGAAATCAAGGGCATGACCACAACATCTGTAGTTAGCAAATAAAACTGATCTATAAATTGACCATGCAGACAAACTTTAGTTCAACACAATGCATTAGACACAGGATTGCAGCTATTATACTGTACAAAACAGGAATATGAATGGGAACGTCCAATGTGTAAAATATAAGATGGCAAAATTCATGACTTGTAGAACACACCCAGTTTGGAGTACTCTCTGGTACTAGTGGATCTACCTTTGAAAGTCCTATACTGCACCACCCAAGCCATTGCGTTACCATTCAAGGCTCTCCTGATTCTGCTTCTCCTTCTCTGGACACCTCCTTCATTCGTCATTCTCAATGACTCCTTGTCCCTTTATTCTTCTTAATTTGTATGTCTCCCATAAAATGGCTATAAAATCGTTTTATTCTCATGGCTGCAACGAGTGCCTCTGTTTGAGAAACAAACACAGTTTACATATCAAGCCTCAATCATTTATGACTGCTCCAATTTTTCATTTGTTATAATCTCTCCTTTCTGATTTCATGCATTATCCTTCGTCCTTAATATTATTTAAAATATTTTCACATGCATCCCCCCTTAAAATACTATCTTCTCTCTCTACAACTTTCTTAATGATACCAGCATTCTTTTCCTCTGTTAAGCTCATTAATAATGAGGATGATCAAGTAAAGGAAAAAGGTCAAAGAGAAGGAGAAGGAGGAGGGTTTCTTCAATAAGCTTAAATTTAAAGTGTATGAGGTTACTACATAGCTCTACATTTTACTCAGCACTTTTTGTGATTAACTATATTTAACCTATTCAGTTCTCTGGTCTTTACCAGTAAAAAACAGTTCATTGGCTGTAATGAAATAAGCATCTTCATTTAGGAAATCTTCAGCTTGGGATTTTTCATGCTCAATTCTGGTATGAGTAGTAGTAAACTAGGGGTGAAACCCTCATTGTGCATCCCACTGATGCTGGGATGTTACTAATGAAAACGCTGTGTCATTTTCACCCAGATCACATGTCAGCCAAACAGACTGTTTATGATAGCAGCACGGGGGCTGGTGTTGGGATCAATGAGGAAAGAAAGCCTGTTTAGGAATTCATATTTTCTTCATTATGTTCTGTGTTGTAATATCATATAAAACAATTATCACTCAAAAATCCATATGAATGACTCATCTGATTTCGATAATATGAATGAGTCATTGAGTGACATGATGTGGGCACAGGGTGAATCCCTCTTTCCTGCGTTCAAGTATGCTAGGCTTATCAGACCTGCCATAAGATAACTTAGATTGTCTCATGCAAATATACAAATATATTTGTATATATATTTGTCTTGCATACACATGAATAACAAAGAGTGTTTTTAGGTCGCTGCTCTGAACAAAATCACACATGTTAATTAAAACCACTTGAATTATGATTATTTTAATGAGGACTGTTTTCTTTATGGTTTGCTTAGAATGAAGTCCTTAGTAAGTGGTTCTCATGTTAGCTTGTACTCCTGGAATGGTACCATCTGAATCATCTAGTCAGGACCTGCAGGGATATGAAAGAAGTCTAGGGTTCTATCCTATCATAGCGCCAGGGAGACGTTGGAAAAAATCAAACCAAACTTTCAAGCACTAATAGAGAGGCAATTCAGCCAGGTGAGTATCTGCAGAGGGCTTTCTGCTTTGTTCAAGAATGAAAGAGGTGACCCCTGTAATGCATTAAGGTGTTTTGAAAATTTCTCATTTTACGTAAGAAAAAGTGCGATGACTTCTATATTCTAGACTGCTACTACATAAAGCAGGAGCCTAGTCATTCTATAGTGCTAGATTCTACTGTAAGGAATTAGAGTTTCACTGCAATTTTTGACATGGTTGCAGCGCTTCCCTGCGTTGCACACATGGCCACAAAAATGCCTTGCCTTTCCTGGGCATAGGGGGTTGACATATTTTCAAGTATAAGAGAACTAGAAGAAAGAATTTCCAAGATCAGCATTTTCTTCAAGTTATCCCAGGACACCTGCTATTGAAGTTCACTTGTTCTTTCTTTCTACGTTCTTACTCAAATCAAAGGATGAGAGTGGGAAGGAAGAAAAGAGAAATTTGAAAAGTAACTTGAGTTATGCTTCTACTTTTTAGATTTCTAATAGTTTTCTCATAGGCTGGCTCAAAATCATTATCTAGAGATTTTTTATTCGTATGTCTTCCCCAAATCTTTTTTTTACTTATATTTTTAAATTTAAATTAGTTTATTTATTATTTTAACTTTACATATTGTATTTGATTTGCCATTACTTGACATGACTCACATGGGTTGTACATTGTCTCTCCCTTCAGAAGCTCCCTCCCACCTCCCTCCCCATCCCATCCTTACAGGTCATCCCGGTGCACCCGCCTAAGCACCTGTTTATGCGTTGATACTGGATGGGCGATCGTTTCACATATGATAATTTACATGCATTCAATGCCATTTCTCATAAGATCCCGCCCTCACCTCTCCCATAGAGTCATAATCCATTCTATTTATCTGTGTACTCTTTTGATGTCTTCATTTTACAGGGTTCTCTTTTACCTATGGAACTTGATAGATTAGAAAGGGACAAAGATAAAGTATTAATATGAATAAGATGCATAAGAAGTCATTATGTTTTGGGTATTCAGGTTATTTTTCCAGCCAGGCGGAAGATGTATGAGGATTAGCATTTTCATGGGCAAATCTCCCATCCTGGAGTCCAGCATGAAGATGCCCGTCTTTTTGCATTTTATGTCCAATACGGTGCCTGCTCAAGGATGCAAGTAAAGTTGACATTTACACCAAGGTCATGATGTGCCGAATCAGCAAATCATGCTAAATCACATCCATCCATCAGCATGAGATGGTCATAATGATCTATCTCATAGCAAGCTTCTTTCAAATTTACAGGTTTTTAATGCCTGCTCTGTGAAATGGGTCTCCTCTTAAAAAATAATCACAGCTTTTGTAGAGATGTCAAAATCAAAGAGGGCATTTGTTAACATTTCTTTTCTTCATTTAATAGAAAATCAAAAGAAAATCCACCCCTACAATTGAGGAGAAAGAAATCCTACTAAAGTGAGTCACAAATAGCAGGAGCTGGCATTACAAGAAGAACATTAAGAGATTTACTTAAGAATCACAGACAGTTATTCTGGGTCAAGTTATTAGAATCCAAGCATTAGACAATTGTTCATCGTGCTGGTCATGCTACCAGAAGACTGAATTCTCAGGATTCTTTATGAAGCCAGCCACGAAACTGTCAGCCAACTATCACAGGGTTACAACAGACAATACCAATTGTTTGCAACCTTTTTCTAAATAGCATGAGGTTGTACTTGAACTGTCTAAGATTGTTAGATGCTGTCTTAGTCTTTCGGGGCTGCTAGAACAAAAATATCACAGACTTAAAAACAATGGACAGGATTTCCACAGCGTGGACATGCAGCGTCTTTCTTGGTCAACACTACTTCTTATTGTATCTCACAGGGGGAAGGGCTCGGGAGCTCTGTGTCTTCTATTACATAGAAAGCAATCATGCATTGAGGAGATATGTGCTCCATCCTTATAACTCCATCAACCATCACGAAGGCCCACCTACGAATGCCGTAACCATGGGCAATCCAGGATTTTATCATATGAGATAGTTTCTCTGGGGGACCACAAAAGGTTGAACAGAGGCAGGTCAAATGTGAACTGGCTCCATCTCCTCCAGTGGCTGTCTTCACCCTCACTCCACGGCATCCACATTTTCTGCATCACCTTGCACCATTCCATTACATTCTATCACTCTGGGTTTTCACAGTCGCTGGTCGGTCCTGTCACTCCAATTCATATTCAGCTATTCAGTGTTTGCCTACCACTGCAAGAGCCAAGGGGACCTACAAGAAACCAAAATGTGTCCATTTCTGCAAGGTTCCTTCTCTCTCCCTCTCTGGAGATCTTCATTCCTTGGCCATGTTGGAACAGGGTAGATGGTAACGAGATGGGAAAAGTTCTGACTCACTGATCTTACATGGTGCTGTTGTAGCCTTTTCTTGGTCCAGACGGATCTGATTTGAAATTCCCCCTGGCTGACAAGTGTTTCTCTTGTGGGTTCCTTGTGATTTTCTAGGACATTCACAGGTTAGGATCCCAACTTTCATAGTTTTGTTTTAATCAGGGGAAATGTTCCGCGTACCCAGAGTCAACCACAGGCTCACCACCTGCAATATTCACATGCAGCCTGTCTGTTTCCCCAATCTGCAAGCTCCTTCTGGATTAATTAAACTAGCCCACAGTCAAGCTGGCCTACTAGCTGGGCCACAGGAAACCCATGTCTCAATAAATTACTCTCAAACAACTTGCAATGCAGAAAAAACTGGTGGTGCATCTGTCCCGCCTGGGTCTCTTGACAATTGTCCAACTTGGTCACATGGACAACCCGGTGGGAAAGTAGATCAGAAAAGCTGGATTCAAAAACACATTTATCTGAGAAGTGAGATAACTGTTCTCTATTCCTTTTAGAAGGAACTATCCTTGTCATTTAATTATGTTGGCCTAACACGGCCCTAATTTTACACAGGCCTTCACAGAGATCGGATCCGAATTATTAATCCCTCCAGTAGGACTAAGTCCTGACTGAGACTGGAGCAATGTGACTGCGTTAGTGTGCGAGCTGGTTCAACGCCTCCCAACAAACCTGGATGAGGGCCCAATCTCTTGATGGGTCTCCTAAGAAGTCTATGATGCTGCTGGGTGGTTTTGCAGATCTTTAGGGGCTTTAGCAGTTAATTCCTTGGTAAAACCGAAAATAGGAAATCAAAGGTAGAAGGGAAAGGGGGATGAATAAGAGAGAAAGGAAGAGAAAGAGAGAAGGATTGGAAAGCAGTAAAGGGAAAACGAGTCAAGGAGTTGGGTAGTGAAAGATGAAAGGCTATTAGAACACTTTATTTTTAAAGGACGAACGAACTAAATTGGTTTTTTCATATCCTAGGAGCAAATATCTCATATTCTCTTTTATTTCCATTTTCACTTCTCTCTTTCTTTTTTTCTGAAATTGGTCCTTTATATTAGGGAGTATTCCTTTGTTGTTACCTAAAGGCCATAGTCTAGAGGATGAACAGGCTTGCCAACTCTCAGAGGAGAATCAGCCAATTTTTTCTGTTATGCAAAGACACATTTCAACCCACATTACAGGAACACTGTCCAGCAAAACCAAACTCTTCCCTCATAGCCAGGTTATTCTTTGCCTGAGTCCTGATCGTGCTCTTCCTGAGACCCAAACCTTTCAGAACATAAAGAATACTCTGCCCCAAAGCAATCTATCAATCCCTTCTTTGGTGCCTTATGCATGTAAGAGTCAGCTTTTCTTGTGTTTTCACTTTCTTCTTCAAAAGGCAAAAGGACATGAAAAAACCCTGTAGACTTTTAAGTCATTTACTGCCAACAACATCTATTTCTATTTTGTTACTTGCTTAACTTTCTTTCCTTCAATGTCTAGATATTTCCAGCAGAGAGGATGGTATTTATTAGAGGGGAAATTAGGCAATAATGGGGTCAATGCAATTGAAGTAAAACATTCACTCACAACAGACCACACAATCTATCATGTGTTTGTTCTTATAAAGTTTATTATAAGCATAAATTTAATACTTTGAATAAAAACAGAGGTGGTGACACACAGAGCTCTCTCCCTGCATGACTGTGACATATAAAGTGAATACTGTAGATTTCCAGACATATTGAACAGACCTAGATATTTTAAGAGTCCAGTCAGGAATCGCCAAAGAGGGTATATTTGCACAGGATTTAACCATCACTCCTTGCCATCCGAAAGCATTCGATTTTTCCTTTTACAGGATTTTTTTTTCCATGTTAAGATTACTTTTAAGAAAGGGCCCTGCTCTTTCAAGCACGTGGTTACAGAATGGAAACAAACATGAAGAACCTTGGACGTTTCACTGACTTATAGATTAGTAAATCACATGTCATGGATCCAGTGAGGACTTAAACTGAGGTTTAAAAAAATCTTATTTTCCAGAGGAGGCGGAGAAGGCAATGGACCTCACTCAGTACTCATGCTGGATGATCCCAGGTACGGAGGAGCCTGGGAGCTGTCAGTCCATGGGGTCGCTGAGAGTCGGACATGACTGAGCCACTTCACTTTCACTTTTCACTTTCATGCATTGGAGAAGGAAATGGCAACCCACACCAGTGTTCTTGCCTGGGAAATCCCAGGCACGTGAAAGCCTGGTGGGCTGCCGTCTATGGGGTCGCACAGAGTCGGACACGACTGAAGCGACTTAGCAGCAGCGCGAGGCCCTGAATGTTGTGGAAAAGTAGAGGGTGATTAAATACACACAAATTCCTATATTACATGGTAGAGTGAAGGAGAATAAGATGTGATGCCAACACGGTGCTCCAGTAGATTGAAATAAAGCTAGGAGCCATCTGAGTGTGTCATAAGAGTGATGCAAATGGGATGGCTTTGTGATGGAGTTTTGAAAGTTTGATGGGATATTGATGTGCAAAAATAGGAAAACAGTATATCTCTCAATTCATTTAGATCATCTTATGAAGTAAGGATCTCCAACATCCTAGATGAAGACAACTGAGATATTATATGTATCCATTATTAAGGTATCAGTGAATAATCAAGTCTGACAAAAACACAACAAATGTTCAATTTTTACCATTCATGTTGTTTCTCGCATGATTATGCTCCTGTGATGTGCTGTATATATTATTGCAGATGTAAAATGGTGAAATACTTCTATGGAATTTTTTTACTCATTAGGAGATTCTTATATGCCAATTTGGAGAGTTTGTCTTTATCCTACAAAGCAACAGGAAAGCAAGAACATTTAGTCCAAGATAGCAGTATGTCCAGACTTAGAAAAGAGAAACTTTAATGTGGATTGAGGAGTTGTGGCTTCTGGAGCTGGTGGAGAAAAAGAAAAGAGACCAGAAAGAGCTAGGGGGAAATATCATGACATGAAAAAACCAAAGAGGGTTTTGCCAAAGTGAAATGACCACAAGGAGGTGAGAGATACAGGAAATGAAATAGACCTTGACCACATGCAAGGAAAGGGGCACACATAAGAGTCAAAAAAAGGCATCCAACAAAATATGGACTAGTTGAGTAAATAAATGGACTGAAATTCAGAGAGAAGGGAGAAGATAATTAAGGTTTTATCCAAAAGCATCTGAGGTCTATTTTCCTGGTATTTCATCAACTTAGTACCAGAAATCACCAAAGACATGTTAAGGTTCTGCCACAAAAACTGATAGAAATAAGTACTCTAAGAAGCCTCTGCTAGACCCTATGGAACACCAGAACCAAAAGCACGCGACCATGAGAACAGCAGTTAGGTCACTAGTCACTTTCAAACTTAATAAGACCACACATTGTAAAGCATAGAGGATGAATTGGAAATTAAAATGGAAGCAACCCATTCCTTTTACAGTGCCAGCTAAACAAAACCTAAAACTAATGTGTTACAAAAATAGAGGTTATGCTCTCCTTAATCATGTGTGCCACTTTCTCCAAGAGTTTTCTCATTCCTTTTGCCTGATCCTCATTGTTTACTAACTCTAATTGCCTTACTCTCAGCAGGATGGTCAGCTAATCACTATGAAATATATAATTAAACAGTGTTCACTACGCTGAGATATTCTTGTATTGATGGACTCTTCAATGAATAAGCTTCTCGTCCTTGAAAGTAAAACTCTAATCCTGGAAGACTCCTTCACTGCCTCTTTCCCATACTATCTAGTGGGCAGCAATTGTGAGTCTAGCTACTGGAGTCGTCTTCTGCTGTAAATTTATAACCTGTTTGGATAGTGAGAGAGATGGATTGAGGCACTTAAAGATATTGAGAAAGAAATGCATGGACAAGTGGAAAAAAGATTAGCATTAGCCTAAAACAACGATTCTATGCCTGCACACCATACCATGTGTGATGGGAGCCAGGTGGCTGTCCATCAGGGATGGGAGTTTTCAAGAAAGCTCTATATGAGTTGTCACTGAGAAAATTTGATTCAACTCAACTGTTTCAGCATGATTCTTTGTTTCTAAGACTCCAGCCTTGTCTCATTAAACTGCACTAAGGCAAATAAGGAATATACTTATTGGCTATCTAAACTCTGCTAAGAGATCTTAAAAGTTACTCATCCCAAGAAGAAAATTCTAAACTATTTTGGTAGATGGTGTTCACGAGACTTATATTGTGGTGATCATTTTGCAATATAAATCCAATAATTCGTATATTACACATAAAAACCACATAAAAGTTTAGTCAATATTATCTATGTATGATGATACCTGAAACTAAAATAGCATTATTTGTTCATGTGACCTATGTATAATGTCATGTAATCATTATATATCTATATGCATAACAAATATGCATGATTTAGTTAAGTTCACTCCACTCACTCAGTTCATATCCAACTTTTGAGGACCCCATGGACTTCAGCAACATCAGTCCCCTGTCCTCAACCATCTCCTGGAGCTTGCTCAAACTATGTCCATGTGTCGTTGATGCCATTTCAAACATCTCATCCTCGCCATCTCTTCTCCTACCTTCAATCTTTGCCAGCTGTTCAGGGACTTTTCCAATGAGCAGTTTCTTTATTTTCAGGTGGCCAAAGTATTGGAGCTTGGGCTACGAGTATACAGTCCTTTCAATGAATATTCAGTGCTGATTTTCAGTCAGTATTGTCGGTTGTTGATCTCCTTGCGTACCCAGGGACTCTCATAAGTCTTCTACAACAGCGCAATCAAAAAGCGTCAATTCATTGGTAGCTCAGTTTCTTTGGACAGCTCTCACATCATACGTGACTACTTCGGACTAATCATAGCTTTGACTAGATGGAATTTTACTTATTTATAATAAACATATATGTACACACATCTATGTAGGGGGGAAAAGTTTTTGAAAAGGAAATATAATTATATTTTGGATAAGAAAAACAAATCAATTAGTATAATTTTTTTTCAAATGTGACCATTTTAGTGATCATGCTGGGTCTAAAACCTCATCTTCAAATGTAGTTTATGTTTATGCTGTTAACAGAAACAGGATAATGTGTCTTAACCCTTGTAACATTAACTGCAGAACAGCTTATTTACAATAGCTAATCAAAACCACAAAATTTTGAAACCTATACGCCTGCCCAGTACTCTGCTACTGGTCATTTAACCAACTGATCATTGACTTAATTCCTCCTTGACGCAGAAACTCTTACAGGTGTTTAGTTTACATCAGTAAAGAAAGCAGGCAGTACACTCATCCTCATGGAACTGATACTCTAGCTGGGGGAAGACAGATAATGCACAATAAAGATGAATCCAAGTACATTATATGGTATGTTAACAGGGGATCTGTACTATGGGAAAAGAAATAGTAAAGCAGAGGACAGGGTTTAGGGAATAAAGGTGAAGAAAGGGAGGTGATGTAAAGAAAAAGAACTTAGAACACACTGAGGGGAGCAAACATGCATTCTTGCATTCAAGAGTCAAGTTTTTCGGTGTCCACTCAGGTCTTTTGGTCTTCTACCCAACTTCAAAAATGTTCCCATCTCTGAGGCTCTATGCAAACTCATGCAAACATGGATGTTCTGAACATTCTGCCTCTCTTCAGTTGAACTGGTTTCATAAATGGTTTTTGGTAAACTCCCCCAAATTAAGTAACACTTTATGCAGAAAATTTTGATAATTTTCTGTTTCCCGAATAACTAATCTCCAAATTCTTTTCCATTACAACACACTGACAGTGACCTAATTATATTATGTGAAAATATGATATATACATTGCTATTCTAATATATTATGACATTTAAAAATATACACAAAATATAAACTAAATGACAGTGAGATAAAAATAAATAGAAATGGAAATGTTAATATTTTCTTTCCCAGAGGATGAGGACACTCATTTTTATGGCCACTGGACTAATGGATTCTGAATGTACACACATAATTATAGCAGTTATTTAACTTTCATACATTTAGTAATTATACTTTTACATCTTCCTTCAATCAAGGTTCTCAAAATTCCACAAGGGGTCCAAGAATAAAAAATTATATGTCGTGAACAACTCTCTTCATATGCATTATTATTAAAATTTTGTGAACTCAATTAATGTAATCATATTTAGTTCTTTAGTTCTTCTATCAATTTGATCATACTTGGTTAAGTTATAACAGACACTCTATAATAGTTTTCTTTTTGTTCAAGGGTCTTGTAATCTAACGTTCAGTAATTTAAAGCACAAAAACAAGTGCATAGGAGAATTGAATGAAATGTCATTATGGGTTAATCATATATATATATGCATTTGCTAAAGGAAAAATTAATGAAAAAAATACAGAAAGACTTCACAGTTAGCTTGCTGAAACTAGACAGAGCTACTTCACACTCAAGAGCTGATATTAACGTCATCTTGCTAATAGATACTCTTTCAAGCTTCTGATGGGACTTCACAAAGGAAAAGGATATTGCTCCATGACGTTCCATCTCAAGACTTGCTTGTGTACTCCTTTCCAGTCAAGTTTCCTCATTCAAATTCACTCCTTGAAAATCTCAGCCCTATGTTTTAAAACACACTCCTTGGTTCAGGCTTAGACAGGATGGCACTCTTAACCTGTCTTGGTAGCACATCTCCTCTGTTGTGTTCTGGGAAATAAAGAAGAGACCACGCTAAAGGAAGGATCTGTTTTTTATTGACAAGATGAAGGTGAAATAGATTATGGGCTGAGAATGGAAGGACGCGCACAGCTGAACCTAAGAGAAAGATCAAACAGGGACCAGCATCCCAGCTCTCTCTAATCCCAGCATTCAGAAGGCTGCCTGAGTATAGGACTTGTTACTTGTCCACCAGGAATGAATGTGAAGGAGCACACTGGTTGTGGTGGTTTAGTTGGGCTAACGCTGTGTTTGGCCTTTTTGGGCACAACTATGGACTGTAGGCCACCAGGTATTCCGCTCGTTTCATGGTATGTGATGTTGCTCATGCTAAGAATAAGCATATATCCTATGATACCTCCTCCAGGAGATACTTCCACTCAACCAGGGATTGACACAGGTCTTCATAAGGCAAGTGGATTCACTCTACTGTGCTTAGCCACCAGCGAATGTCCCCAAGACCCTCTAACTAGGGCACGGAATATTGGAAAACTAAAAGGATAAAATAATCGTTTAATATTAGGAAAAGTAGACTTTAGGGCAAAGAAAAATTTCCCAAAAACACAAGGTATACAAAAGGGATATGCGTAAGGAAAAAAAAGAGCCCAAATCCAGCAGGAATTACATAATAATCCTAAATGATGTAATATCCCCATAACAACATAATCTCAAAGTAACTTGAAGCAAAAAATAGATTCAACTCTGAATACTCCTATAATCTTTAATGAGATTGTAAAATGTACCATAAAGCTTTTGAAAAGAAGAAATCATCAAGCCAAGATAGTTTGACCAGAGATTTCTAACAAATATTTTAAAAACGTAACCAATGGTGGGATTCATCAATTGCATATAATCTCTTCAAGGAAAATGAAAGTTCAATTTGTAATCTCTACAAGAAAATGAAAGAGTAGGAAACCATTCCCAAAACTAATTAGATGGGGCCGTATTGGTCTATATCAAAATCAGACAATAAGGCAGTACAAAAAGGAAAATTTTCAGATAAACCTTCTCTCACACAATTTTGATATTAAAAGTTTTCACTTCACACATACAACATGAACCAATTGAATTTCAACAGTATGTTATAAAAAAACATCTCTTGATAGTTTCTGGTCCCTTTACTAAGTCTGGTCACATTACGCCTATCTTCTTCAAAGGGTTTAAGTGGAAATCAAGGGTAAGTCAGTTAGGGGCCCCTCGTTATCAATAATTATATTTACAGAAATACAAGTGACAAATACTTGAGTACGAGTCAAATCAGAAACTGACTGTCTCCCATTAAAGTTTATCCTACCAAGTCATCCTAAATGTCCTAGATAATAATAACATACACTACTAGGATTCGTAAGATAAACGAAAACATATCTAAGTATTATATAGCTATGGTCGGGTGTGTGTTTGATATTCTTTACATTGCGCTCCTCAGGAACACTGTTTGATCCAACTTTTCTATTCATGTTTACTGAACATTTTGGAGGACTGAGTAAGACCCAGGACTTTAACCCTCTTAGCTCTCCCTGGCCTCTGAACTTCTCTCTTGAGTTTGGCCGCAGTGGTGGAGTGGACAAACGAGATTGGTGAGTCAATAGGAGAATAGAGATTAGTTGGGCTTGATTGCTTTCTTCTGACTCCTATTCTTGCTTGGATAAGTTATGGCCAAGTATTCTTGCACTATAAGCCCAGAGCTCATTGGTCAGAGGGACTGCTCACGCACTTCTTAGCTTGCAAGGTACGGTACAAGGATTCTTTTAGAGACTGCAATATCCATTCTTCTTCTCTTTTCCCCTGTGGGGTCTTAAAAGTGTTCGTGTATCCCTGTTACTTGCTCCTAGTTCTCAATTGGTTTTGCTATTCCATCTTTAACGTTATCGCTCTTAGCTCTGATTACAACTTCCTACAATCTTAAAGTTCATTTCCGTGTGTTTGTCCGGGCTCACGGCATGGTCTGACTTCTTGTGATCACCGCCATGGACTTGTTGCCTATAAGTGCCTCTCATGCTTGAAAGGAAGGATTCTACAGACAAGAATAATTGGTTAGTTGGGTTAGCCAATCTCCTTCTGCGCTGGGTCTTTCTTCCCTGACCCCAAAGCGGTGACAACTCATGTTGTCCCCCACTTTGTGGGCAGGATTTCTTACTCATCCTTAGACACACAGGGAAGCCTGTTTTTCTGTTATTTTCACTTATCTGTGTAAATCATCTTGATTTCGGACCAATAGAATAGGGGGTGGATATGGAGCGGCTAGATATAAAGATGGTCCCCACAAAGATCTATCTAGAAAATCCTGCTTACAACAGGGATGGGCAGAACTTCTTTTTTCCTGACTCCAAAATCATTAATACCAAGAACATGTCACAGGTAATGTACAAAATATAAGTGATGAGAAAATCATGATTGTTTAGAATGAATTTGCGTAAATGTAGACACAAACTTTAAGCCAATAAGATGATGAAGAAGGTCGGAGGATCTTAATAGCTGTAAACATGGTGACTATGGTTTGTAAAAGTGTTATTGACATTTGTGGTGGCTTACCCAGGTTACGCGTATTAGCTGGGAAAGAACTTGGTCTTATCGCCCAGTTGCAGGATGATTAAGCAGATGTTGGTTGACATCCCTGGGTCAGGAGAAAATCCCTCTGGAGGACATGAGGCATGGCAAAACCACTTAAATATTCTTTCCTGGAGAATCCCATGGTAGACGAGCCTCGGCAAGGCTAGATCAGTCCATGGGGTCAACAAAGAGTTGGACACTGAAACTCGAAGTGATTTAGACACAATGTAAGAGAGAAAAGACTTAAAAAAAATGTTCACCAAAAAAGATCTTTTAAATGTTAACATATGTAGAGGTCGATATCACTTAATTGATTATGTTAGTTTAAGTCAATGAGGGAATTCACTATTAATCATGTACACCTATTTAAATTGTAATGTATACTTTAATATATCTTGCATTTTATCTGAACATATATATTTTTAAAAAATGATGAAAAGAAAAAGAAACAGGCAATTTTCAATTGCTCTTGTATATAAAAATTTTTAGATACATTCAGCTATGAACTCTTGCGATTTGTTAAAAGGGTTTTTTTTATTACAAAATAATTAACCAGTGGGATTCTACTGGATTAATTCTAGAAGAAATGGGAAGAAACACGCCTTGGAAATTAATCTAGACAAATCCTCCCATATTAAGGATATGATAAGTAAATCCAAGAATGATATAAGGTCCACTTATATTAAAACTTATAAAAACTCTATGAAAAAAGTAGAATGTATGAAACAGGTTTTCTAGGTTTAAGTGAATTTTTTTACCAAAACTTACCGGCATAATGGAAATAATCTCCTATGCTCTGCAACTCAGGACTTGAGTTGTATCCCTTTTATAGAAACTGGATCATATTCCACCCTGTATTCATTGTCCAGTTTTGCATACATTTGTTACCAAAAGTAAATTAAATTCTACAAGTTGGAAGGTGTCAGATTATCTGTCTCGATATGTCATGTCGTTCTCTGCTCTTATACACTTTCATATTGTTGAGCTAATGTTTTCTTTATAAATGCCATTTCTTTCCAGCTGGATAGACTTCCACTTTTTACACTGATTACCTCCTTGGACACACTTTCAGGCGCTCGAGTGTAAAAACCACTTCCACCAAATCAGCACCTATTCTGACTCTCGACACAGTCAGGTCTCTTGTTATGTGGACTATATGGTATTTTGTACTTTTCCTTCTCAACCAAGTGTCGCCAATTGTGTGTGACATCATTTGAAATTTGAGAAATTTACCTCATTTCTGTTTTTTGATTAAATTTAAGCTCCTAAATGACAAAGTCCATGATATGTGCTTTACACTATTGTCCATTGTTTGCATCAGCAGGCGGCTTTACATTATGTTGTTTGTTTGAATGTAAATCATCTTTTAATTCGTGCAGATTAAAAATTACTATGGATTTTCTGAATGCTGCTCTCCACCTCAGCATTAGTCGTGAACTCACTCCATCGGAGGTTCTATTCTCCCCACATCCGCAAACACTCAGATTATCGACTGTAATATTTGGACAAAATTTAAGATACTGAGTATAAACTGGTGGGGTTTTCTCCTTGTTTTGGCTCTAGCTGGATAAAATAATTTGCCTAGCAGTGTGAAGAGAGCACTTGGGTTTGATCCCTGGATTGGGAAGGTTCCCTAGGAGAATGATAAGACTTACCTATTCCTTCTCATTCTGGCTGGAGAATTCCATGGTCTGGTATAGTCCTCGAGCGTCACTAAGAAGCAGTCGGTACGCAAGGATGAGTGATGTCGTAGTTATACATTTTCACAGAACTGTGGCAATGCATTTTGCTTTCTAATTGTTACCCAAGTTCAGATGGAATACCACTAGGAATTATCAGTCTTTTAGTCCATATACAATGCCCAGCACTCCCCCCCCCCACCAGTTTTCATGTATCCTAATATATTTGTCACATATATGAGTCACCTGACTACAAGGCTATCTGAACAGCGACCCAGGATAAACTAATAGACGCAGTGCTTGAACCTGCGAACTTGTAGTTATACTTTTACCAAGTGGATTCTTACAAATTCACTAGAGGGGAAGTTCGCCATTTCTTAGCTGTTACTCTCTGATCATAAATAGATAAAAATAACTTTAAGGAGAGTAGCTACAAATCAAATATTCTTAGACATTGTACACATACACACTAATCTCTCTTTGAAGGTCAAAAGATAATTTACCTCCTTTGATGTGAATTAGTACTATACTTGTTTCCTAGATGAAAGTACCATCTTCCTCCTTACTGGGCTTCCACATAATGTCATTCACTTATCACATTTTGATCCTCACTGACCACTTTCTGACTTTTGTTATCATAGTTAATTATCTGAACAAATACCAATTCTCCCATTCTTTAATTCAGTTCCCTGGGGCTACAACGGGTATGCCAACATGCCCTGAAGTTACTATACCTATTTATTGAGTATCAACCATGGCAGTAAAACTGGCGCAGCCATTTGATCTTATTGAGGCGGTATAAAATATTATAATTAAAAGCATATATCCAGCCTGCTGGCATATTTGGGATAAATGGATAACTGGACAAAATCTTGACTGCTGCATTCTCCAGATATATAAAGTTCGGTTTTGCTTCTAATTTTTTCTTATGAGAGTACTCGTGCATTCTAGATAGTGCTTCAAGGTAAACAGAAAAATACGGACTGATTTGTTAGACTGGAAAAAAAAAAAAACCCAAGCTGTTGCAGAAACACAAAGTAGACAAATCACAGCATACTTCTTGTATAACTCTTAAGACCCCCCAATTTTTATGGGAGCTGGCAGCTCAGAACATTAAAGTGGAGTCCTCACACTTGCAGTGGACCAGGGGATACCAGCGACGATCCTGGGCTTCTCACATCCTACTGGTCAGGAGGACAAATCCTGGAAGAGGGATGTCAAACACCACTCCATCTATTATTCGACTGGAGACGATCCCATGAACAGAGCAGCCTTGGTAGGATGCCACAGTCCAACGGGGTCGTCAGTCCACATGGGGGTCATAAAAAAGTGTTGGACATGAATGAAGCAACATTACACAACAGCACAAAACTTCTCAAGGTGACTCAAAAACTGACATATAGAAAACAGTTTTTCATCTCCTCCCCCCCCTAGTGTGCTTAAACTTACAACTCTTGCTTTACAATGGAAGATCAAAGATAAAAGTAAATATATTCTGTAACAGTTAAGTAATTATTTCTATCAAGGATTTTTTCTTAAAGCTAAAGCTCTTAGTAGAAATACAACGGTGAGATAGAGCAGATAATAGAGAAGTATAAGTGATCCAAAGCGGGAAGCTGCACAACAAATCGTTTTTTCTTTAATTTTCTTTTCAGGATTTATTTTTTTTTTTTTCTTTTTTTTTTTTTTTTTTTTTTTTTTTTATTCTTTTTTTAAGAATAAAAAAAGAATCAGTTTGCAATCATGTTTTATATAGAGATTTGCATAAATCTTCGAAATGTAAAGGATTTTTTCCTCTAATTTTCCTTTTCCCAATTGAGAAAAAATAAGCCACTAGAGAAGTTAAGCTAAGTTTTCCCAAGTCAAAGAGCAAGATTATGTGAGGATTCTAATGAGAGCCCAGTGACAGGCCTAGGGTCCAATTTGCTTCATCTTTAGGCTGAGGAGGCCTGAGACATTGGCGGCAACCAGTAATGGTGCCCATCTTCAGGCCTGCATTTTCTTTTATTATTGGGAAACCTCTATCTTTGCTCTTAAGGGCCCTCAAACTGATTGCATAAAAATCCACAATCTATTGGTTTAAAAATATTAATTACCTCTAAGAAAATTATCTTCCCAGGTGAGCATGTCAGAGAACTACAATTTGAAAGAAATGTACAATTCTATGGAGTATGTTATCATGTGCTACTCTGTTTGGAATTGAATATCTATGGTACCTGTTCCACATTCATGACCTAGGAAGGGAAAACAACATTTGACAATTTTTTTTTCTCCACTCTAATCATGTCCAGTGTTTTAGTGCAATGCAGGCTGCTACTTACAAAAGGTCCAGAGGCTGGGTGGTTTATAATGCCAACGTTTATTTATCACAGTTCTGGAGGCTAGAAGTCCAAGATCAGGGTGCCAGTCATCCATGAGTGAGTGAGGGCCTCTTCCAGGACATATCCCTAAAGAGAAAGAGAGACCTGAGCAAGTGTTTCAGGCCTGCCTTTTCACAAGAGCCCCTATTCATCCCTGCCCTCATGATCTAAATCATTTTCCAATGGTCCAACTCCTAAATTCGTCACTTTGGGGATTAGGTTTCCAACATATGAGTTTTGGGGAGAACACAAGCAGTTATACCATTGGCACCCAATGAGGAGAGACTGACTTTTCTCTAAGGTAACCCAATGCCCTCATCCATACTGAATGTTCTGTAGTGCTGATATAGGAAGTCAAGGACTAAGGAAGCTGCAATAAGGACCAGCAGCCCCAGGTGGAGAGTCTGAAGATGGCAAAAATCCTTGATGGATTTCCACAACAAATATATTTATTGTCTCCAGGCGTCCTGATTCTTGGTTATCAGTCATTGAGCAAGCCCCCCTTCTATACATGTTCCTATTTGAAATATGAGTTAATTACTAAGTTCTTAAACAAAGTACCAGTTGACCAACATGGAAACATCACAACTATGCATATGAAGAAAAGGGCCTTTGACAGATACAAATTTTATAGTGGAAAGTCCTCAAGACTTTATTCACTTCAGATAGCAATTACAAGTTTAGGGTTCTCTCAAGACAATTCTTGGGTTCCATAATCAGCTAAGACTCCAAAAGCTCACTGAAATCTGTTATACATGTGGTTATGGTTTATTCCTGATCTTTGATTTATTTTTAATTCATTTTTTATTTTTAGTGCAGTATAATTGATTTACAAATGCTATAAATGTCAAGAGGTTTTGTTGAACAGTAAATGAATAAGTTTTAATACATATATGTATATCCACTTCATTTTAGATTCTTTTCTCCATGGAGCCACAGTGACGGTTCCAAATAGGAAAAAGGCTGTATGTCAAGGTTGTATTTGTCACCCTGCCTTATTTCACTTATATGCCAGAGTACATCTATAAGAACTCTGGTTGGATGAATCACCAGTGAAATCAAGATACTGGGAAAATCATCAATAACCTCAGAGATATGCAAAGACACACACCTTATGGCAGAAAGTGAAGAAGAACTAATGAGCTTCTTGATGAAAGTGAAAGAGGAGAGGAAAAAAACAGTTGAGCTTAAAAGCTCAACATATTTCAGAAAACCTAGAGATCATGGCATTCTCGGTCCCATTCACTTATGGCAATAAATAGAATGGGGAACGGTGGAAAACAGTGTGGTCGGACTTTATTTTTGGGGGTGCTCCAAAATCACTGCAGATGGTGATTGCAGCCATTGAAATTAAAAGAACGCTTACTCCTTTGAAGGAAAGTTATAATCCAACGTAGACAGCCATATTAAAAAGCAGAGACATTACTTTGTCAAATAAAGGTCCTATCTAGTCCAAGGCTATGGTTTTTCCAGTAGTCATGTATGGATGTGAGAGTTGGACTATAAAGAAGACTGAGTGCCAAAGAATTGATAGCTTTTGAACTGTGGTGTTGGAGAAGACTCTTGAGAGTTCCCTTGACTGCAAAGGAGATTCATCAAGGTCCAATCCTAAAGGAGATTTAGTCCTGGGTGATCATTGGAAGGACTGTTGTTTGAAGCTGAAAACTCCAATTAATTTTGGCACCTGATGAGAAGTGCTGACTCATTTGAAAAGATGCCTGATGTTGGGAAAGATTGAAAGGCTGGATGAATAGATGGGGATGGACAGAGGATGAGATGGTTAGATGGCATCATTACACTCAATGAGACATGAGTTTGGGTAGGGACTCCTGGGAGTTGGTGATGGAGACAGGGAGGCCTGGCCTGCTGCGTTTCATAGGGTCGCAAACGAGTAGGACACAAGCTGAGCTGGTTCTGCGAACTGAACTGAACTCATGTTTTAGGGTCATTACAGAGAAAGTTGAGTATGAGTTTCTGTTCTTATACAGTAGGTCCTTATTAGTTATTGGGGATCTTATGTATATTATATGTACCATGTCAACCACAATGTCAACAAATTCATCCTTCCCTTCTTCCCCCTGGAACCATAGATTATTTCTTACCATAGTGAGGGCCTTCCTTTCTTTGTAAATAAGTTCAATTTGTACCATTTTTTATATTCCACATCTCGTTTGATATCATATAACACTTGGTTTTCTCTGTTTGACCGTACTTTCACATGGTTATGGGACCATTATCCAGGTCCATCCATCTTTGCTTTCTTGATAGCATTAGTTTTGTTACTTCTTCGTGGCTGAGTAAGATTACATGTGTTTTATCTGCACTACATCTTCTTTTGTCCATGTTTTCTCTGTCTGATGGAAAAATTTTAGATTGCTTTCACATGATCTGGCTATTGTAAACAGTGCTGAAGATGTAAAACTCTTGTCTTGGGTCTCTTGAGTTCCGCCGATTAGTGTGTTGTTCAAATGGGGGATCTTTGCGCTTGACCCCTTGGACTGTAGCCCACCAGGAATCCTAGCCTGTCCAGGGGGGTTGTCCCTTGCCCTTCCCCACCTGTGGGACAGTAATATGGCAAGAATAATTGGAGTGGGTTGCTCCGTGTGTGTTAGCCTCCCTTGCTCTTGGTTTCCAGGGGGGGTTTCTTGCCTCAACGTCAGGGATTGAACCTATGGTCTGCCCAAACTACTGGCAAGTTTCTTTTACCTATTCTGAGCCATCAGGGAACGCCCTGATGAATCAAACGAACACTGTTAGCTGACCATGTTTCTTTACAAAAAGTAGGTACTTTATTCCTGGTACCGTACCCAGGGGACTGCAGCTTTTTAAAAGATACTGATACAGATTTCCAACCGGTATGCCCAGGTAATATGGCATTATAGGGAGAAGAGTCGAATAGAATAGTTGTGAAATATCGGACGTGTTTGGGTTTCCTAACTTCCTTGTGGTTTAATGGGCAACTTTTTGTTAGCCAGCACCTATGTGCTAGGCATTGAGCACTTGCAGGCACATGGGAAGCGCTCACCAGCGCTGCCGTGAGCCGAGGTTTTTATTGGGGTCCATCTCACTGGGGCTTATGTGATGATGGTCCATACAGATGGATCTCGGCCTCGCAATTCTCTTTAGAGGGTGCAGATGATACTGCAATGAACCAAAAACCCAATACCTGATCCACATCATTCTTATGGGCCAAAGTTTGTTACGCTAAATCACATTGTTTACAGCCCTATCAGGCTGGCACCAAGACGCCTTCACTTAAAAACAAAAGATCTTTTCTCAGTGTCAAACCTTTAAACACCTGTAGTCACACTTTCTCAGAGGAAACAACCTAAGGCTTTAGAGAGGAGCTCCAGGAAACAAGGGCAAAGTGCAGACTTTCCCTTTGGATGAGGCAGAGCCCTTCACTACACAGCTCGGTGGCTGGTTTTGCTTGACACGTCTCCCTGGTCGTAACTTCACAATAAGAAATTTGAAGTGACAAACACTGGTCAGCATTTATTCTTCTTCTGGTCTTTCTCTGAAATGTTTTTCTTGCATTATCTTCATTAATTCTTATGCAACTCCATGAGGTAGACACTAGTTTGAATGGCATTATGGAGAGAAGAAAAATAAGGCTTGCCTGAAAATTCAGAGTTAGTGATTGGTGGAGTGGGAGTACGTACAAGGGCTATAGAACCAAAGTTCATACTTAAAGCCCACTATTTTGCAAAAGATACCAACATTTGTTTTTTTTAGCATTTTTATTTATTTGGTTCTGTTGTGTCTTAATTGTAGCACATGCAGATCTCCCACCTCTCTTGTGGCATTTGGGATCTAGATCTGTGAGCAGGGATTGATCCCCAGGCCCCCTGCATTAGCAGCTCGTATTCTTAAGCATTGGACAACTGGGAAAGTTCTGACACCGTTTCCATCTGGAGTAAATGTTCACATGCAAGTGCACATCCAAAGAAAATTGTTGAATCAATATTTTCCAGTCCTGTCATTCCGTTCCACAGTATATGTGAATTAAGAAAGTTACAACACTAACTCTTCCTGCTATCCATTTAACAGAAACAAATAAAAGACAGAAAGACATGAAGACTTACCATAAGCACGTGATATCAGGATCAAAGAAGGCTTAGCTGACAGGAGTATTTCAAATGGTCTTTTTTCTGGCATCCCGGAAACCTGTACACCCTGGGGCATTACACAAGAATAAGATTCCAGATAGTGAAAGGCATGCCTTTCTTTATAAATAGGGCCATGGATTTTCTGAAATGGGAGGTTGGAAAGAAGACCAGTATTTAAGCCTTCAAATACAAATGTTTTCTCAGAGAGAAAAATTTGGAAAAGAATTCATATGAATATTGAGAGTTTGAAAATTGTTTCCCTTAAAACTCTCCCCATGAGCATATGACATGGAAAACTTCGTGAACCCCAGAACAGCCTGGTTTGGTAACACAATCTGACGATCCAGTATTTAAGATTTTCTTAATTTTTGGGGGGAAGCTTTTTATCCCATGACATGCTCTGCTATCTCAAGTTAAATCCGCAAGGGTGCCAATCTCCTTAAGAATTTTCCACTTTGTTGAGATCCACACAGTTTGGTGAGGTCGATGAAGCAGATGTTTTTCTGGAATTCACTTACTTTCTCTATGTCCCAGCAATGTTAGAAATTTGAACTCTGGTTCGTCTGCCTTTTCTAAACCCAGCTTGAACATCTGGAAGTTCTGGGTTCACATAATGCTGAAGCCTAGCCTGGAGGGTTTTGAACATAACCTTACTGGTATGGAAGATGAGTGCAATTGTTCAGCGGCTCAAACATTCTTTAGTACTGCCCTTCTTGGGAACTGGGACGAGAATTGACCTCTTCCAGTCCTCTGACCAATGCTGGCTTTTCCAAATTTTCTGACATGTAGAGTGGAGCACTTTAATAGCATCATCTTTTAGGATTTTAAATAGCTTTGCTGGAATTCTATCACCTCCACTAGCTTTATGGGCAGCAGTGCTTCTTAAGACCCACTTGTCTCCAGATTCCAGAATGTCTGACCCTGAGTGAGAAACTACACCATTGCGATTATCTGGGTCATTAAGATATTTTTCTGTATAGTTCTTCTGTGTACTTTTTCCATTTCTTCTTGGTCTATTCTGCTGTATTAAATCACAAAATACCAAAGAGTCAAAGTGATGTTGAGAAAGAAGAACAAAGTTCGAGACTAGGGTTGCTGATTTCAAATTGTATTAGAAAGTTATAGTAATCAAAACAGAATGATTAGCTTATGGCATGAAAACAGACACATAGATCAACAGAGCAGACCAGGGAAGCCAGAAAGAAACGCACACCCATATATTGTCAGTCAGCTTATGAAAAAGGAGCCAAGAATATCCAGTGGGGAAAGGACAAGCTTTTCAAAAATGGCACTGGGAAAACTGGGTAGTCTTATGAAAAAATGAAATTGTTCCCCTGTCTTTTACCATACACAAAAATCAACTAAAAATGGATTAAATATTTGCACATAACACTTTAAGCGATTAAACCCCTAGAATAAAACATTGAGGTAATCTTCTTGCCATTGGTGTTTGCAATGAGTTTTTGGGTTTCACACCTAAAGCAAAGGCAACAACTGCAAAAACAAACAAGTGGGGCCACATCAAACTCCAAACAAAGGAACATCAGCAAAATCAAATGGCATCTTACAGATTGACAGAAAATATTTCCAAATCATATATTTGATAAGGGCTTAATATCCAAAAATACATAAGCTATACAACTCAAGGGCAAAAACACCCAAATAATCCAAATTTTTAATGGAGCATAAAAAATGTAAGAGTTTCAATAAATCTGAAGATTAGACTGTAGATGAGAGACACAGCAAGGTTTTCCTTCTAAGACAACAAAAGCCTGTGCCTTGCTGCATTACTTTCTTTCATCTCCACACATTTGTTTACAATTACAGTTCACAATGTAGATTCTTCAGTCAATAGCAATCACCCCACAGTGAACTATAACATGTGCTAAGAACATCCTCACTGGGAAAAAAGAAAACAAACAAAAAAACCTAATATTTGCATACTTACTAATGAGGCCTATCAAAAGGAAGGGAATTTCCAGAGTTTACCATTCCATTGTTTTCTATATTTCATTTCAAAATTCAGCCACCTAGGAAGGAAATGAGTTAGGAGAAGTGAGTAATATATAGATAGAAAATCAGTTTTAAATGAGAGAATTAGTGGATTATATTCTGGGGGTAATTTATTACTACTGTTGTATCTGTAGGCATTTTGATAATAACGCCTACAGGTTAATAATTTATTATAAATATTAATACCAACATAGGGACACATACTCTTTAGATTATAGTGAATAGAGAAAGACATAGAATATATTAGGCAAGGAGTGAATGTATGGGAAGTCAGCAATGGTAATAAAGTCAAGGGCAGTATTGCCTTGAGAGGAAGGAAGTTTCTCACAGTTTCTTGAAACATCAAGAAGGAGCCAGATGTGATGAATTAGCTTAATTTGTAAACCAGAAAATCTATGATAAGAAATTTAAGTTCATAAAAATATTATGATGCTAAAAACCAAAATTTAAACAGAGAATAAGGCAGGGTAAGGTATATACACATTCAAAATTCTCCATTGCTTAGTGCATCAGGCACTCAAGGACCACCCTCTCTAAAGTATTGCTCAACCTACAGGTACCAGCAAGGAGAAAGAGATAGCTCTACTCCACAGGCAATTGAACCCTACTTTTATGGCCTCGTGGCTTTCCTTAAGAAGCATTCCATGCAGCAGATTTCCTCCATCCCATCGGGCTGACTCCCCACGGTCAACAGGAGTCCTCACCCTGGGATCATTCCACAATCCTCATGGCTCTAGCTCCCAGCTTCCATGGACACCAGTGCACCTACAACCTGGTCCAAGGTATGAAAGGCTGCAGCATGGGATGTATGTGGTTCTCACTCCGTTCAGACTGTCACAGATTAGTTAGTTCACTCCCCAACAGCTTCAAATGACTGTCCCCATCCCAGTGGAAGGCCATAGGGTTCTGTCCCCTGCACTTCAGCTCCCTCACCCCAGGTGCAGGCTGGTCCAACTTGCTCTCCTCCTTCTTTCCCCTTCCACCTTGTCCCTTCTTTCCTTTGTGCTACCAAGTTTTGTATGGATCCGTATATTCCTTCTCAGTAGTCAGGGAGTCCTGCCAGTATTCACCTGGTCCTCTGTAAGAACTGCTGTGTCTTTAGACGTTCTTGATGCATCGGTGGAAAGAGGTGTACCCCACTTCCACCTACCCCTCCATCATCTTGTCCACCCCCATTTATGCATCTATTAGAAACGAGTTTCCCTTTCTATTAAGTAACATTTCCATCACCACACATGTTTAGCTTCTGCTTTTGGAAGAGATCACAGGTAAGTTCCAATCTCTTCAGTTCAGTCAGTCATTCAGCCGTGTCCAACTCTTTCGACCCCAGTCCATCCCCGATTCCCAGAGCTTGCTCAAACTCATGTCCAGCGAGTCAGTGATGCCACTCGATGATGTCCACTCTCTCAGACAATTTCAAATATACAACACAGTCTTATTAGTTGCAGTAACCATGCTATACATTAGATCCTCAGCTCAGTTCATTTGCTCATTCGTGTCCGACTCTTTGTGACCCCATGGAATGCGGCAACACAGGTTTCCCTATCCATAACCAACTCCCAGAGCTTGCTCAAATGCATTATTAGATCTCACGATTAGATCATGAAGCTCAAACATTAGATCATCAGACATTATTAATTTTTTATACATGAAAATATGTAACCTTTAAAAATCTCTTCCTATATTCCTATCCTCCAGTCTTTGGCAATCATTTTTCTACTCAGTTCCATCTTTTTTTTTTTTTTAAGATTTCTTGTAATTGAGATCATATGATATTTGTCTTTCTCTGACTTAGTTTACTTAGCAAAATGCCCTCCAGTTTCATCCATGTTGCCACAAATGGAAGGATTTTTTTTATTTTTCCAATGGCTAAATAATATTTACCTATGTATGTCACATCACATTGTTTTAAACCATTCACCTGTTAAAAGATACTCAGGCTATTCCCATCCCAAGGCTACTGTGAATAATGCTGCAATGAACATGGGAGTACAGATGTCTCTTTGATACAATGATTTCATTTCCTTTGACTATATATCCAGAAGTGGGATATTGGATCATATAACAGTTCTCTTTTAAATTTCTTGAGGAACCTCCACAGTGTTTTTCCATGGGAGTTGCACCGGTATCCATCCCTAAAATCAGAGCATAAGCACTCCTTTTCCTCCACATCCTCAATAACATTTGTCATTTCTTGCATTTTTGGTACTAGCCATTCAAACAGGTAAGAGGTGATATCTCTTGTGCTTTTGATCTGCATTTCCTTTGATTATTAGTGATGCTGAACATCTTGTAATATACCACTTGATCATCTATATGTCTTATTTGTGGGAAAATGTCTATTCTTTAAAGATGTAGCATACATTATGTTTACTATATTCCAATATACGAAACTCAGTTGCCTACCTATGTACCAACAACAATCTATCAGAAAGTAGAATAAAGAAAACAATCCCATTTTCTAATGCATCAAAAAAAGATAAAACACTTAGAAATAAACTTAAGCAAGGTGTTGGAAGATTTTATACAAAACCTTTAAGACATCGATAAGAGAAATTTTAAAAGAATTAAAGATATGTAAAGTTATCTGGTCTATTCAATGTATTTCTGAGGTAGGATTTGTATAGCTATAAACTTCCCTCTTAGAACTGCTTTTGTTGCATCCTGTAGGTTTTAGATCATCATGTTTTCATTGTTCTTTGTTTCTAGGAATGTTTTGATTTCCTTTATTTCTTCAGTAACCTGTTCATTATTTAGAAATGTGATGTTTAGTCTCCATGTGTTTGTGTTCTTTAAAGTTTTTTTTTTCCCCTATAATCGATATCTAGTCTCATAGTGTTGTGGTCAGAGAAAATGCCGATGTAATTTCAATTTCCTTAAATTTACTGAGGTTTGATTTGTGACCCAAGATGAGGAAAATGTTCCATGTGCACTTGAGAAGAAAGTGTATTCTTCTGCATTTGGATGGAATGTGCTGAAGATATCAATTAAGTCTGTTTGCTCTAATATTTCCTTTTAGGCTTATGGTTCCTTATTAATTTTCTGTTTTGATTATCTGTCCTCTAGTATAGTTGGGGTGTTAACATGAGCTACTATTATTGTATTACTGTCAATTTCCCCTTTTATTTCAGTTAGTGTTTACCTTATGTATTGAGGTGCTCCTATGGAGGGTACATAAATATTTAAAATTGTTATGTCTTTTTCTTGGAGTGATCCCTTGATCATTTGGTAGTGTCCTTCTTTTTCTGTTATAATAGTTTTTATTTTAAGGTCTATTTTTTCTGATACGAGAATTGCCAATCTGGCTTTCTTTTGATTTCCATTTGCATGGAATATCTTTTTCCATCCTCTCAATTTCAGTCTGTATGTGTCTCTAGGACTGAAGTGGGTCTCTTGTAGACAGCATATATATGGGTCTTGTTTTTGTATCCAGTCAGCCAGTCTGTGTCTTTTGGTAAGAATGGGAGAAGATAATAGCAAATAAAACAACTGATAAAGGATTGCTTTCCAAAATACAAGCAGCTCAAACAACTCAGTCATCAAAAGCAAAGGTAAGAGCTGCAAAAATAAACTAGTGAGACCACATCAAACTCAAAATTTTCTGCATAGGAAAAGAAGCCATCAATAAAAAAAAATCGGCAACCTATGGAATGAAAAAAAAATATTTGCAAATCACATATTTGGTAAAGGTTTCATATTTAAGTATATATAAGAGACTCATGCAACTCAGTAGAAAAAGAAAGCAAACAACCCAAATCATTAAATGAGCAAAGGAAGAGTAAGTGTTTTGGAAAATCTGAAGATTAGACTGTAGATGACAGACACTGTAACTTTTTCCTTTCAGAACAAAAGCCCTGTGTCTTCCTGGCATTGCTTTCTTTATCTCCAATCACCTGTTTGGTGATTACAGTTCACAATATACATCCTTCACTCAACAGCCATCAGCCTACACTGAGCTATGTGTGCTAAGAATAGCGCTACTAAGTATAGAAAACTAATAATTACATACTTAATCTTGAGGCATCTAAAATCCACGGTGATTCCCAGAATATACCACTCCATTGTGTTCTACATTCTATTTCAAAATTGAAACACCAGAGTAAGGAAAAATGAGTAGGGGACCTCAATAATACATGGATAGAAAGTCATTTAAAACTGGGAGCATTACTGGAATTGTAATTTGTAGGAATGTATTGTTACTAATACTATTGTAATTTTATTCTCTTTAATTCTCAGATACACTAGGTTGAAATTTATTTAAAATAGTAATACCAACTTAGAGACACATAGTACTCAAGTTACAGTAGATTGAGAAAGACAAAGCTTATGAGTCAGGAAGTGAAATCACAGAAAATTAGCAATGGTATCAAAACAAGGGACAGTATTGCTTAGGAAAGCAGATTTCTCTAATTTTTTAGAAACAACACGAACAAGCCAGATGTGAGCCAATCAGCTTAAGCTGTATACCAGAACCTGCACCAGAAGGTAAATGAAGTTCATAAAAATATGCTGATGCTAAAAGCCAAAATCCAGACAGTAAGAGAATAGGGTAGGGTTTATGTAGATACTGAAAACTACTCAGAGAGGTAGACATGGAAGCAAATACACTAATGAGCATCAGAAAAATCAAAGCACAATGGGTCTGAAAAATAAATCGTAAAGAGACTTGGTTGTCTGATCAAAGAATAAGAGAATCAATAGGAAACCAAAATATAAAGACTTGTGCATGTGATAGAACCAGAGAATGCTCAGGAGAGAAAATTTTGGACTTAGTGGACCAGCGAACAGAAGCCTCCAGCATCAGGAACCAAAACCCTGGGCAGGACTCTTGAATGTGTACTTCTGGGAACAGTCTCAGTTTCAAAGTTTGGGCACTATACCACCTAAAAGCGAACGCAGACAAGGATTAAAACTTGTTTAGGACACTGAATCACAGACAATAGTGTTTGTTAGTTTATTTTTCTCTCAACTATACAGTTAAGGAATCACTAACCGATGATAAGTGACACCATCAGTTTCCAGTCAGGTCCTCTTTAGTCATACAATGGATATCTGAACCTGTTATATGATCCCCAATAAGTATTAATAATTGAATTTATTGATGTTTAATCGAGGGGTAATTGCTTTAAAATACCGTACTGCTTTCGGCCAAACATCAACATGAATCAGCCATAGGTATACCTATGTCCCCTTGCTCTTGAACCTCCTTCCCACCTTCCTTCCCATCCCACCCCTTGAAGTTGTTCCAGAAACATATGGAAGGATTCACAAATTTGTGTGTCATTCTTGGGCAGGGCCATGCTAATCTTCTCAGTATTATTCCAATTTTTAATGTATGTGCTACCAAAGCAAACA
The DNA here is from genome assembly GCA_024291935.2 of Okapia johnstoni. Lineage (NCBI taxonomy): Eukaryota > Metazoa > Chordata > Mammalia > Artiodactyla > Giraffidae > Okapia > Okapia johnstoni. Next base: position 149,866,233 of record CM044306.1, read on the forward strand.
CATGAATAACATTTTAACAGAAGAAAAAGTCATATAGTTAGTCATCTACCAACAAATGATCAATTACATTAGGAATGAGGGTATTCTGCTGTATTTACTGCCTCTTATAAAATTGAATTTTATAAGGTCCAAAGTTCCATGTAAGAATTAAGCATGTATTTATGCATAACACATGTATACAGCACAGAAATGTATGCACACAAATACATCTATGTTATACAAGCTATTATTCTCCTTGCCTGTCACAATAAGCTCTTTAGTTGATGAGAGAGATAGTTCCAAATCTCTCCAACTTATTTTCTTATTTTTGAGAACCACTTCTCTTATTTTCATCACCTAATTTTAAATAACCATTTTATTCTTAGATACCATGCCCCTTTAAACTAAGAACAGAGAAAACCTAGTAAATGTGGATATCTTACCTTAATTAAATTACCACTCTTCGGTTAATGTGGAAAAAGAATCATGATCAGATCTCATTCAGGAGGATAAAGTCTCTATTTTATCAGTTCTCTTTTCCATACTCAATTCTTGCTCACTGCAGTCTTAAATTCTGTTTACATACAAAGGACAGACAGGAAAAGTAATATTAAAATCATGTTTGTGAGAGTCTATGATTTTATGCTTCTGTTGGCCAAAGGTAGGGCTAGGAATAATTTCTGAAATATTACAATGCATCATGGAAGCCTGAAGGTCTAGTTCTACTATCAAAGAGGAGATGTTTGGAGATGGTTCAAAAACTAAGCCCCGTGGGTTGTCAGGGTGTATTCCCGACCAGACAGATAAATTTTGTCCCTAAAATGTCAGTCAGTAAAGAGCAGGCCTCATTTGCAGAGCCAATGACATTGTCTTGGGTGCTGACCAGGTAATATTCTTGTATTACCATTTGGAGATTTATTTGCTGTTTTCTCAAACAAACAAACATAAGGAGAAGATTAAAGATGCATAAAAGTAGAAGAGCTATCAAGGTGCCTAGAAGAAAGGCTAGCCAGGGGAACCAGGCCCCCACACTGATAATTGTCAAAGAATTTAACATTGAGTGTTTTATAGACAGAGCAGAACAAGTGGATAAAACCAATGTTGTAGCGTCACTGCTGTTTTGCAGTCAAAGACAAAATATTTTTCTCTGCAAGTAGAGAATTCACAGGTCCTGATGTGGTCCTGGTTATACACATGCAGACCGAGAGCCCACAGGCATGTGTGATGTGACATCAGGAAGTGAACAGATGACTGTATTGGTGCCCAGTCATCTCCTTCTGCTAATACTGGGACCTGGGGAAAATTACTTGCCCTCTCCAAGTCATCCCGTCTTCATTAACAGAACTTGATGATCATAGTGAAGATTAAGGCTATCTCACAGGGTTACTATGAAACATAAATTTTAAGATGTTTTAAAGCCTTTGGGAAAGTATAAAAGACATGCATGTGGTTACTAAGGTGAGTTAGCAGATCTAAGGTACAGTATCCTTTTTCTCTTAGTATTCTCTTTGTTCTCCATAGTAGTGATGAGTCAGTCATGTGTTTACTCTTAACCCAGCATGATGGTAAACCACACAGACCAACTGTACACTTCTTGTCATTTCAGTGTCTAAAATTCAAGCATTAGTCAATGTAGAATGAAAAAATTACAAACTCCTAGAGGGCCTTGCTGCTCAGAGTCTGCAGAGTCCCAACATTAAACTGTCTTTATAGAATGGCCTAAACACTCCGGCTCAGAATTAAGTTCCAAATGTTTGCAGAGCACAGAAGTACTTCTGGGAGCAATACAAAAATGCAGGGAGTAACCTACTTCTCCAGCTATCTATCTGTGCAAATATCATCATCCATCTCAATTTCCACAGAAGGCGCTGCTTCTCCACCCCAGCTACTACAGCACCAACTCCTGCTCAGAGCAACAGGGAGAGAGAAGGCTTCCCTCCACAGGATGGATTTGATAACCTCAGGTGACTAGATCATCTCAGAATGGCTCGTGTTTTTATTTAAGCAGGGTCCTGTGTGTTCCTGCTGCTGGTCATGTCAAACCTGCTCTTGTGCCAAGGCAACTTATGCCCGTCCTGCTGTCGTGATGTGTTTCACATCCCCCTGAAGTCCCTTAGAGTCGTGTTTACCCGTGCCTCCGATCTGTCCAACGACATCCATAAACTTTCCGTGATAATGTTCAATGAGTTTGTAAGTACTGTGGTGGTGGTGATTAGTTGCTAAGCTGTGTCCGACTCTTATGACCCCATGGACTGTAGACCACCAGGCTCCCAGAAGCTACCTTCACCTAAGTGACTTGGCAATGTTATCCTTTAAACAAGAAGGCTGCAACAGCCAAAGTTCAAATAACACACTCTGTAGGTCAAAGAAGGTGTTAGCTCATAATATGTGGAAATCGAAGAAAGGATCAGTTTTGTGACATCTCAAAGATTCCTAAGAAGTGCAATAAGTTTTTCAATTTCCTTTCATTCATTTTCTTTTTTAAATTTCCAAAATCAATGATTTTGTGTTTGTCAGTTAGGAATGCCATGAAAGAATACAACAGACTCAGTGGAATAAACAACAGAAATTTATTTCCTTCCAGTTCTGGGGGCTAGAAGTCCAGATCAGGGTGCCAGCAAGGTCAGGTTTTGGTAAGAATTCTTTCTTCCCAGGCTGGCTTCTCCATGCGTCCTCACACAGGGTCAGGAGTGGGGTAAGAGACACAGAGGAAAAGACACAGAGACACAGAGACAAAAGAGAAAATTCTCTGGTGTTTCGCTTCATGAAGACACTAAACCTGTTGTATCAGTGTTCCACTCTAAGAGCTGATTTAACCTTAATGGGCTTTGCTGGTGGCTCAGATGGTAAAGAATCTGCCTACAATGTGAGAGACCTGGTTTCTATCCCTGGGTCTGGATGATTCCCTGGAGAAGGGAATGGCCAGCCACTCCAGTATTCTTGCCTGAGAAATCCCATGGACAGAAGAGTCTGGTGAGCTACAGTCCATGGGCTTCCAAAAAGTCGGAACCCTTTCGAAAACACCTCTTTGGCAGTTGGGGTTCTAACACATGAATTTGAAGATCACACACTCAGTCCATAATACTAGCTCAGTACATAATACTAGTCCATAATACAGTCCATAATACATAAAGCACTTTTAGGCAGGACTGGGGAAAAGGAAGCATGTTGATTTTCTGGTCCTTCGGTGTCTCTCTGGGCTTTCTTCTCCAGGCTCAGAGTAAATAGCCAATAAACGAGACCTGCTCTGCAGTGAACTGGGTGGATGGAACATGTTAAACAAAGCTGAATCCTGGTCACAAAGACGAATAATGGTAGTTTTCTTACTGATAAAAATTGTTGTTTTAAGATTTGCAGTGAATAGGTTTAGAGCTACAATAGAAGGGGAGTTTACAATTGGAAACAAGTATCTCTTTCTGATGAAGGTATTTGAAAGTTGTATGTTAGTTCTTTTAGGTCAATCAAAGAGCACACAGTAGGGCAGACAACTAATAAATAGTGGTGCTAACGGTTTCTATTAAATTTACGGGGTTCTTTTTACTCACTAGCTTTTGTTTCATCCTCCATTTTTGACTCTCCATTTTTTTTCCAACTCTTCCAAGTAACCTCTTTAAATGTTCATAACTTTCACTAAAATTTAGTTTTTCTCTATTAATGTGTTAGCTAGATTTTTCTACTCTTATTATTTTCAGTCCGTTGCTTAGTATTTCCTATAACTTTATGCCATGTTTTTCTGAAGTACCATAAACAACATTGTATTCTTCCCTGGATGAACACTAAGCATTTTGCTGTGCAGATTCAGAAATAAGTCAAAGTTAACTGTATAACTTCTTATAAGGGAATATATTGGCTCTAACGCACAGTAAGCAAGAAATTAAATGGTTAAATATAGGTGCATGCATGCATTCTAAGTCACTTCAGTTGTGTCCAACTCTTTGCAACCCTACTGACTGTAGCCCCAAAGGCTCCTCTGTCCATACAATTCGCCAGGCAAGAAACTGGAGTATGCTACGATACCCTCTTGCAAGGGATGCTCCTCACCTAGGGATCAAACCTGAGTCTTCTTATATCTCCTGCATTGGCAGGAATGTTTTTTACTACTACAGTCACTTGCGAAGTACCAAATATTGGTATATATGTACTCTATTTGGTTACTAATACTAAAAAAAAAAACAACAAAAAAAAAAAAAAAACGATAATAATAGAACAGAGAAGGGAAAAGGTTGAACTTAGAAAAGTTAGATGTAAAATCATTTTTATAGAGACAATGTAGAGAAAAAGTAGGAAAATAATGGCTTTCAAATTTTATCTGATGCCCCCCATTAAAAAAATTACACCTCTATCAAACATGTTAATGTTCTGGTAATGGGTTCATCTACTGAGTGCCCAACAACTCTAACTAATTGCCTGATCACTTTCAGGATGCAAAGTATTCACAGAGCAAATCCGAAGTATATCAATGCCACAAAATTCTGCCACACCAATCCCCTCAATACTTCTGAAGAAAGAGAACAAGCCGAACAGATGAATGTGAGTCTTTCACCTAGGTTTTTCACCGGATCAAGTGAAACACTATGTAGATTACCAGGCTTCAGATTATTAGAGGCAATGGTAACTGTACATGTAGAAAAAGGGGGAGGAACCATAAACAATTGAAGAGAAATTATATTATGAAGTTGATGAAGCATGAGAGAAATCAAAGGATGACCAAATATCTGTAGTAGCAAAATAAAAAACAGAACTATAAATTGTCCACGCAGACAACTTTAGTTCAACCAATGCATTAGACACAGGATTGCAGGTATTATACTGTACGAAAACAGGAAATGAATGGGAACATCCATGTGTAAAATATAAGATGGCGAAATTCATGAATATGTAAGAAACACACCCCAGTTTGGAGTACTCCCTGTTACTAGTGACTCCTACCTTGGAGTCCTATACTGCACGACTTGAGCCATTGCATCTGCCATTCAAGGCTCTCCTGATTCTGCTTCTCCTCTGACACCTCCTTCATTCATCATTCTCAATGACTCCTCTGTCACCTTTTATTCTTAATTTGTAAGTCTCCCATAAAATGGCCTATAAAAATCGCTTTTATTCTCATGGCTGCAACGATTGCCTCTGTTCTGAGAACAACACAGTTTACATATCAAGCCTCAATCATTTATGGCAGCTCCAAATTTTCATTGTTATGATCTCTCCTTTCTGATTTCCTGCATTATCCTTCATCCTAACATTATTTAAAATATTTTCACATGCATCCCCCCTTAAAATAGTGTCTTCTCTCTCTACAACTTTCTTAATGATACCAACATTCTTTTCCTCTGTTAAGCTCATTAATAATGAGGATGATCAAGTAAAGGAAAAAGGTCAAAGAGAAGGAGAAGGAGGAGGGTTTCTTCAATAAGCTTAAATTTAAAGTGTATTGAGAGTTACTGCATGGCTCATAGATTTTACTCAGCACTTTATGTGCATTACTATATTTAATCCTATTTAGGGCTCTGTTCTTTACCAGTAAAACAGTTCATGGCTGTAAAGAAATCAAGCATATTCATTAGAAATCTTCAGCTCCTGGGATTTTCATGCTCAATTCTGGTAGTAGTAGTAAACTAGGGGTGAAAACCCTCCATTGTGCATCCCACTGATGCTGTTACTAATGAAAACGCTGTGTCATTTTCACTCAGACACATGTCAACCAAACAGACTGTTCTGATATCAGCATGGGGGCTCGTGTTGTGATCAACTGAGGAAAGAAAGCCTGTTTAGGAATGTCATGTCTTCTTCATTGGTTCTTTGTTGTAATATCATAAAACAAATTATCACTCAAAAATCCGTATGAATGACTCATCTGATTCAATAAAACAAATGAATCACTGGGTGACAATGATGTGGGCACAGGTAGAATCCCTCTTTCCTGGGTGAAGTGCTGCATGCATATACAGACCTCCCATAAGATACTTAGATTCTCTCATGCAAATATACAAATATATTTGTATATATATTTGTCTCTGCATACATATAGGAATAACAGAGTTTTTTAGGTCAGCTGCTCTGAGCAAAAATCACATGTTAATTAAACCACTGAATTATGATTATTTTAATGAGACTGTTTCTTATGGTTGCTTAGAATGAAGAACTTAGTAAGTGGATACTCACGTTACTGTACTCCTGGAATGGTCCTCTGAATCATCTAGTCAAGGACCTGAAGGGAATGAAAGAAGTCTCGGGTTCTATCCTATCAAGCGCCAGAGAGACGTTGAAAAAATCAAACAAACTTCAAGCACTCATAGAGAGGCAATTCAGCCAGGTGAGTATCCTGCAGAGGGCTTTCTTGCTTTGTTCAAGAATGAAAGAGGTGACCCCTGTAATGCATAAGGAGTTTTGAAATATCTCATTTAGTAAGAAAAAGATGCATGACTTCTATATTCTAGACTGCTACTACATAAAGCAGGAGCCTAGTCATTCATAGTGCTAGATTCTACTGTAAAGGAATCAGAGTTTCACTGCAATTTTTGACATGTGCAGCCTTCCCTGCGTTGCACACAGTGCCACCAAAAGCTTGCCTCTTCCTGGGCACAGGGGGTTGACATATTTTCAAGTATAAGAGAACTAGAGAACAGAATTTCCAAGATCAGCATTTTCTTCAAAGTATCCCAGGACACCTGCTATTGAAGTTCCACTTGTCTTCTTTCTCCGTTCTCCTCAAATCAAAGGATGAGAGTGGGAAGGAAGAAAAGAGAAATTTGAAAGTAAACTTGAGTTATGCTTCTACTTTTTAGATTCCTAATAGTTTTCTCATAGGCTGGCTCCAAAATCCATATCTAGAGATTTTATATTCGTATGTCTTCCCCAAATCTTTTTTTTTACTTATATTTTTAAATTTTAAATTAGTTTATTTATCTATTTTTAACTTTACAATATTGTATTTGTTTTGCCATACATTGACATGAATCCACCATGGGTGTACATGTCTTCCCCTTCCAGAAGCTCCCTCCCACCTCCCTCCCCATCCCATCCTTACAGGTCATCCCGGTGCACCCGCCTCAAGCACCCTGTATCATGCGTTGAACCTGGACTGGTGATTCGTTTCACATATGATAATTTACATGCATCAATGCCATTCTCCCATATGATCCCGCCCTCGCCCTTTCCCATAGAGTCCATAATACTGTTCTATTCATCTGTGTCTCTTTTGATGTCTCTCATACAGGGTTATCTTTACCTATGAACCTGATAATTAGAAGGGACAAAGATAAGCAAATACTAATAAGATGCATAAGAAGTCATTATGTTTTGGGTATTTAGGTTATTTTTCCAGCCAGGCGGAAGAAGTATGAGGCTTACATTTCCTGGGAAAATCTCCCAACCCTGGAGTCCAGCTATGAAGATGCCTACATTTTTGCATTTTATGTCCAATACCGGTGCCTGCTCAAGGATGCACGTAAAGTTGACATTTACACCAAGGTCATGATGTGCCGAATCAGCAAATCATGCTAAATCCACATCCATTCCATCCAGCTCTGAGATGGTCATAATGATCTATCTCAGAGCAAGCTTCTTTCAAATTTACAGGTTTTTAATGCCTGCTCTGTAAAATGGGTCTCCTCTTAAAAAATAATCACAGGCTTTGTAGAGATGTCAAAATCAAAGAGGGCAATTTGTTAACATTTCTTTTCTTCATTTAATAGAAAATAAAAAGAAAATCTACCCCTACAATTGAGAGAAAGAAACTCCTATTAAAATGAGTCACAAATAGCAGGAGCTGGCATTACAAAGAAGACCATTAAGAGATTATTTAAGAATCACAGCCAGTTATTCCGGGTCAAGTTATTAGAATCCAAGAATTAGACAATTGTTCATCGTTCTGGTCATGCTACCAAGAAGACTGAATTCTCAGGATTCTTTGTGAAAGCCAGCCATGAACTGTCAGCCAACTATCACAGTGTTACACCAGACAATATAAGTGCTTTGCACCTTTGTCTAGATAGCATGAGGTTTACTGAACTGTCTAAAGATTGTTAGGATGCTGTCTTAACCCTTCTGGGCTGCTATAACAAAATATCACAGACTTAAAAACAATTGACATGGATTTCCACAGCGTGGTCATGCAGCGTCCTTTCTGTTCACAAAATTCTTTTTGTGTCCTCACGGGGGGAAGGGCTCGGGAGCTCTGTGTCTCTCTTACATATAAAAGCACTCAGCTCATTGAGGAGGCTCCATCCTTGTAACTCCATCACCTCACAAAGGCCCCACCTATGGATGCCATAACCATGGGAATCAGGATTTCATCATATGAAATTTCTGGGGGACACAAAGGTTGAGACCAGAGCAGATACAAACGTGAACTGGCTCCATCCTCCTCCAGTGGCTGTCTTCACCCACACTCCACGGCATCCGCATTTTCTGCATCACCTTGCAACCATTCTATACATTCTATCACTCTGGGTTTCACAAGTCCTGGTCAGTCCATTGTCAACTCCATCTCATATTCAGCCTATTCAGTGTTTCCCTCTCCACTGCCAAGGCCAAGGGGACCTACCAGGAAACACAGATGTGTCCATTTCTGCAAGGTTCCTTCTCGCTCCCTCTCTGGATCTTCATTCCTTGGGCCATGTTGGAACAGGGTAGATGGTAACGAGATGGGAAAGTTCTGACATCAATGACTTACATGGTGCTGTTGTAGCCTTTTCTTGGTCCAGATGGACTACCCCTGGCTGACAAGTGTTTCTCTTGTGGGGTATCCTTGTGATTTTCTAGTACATTCACAAGTTATGGATCCCCAACTTCATAGTTTCTGTTTTAATCAGGGGAAATGTTCTGGTACCCAGAGCTCACCACAGCTCACCACCTGCAATATTCACTGCAGCCTGTCTGTTTCCCTCAATCTGCAAGCACCTTCCAGAGAAAATTAATTAGCCCACAGTCAGCTGCCTATTAGCTGGCTCACAGGAAACCACATGTGTCATAAATACTCCAAACAATTGAATGGCAGAAAAACTGGTGTGCATCTGTCCCCCGCCTGGGGTCTCTTGACAATTGTCCAACTGGTCACATGGACACCGAGTAGGTCAGAAAGCTGGATTCAAAAACACATTTATCTGAGATGTGAGATACCGTTCTCTCTTCCTTTTAGAGTAACTATCCTTGTCATTAATTATTTGGCCTTACACACAGGCCATAATTATACACAGGCCTTACACACAGGTCACTGAATTATAAATCCCTCCAAGTAGACTGAGTCCTGACTGAGAATGGAACAATGCGACTGGATTACGGTTGCTCAGCTTGTTCAACAGCCTCCAAACAACCTGGGATGAGGGCCCATCTCTTGACTGGCTCTCCTAAGAAGTCAGTGATGTTGCTGGGCTGGTTTTGCAGCATCTTTAGGGCTTTAGCAGTAATTCCTGGTAAACAGAAAATGGGAAATCTAAAGGTAGAAGGGAAAGGGGGATGAATAAGAGAGAAGGAAGAGAAAGAGAGAAGGAAGGAAAAGCAGTAAAGGGAAAACGAGTCAAGGAGTTGGGTAGTGAAAGATGAAAGGCTATTAGAACACTTTATTTTTAAGGACCGAACTATATATGCTTTTTCAATATCCTAGGAGCAAATATCTCATATTCTCTTTTATTTCCATTTTCACTTCTCTCTTCTTTTTTTCTGAAATTGTCCTTTATTTTAGGAGTATTCCTTTGTTGATACTAAAGGCCATAGTTCTAGAGATGAACAAAGCTTGCCAACTCTCAGAGGAGAATCCAGCCAAATTTTCTTCTTTTAGGCAAAGACACATTTCACCCACATACAGGAACACTGTCCAGCAAAACCAACCTCTTCCCTCATAGCCAGGGTTATTCTTGCCTGAGTCCTGCTCCTGCCTCTACCTGGGATGACCCAAACCCTTCAAAACATAACAGAATACTCTACCCCAAAGCAATCTATCAATCCCTCCTTTGGTGCCTTCATGCATGCAAAGAGTCAGCTTTCTTGTATTTTCACTTTCTTCTTCAAAAGGCAAAAGACCATGAAAAAACCCTGTAAGACTTTCTAAGTCATTTACTGCCAACAACATCTAATTCTATTTTGTTACCTGCTTAACTTTATTTCCTTCAGTGTCTAGATATTTCCAGCAGACAGGATGGTATTTATTAGAGGGGAAATTAGGCAATAAGGGGGGCAATGCAATTGGAAGTAAACATACACTCACCAACAGACCACACACATCTTCATGTGTTTGTCTCTTATAAAGTTTATTATAAGCATAAATTTCATACTTTTGATCAACAACAGAGGTGGTGACACACAGAGCTCTCTCCCTGCATGACTGTGACATATAAAGTGAATACTGTAGATTTCAGACAATATTGAACAGACCTAGATATTTTATAGAGTCAGTCAGGAATCGCCAAAGAGGGGATATTTGCACAGGATTTAACAATAACTCCCTTGCCATCCAGAAAGCATCGATTTTTCCCTTTTACAGATTTCCATGTAAGATTACATTTTAAGAAAGGGCCCTGCTCTATCAAGCAGTGGTTACAGAATGGAAACAAACAAATGAAGAACCTTTGACGTTCACTGACCTTATAGATTAGTAAATCACATGTCATGGATCCAGTGAGGACTTAAACTGAGGTTTAAAAAAATCTCTATTTTCCAGAGGAGCGGAGAAGGCAATGGACCTCACTCCAGTACTCATGCCTGGAGAATCCCATGGACGGAGGAGCCTGGTAGGCTGCAGTCCATGGGGTTGCTGAGAGTCGGACATGACTGAGCCACTTCACTTTCACTTTTCACTTTCATGCATTGGAGAAGGAAATGGCAACCCACACCAGTGTTCTTGCCTGGGAAATCCCAGGCACGTGAAAGCCTGGTGGGCTGCCGTCTATGGGGTCGCACAGAGTCAGACACCACTGAAGCGACTTAGCAGCAGCAGCAGGCCCTGAAGTTGTGGAAAAGTAGAGGGTGATATAAACACACAAATTCCTATATTACATGGTAGAGTGAAGGAGAATAAGATGTGATGCCAACACGGTGCTCCAGTAGATTGAAATAAAGCTAGGAGCCATCTGAGTGTGTCATAAGAGTGATGCAAATGGGATGGCTTTGTGATGGAGTTTTGAAAGTTTGATGGGATATTGATGTGCAAAAATAGGAAAACAGTATATCTCTCAATTCATTTAGGATCATCTTATGAAGTAAGGATCTCCAACATCCTAGATGAAGACAACTGAGATATTAATATGTATCACATTATAAGGTATCAGTGAATAATCAAGTCTGACAAAAACACAACAAATGTTCAATTTTTACCATTCATGTTGTTTCTCGCATGATTATGCTCCTGTGATGTGCTGTATATATTATTGCAGGATTAAAATGGTGAAATACTTCTATGGATTTTTACTCATTAGGGAGATTCTTATATGCCAATTTGGAGAGTTTGTCTTTATCCTACAAAGCAACAGGAAAGCAAGAACATTTAGTCCAAGATAGCAGTATGTCCAGACTTAGAAAAGAGAAACTTTAATGTGGATTGAGGAGTTGTGGCTTCTGGAGCTGGTGGAGAAAAAGAAAGAGACCAGAAAGAGCTAGGAATATCATGACATTAAAAACCAAAGAGGGTTCTGCCAAGTGAAAAGACACAAAGGATGTGAGAGATACAGGAAATGAAATAGACCTTGACTACATGCAAGGAACGAGGCAGACATAAGAGTCAAAAAAGGCATCCAACAATATGGACTAGTTGAGTAAATAAATGACTGAAAATTCAGAGAGAAGGGAGAAGATAAATTAAGGTTTTATCCAAAAGCATCTGAGGTCTATTTTCCTGTATTTCATCAACTTAGTACCAGAAATCACCAAAACATGTTAAGGTTCTGCCACAACTGATAGAAATAAGTACTCTAAGAAGCCTCTGCTAGACCCTATGGAACACCAGAACCAAAGCACGACTACCCATGAGAACAAGCAGTAGGTCACTAGTCACTTTCAACACTTAAATAAGACACACATTGTAAAGCATAGAGGATGAATGGAAATAAAATGGAAGCAACCCATTCCTTTACAGAGCCAGCCTAAACAAAACCTAAAACTAAACAAAATAGAGGTTATGCTCTCCTTAATCATGTGTCCACTTTCTCCAAGAGTTTCTCATTCCTTTTGCCTGAATCCTCCCTTGTTTACTAACTCCTCATTGCCTTACTCTCAGCAGATGGTCAGCTAATCACTAATGAAATATATAATTAAACAGTGTTCACTCCTGAGATATACTTGTATTGATGGACTCTTCAAATTGAAAAGCTTTCTCGTCCCTTGAAAGTAAAACTCTAATCCTGGAAGGACTCCTTCCCAGCCTCTTTCCAAATTATCTAGTGGGCAGCAATTGTGAGTCTAGCTACTGAGACGTCTTCTGCTGTAATTATAACCTGTTTGGATAGTGAAGAAGGAGATGGATGAGGCACTTAAAGATATTGAGAAAGAAATGCATGGACAAGTGGAAAAGATAGCATAAGCCTAAAACACCGATCTATGCCTGCACACCATACCATGTGTGATGGGAGCCAGGTGGCTTTCATCAGGGATGGGAGTTTTCAAGAAAGCTCTATATGAGTTGTCACTGAGAAATTTGATTCAACTCAACTGTTTCAGCATGATTCTTTGTTTCTAAGACTCCAGCCATTTGTCTCATTAAACTGCACTAAGGCAAATAAGGAATATACTTATTGGCTATCTAAACTCTGCTAAGAGATCTTAAAAGTTCTCATCCCAAGAAGAAAATTCTAACTATTTCTGGTGATGGATGTTCACGAGACTTATTGTGGTGATCATTTTGCAATATAAATCCAATAATTACGTTATACACCTAAAACCACATAAAAGTTTATGTCAATATTATCTATGTATGATGATACCTGAAACTAAAATAGCATTATTTGTCAATGTGACCTATGTATAATGATCATGTAATCATTATATTATATGCATAACAAATATGCATACTTTCAGTTAAGTTCACTCACTCACTCAGTCATATCCAACTTTTGAGACCCCATGGACTTCAGCACATCAGCTCCCCTCTCCTCCACCATCTCCTGGAGCTTGCTCAAACTCATGTCCATAGTGTCGTTGATGCCATCTAAACATCTCATCCTCTGCCATCTCCTTCTCCTACCTTCAATCTTTGCCAGCGTCAGGGACTTTTCCAATGAGTCAGTTCTTTTTTCAGGTGGCCAAAGTATTGGAGCTTCGGCTACAGTATCAGTCCTTTCAATGAATATTCAGTGCTGATTTCCGTCAGTATTGTCCGGTTTGATCTCCTTGCAGTCCCAGGGACTCTCATAAGTCTTCTCCAACAGCGCAATTCAAAAGCGTCAATTCATTGGTGCTCAGTTTCCTTATGGTCCAGCTCTCACATCCATACGTGACTACTGGAATAATCATAGCTTTGACTAGATGGAATTTTACTTATTTATATAAACATATATGTACACACATCTATGTAGGGAAAAGTTTTTGAAAAGGAATATAATTATATTTTGGATAAAGAAAACAAATCAATTAGTATAATTTTTTTTCAAATGTGCATTTTAGTGATCATGCTGGGTCTAAAACCTCATCTTCAAATGTAGTTTATGTTTATGCTGTTAAAAGAAACAGAAATGTGTCTTAACCTTGTAACATTAACTGCAGAACAGCTTATTTACAATAGCTAATCAAAACCACAAAATTTTGAAACCTATATGCCTGCCCAGTACTCTGCTATTGGTCATTTAACCAACTGATCATTGACTTAATTCCTCCTTGACTCAGAAACTCATAGGTGTTTAGTTTACATCAGTAAAGAAAGCAGGCAGTACACTCATCCTCATGGAACTGATACTCTAGCTGGGGGAAGACAGATAATGTGCAATAAAGATGAATCCAAGTACATTATATGGTATGTTAACAGGGGATCTGTACTATGGGAAAAGAAACAGGAAAGCAGAGGACGGGGTTTAGGGAATAAAGGTGAAGGAAGGGAGGTGATTTAAAGAAAAAGAACTTAGAACACACTGAGGGGAGCAAACATGCTTTCTTGCATTCAAGAGTCAAGTTTGCCGGTGTCCACTCAGGTCTCTTGGTCTTCTACCCAACTTCAAAAATGTTTCCATCTCTGAGGTTCTATGCAAACTCATGCAAACATGGATGTTCTGAACATTCTGCCTCTCTTCAGTTGAACTGGTTTCATAAATAATTTTTGGTAAACCCCCCAAATTAAGTAACATTTTATGCAGCAAATTTTTGATAATATTCTCTTTCCTGAAGAAATAATTTCTAAATTCTTTTCCATTTTACGACACACTGTCAGTGACCTAATTATATTATGTGAAAATATGATATATGCATTGCTATTCTAATATATTATGACATTTAAAAATATACACAAAAATATAAACTAAATGACAGTGAAATAAAAATAAATAGTAATGGAAATGCTAACATTTTCTTCCCCAGAGGATGAGGACACTCGTTTTTATGGCCACTGGACTAATGGAATCTGATTGTACACACAAAATTATACCAGTTATTTAACTATCATAATTAAGTAATTTCTTTTGTATATAGCTTCAATCAGGGTTCTCAAAATACCACAAGGGGCCAAGAATAAAATTATATATGAACAACTCTCTTCATATGCATATATAAAATTTTGTGAACTCAATTAAGTAATCATCTTTAGTTCTTTTGTTCTTCTATCAATTGATCTACTGGTAAATTATACACACTTTATAATAGATTTCTTTTGTTCAAGGGTTAGAATCTCACGTCATAATAAAAGCAAAGCAGTGGCCTAGAATAATGAATAAAATGTCATATGGGTATCATTATATGTATGCATTTGAAAAGAAAATTAATGAAAAAATACAGAAGACTTACAGTTTGTTGAAACAGAAAGTGTACTCACTCGGAGCTGAATATACACATCACCTAGAAAAAATACTTTCTCAGCTTCTGCTGACTTATAAAGAAAAGGACTGCATGACATTCATCTCCAGCCTACTGTGGACTCCTTTCCACTTTCCTCCTCAACTTCCCTCCATGAAATCTCTGCCATAGGTTATAAAACACACCTTGGGCTTCTGGTTCAGACAAGATGGCCTTGACCTGTATGTGCACACTCCTCTGTTTGTTCTGGAAATAAGAAGAGACCACTAAAGGCACCTTTTATAGTCGGCAAGAGGAAGGTGAACTAGATTAGGGCCTGGAGAATGGAAGAGCAGCACAGCAGCACCTAAGATAAGACAAGCCAGGCCCAGCATCCTGCCCTCCAACCCAGCATCAGAAGGCAGCCTGAGTAGGGCTGCTCCTTCCCAGGAATGAATGTGAAGGAGCACCAGGTGGGGGTTTAGTTGTTAAGCTGTGTCTGACTCTTTGTGACCCCATGGACTGTAGACCACCAGGTTCCTCTGTCCATGGAATTCTCCAGGTAAAATAAGGATTCCCATGTCCTCCTCCAGGGGATCTTCCCAACCCAAGGATTGAGTCCAGGTCTTCACAAGGCAAGTGGATTCCTTATTGTCTTAGCCACCAGGAAAGCCCAAGAACCTCAAAAATGGCATGGATATTTGGAAACTAAAAGGATAACAACATACGTTAATATTAAATAAAGTAGGCTTAGGGCAAAGAAAATGTCAAAGACAAAGGAATACAAGGACATTACATAAGGAAAAAAGCCAATCCGGCAGGAATACATAATAATCCTAAATATGTATACACCAAACAACATAATCTCAAAATACTTGAAGCAAAAATAGATACATCATCTGAATACTCCTATAATCTTTAATAAGATTGCAACTGTAACATAAAGCTTTTGAAAAAGAAATCATCAACGCAAGATAGTTTGACCAGAGAATTCTAACAAATAGTTTAAAAATTAAGCTCAATTTGCTATAATCTCTTCAAGAAAATGAAAGAGTAGGAAACCATTCTCAACTAATTAGATGGGGCCTGTATTGGTCTGTATCAAAATCAGACAAAGGCAGTACAAAAAGGAAATTTCAGACTAACGTCTCTCACAAATTTGATATTAAAAGTTTTCACTCTCACACATACAAATGAACCAAATGAATTCAACAATGTATAAAAACATCTCTTGATAGTTTCTGGTCCCTTCCTAAGTCTGGTCACATTGCCTGTCTCTTCAAAGGGTTTAAGTGAGTCAAGGATACAGTCAGTTAGGGTCCCAGTAATAATATCATCATACCAGATATACAGTGACAAATACTCGAGTCTAGGTCAAATCAGAAACTGACTTCTCCCATTAAAGTTGATCCTACCCAGTCATCCTAAATGTCTAGCAAAAGTAACTGCAACTAGATTAATAACATAAAGAAAACATAGCTACTACACAGAAATGGTGGGTGTGTTTGATATTCTTTACATTCCCCTCAGGAACCCTGTTGATCATTTTCTATTATGTTATGAACCTTTGGAGGCTGAGAAGACCAGACTATCCTTCTAGCTCTCCTGGCCTCTGACTTCTACTTGAGTTTGGCCAGTGGTGGACAAAAGAGATTGGTGAGTCAGTGGAGAAAGAGACTAGTGGATTGATTCTTTCCTCTGACTCCTTTCTTGCTGGAAAGTGACCAAGTTTTTCCACTGAAGCCCAGAGCTCTGGTCAGAGGCCGTGCTTTTAGCTGCAGCTATGTACAAGACTCTTTAGAGACTGCAATATCCATTCTTTTCTTTGCCCTGTGGATGTAAAAGTGTTCATCTATCCCTGTTCTTACCTGTCTCAAAGAGCTTTGCTATTCCTTTTAAGCTATCGTTAGCTCTGATACAACTTCCAAATCCTTCAAGTTCATTGTGTGTTAGTCGCTCAGGCATGTCTGACTTTTGTGACCCCCAAGGATTGTAACCTGCCAGGGTACTCTGTCCAAAGGATTCTTCAGACAAGAATACTGGAGTGGGTAAACATTCCCTTCTGCGTGGGTCTTCTCTGACCCAAGGGTGCAACCCAGGTCACCCACTTTGCAGGCAGATTCTCTACCATCTTAGACACCACAGAAGCCTGTTTTCTTTATTTTCCTTTTCTGTGTAAATATTCTTGTTTTCTGACAATGATAGGGGTGTCTGTGGAGTTGTTAGATAAAGATGGTTCCTCAAAGATCTATTGCAAAATGGCTTAAAACAGGAGTGGGACATCTTTTTTCCTGACTCCAAAATCATAAATACAAGAACATATCACAGGTCATGTAATAAGTGCTGAGGAATCAATGATTTAGGAATGAATTTGGTAAAAATGCACAAAGATTAAGCTGTAAGATGATGAATAAGGTTCTGAGGATCTAATGTGTAACATGGTGACTATGCTTTGTAAAGTATTATTGACATTTGTGGGGCTTCCCAGGTGGTGTTAGTAGTAAAGAACTCTCCTGCCAGTGCAGGATGCATAAGAGATGTGGTTTGAATCCCTGGGTCAGGAAGATCCCTTCTAGGAGGGCATGGCAACCCATTCCATTGTTCTTTCCTGGAGAACCCCCATGAACAGAGGAACCTGGCAGGCAATATAGTCCATCATGTCACAAAGATTTGGACATGACTGAAGTGACTTAGCACACATGTAAGAGAGAAAAACTTAAAAATTCTCACGAAAAAGATCTTTAAAGGTAAATATGTGAGGAGATATTAATAGATATGTTAATTAAATCAATGAGGGAATCCATTGATCATGTAGACCTATTTAAATTGTCATGTATACTTAAATATCTTGCCATTTTATCTGGAAAATATATTTAAAAAAACTGAAAAAATAAAAAAAACCAAGAATTTCAATGCTTTTTGTATAATATTGTAGATATTTCAGCCATTACTCTTGGTATAGAAAAGGGTTTTTTATTTTTATTCCAGATAATAACCAGTGGGATTCACTGGATTTCAGAAAACGAAGAAACCTTGGAAATTATCTAGACAATCCTCCCATATTAAGGATATATAAGTAAATCCAAGAATGATTAAGTCACTTATCAAAACTTATAAAACTCGATGCAAAAGTAGCGATAGAAACCAGGTTTCCTAAGTTTCAGGGAAACTTTACCAAATTACCAAGCAAATGGAAATATCTCCTATGCTATGCAATACTTGATTCTTATCTCTTTCACAGAACTGATCAAATTCCACCTTGTATTCCTTGTCCAGTTTGCATAAGTTCTACCAAGTAAATTAAATTCCTTGAAGGTTCAGTCCTGGCATGTCTGTTTTCTCACTCTGTATTTTCACGTTTGGCTAAAGCTCTTTATAAATGCCATTTCTTCTCCCTGGAAGACCCTCGCTCTTTTACCTCATTACCTCCTCAACATCTTTCAGATCTCTGTAAAAACCACTTCCACGAAGCAGTCTTTCTTGATTCTGACACAGCTCATGTGTCCTTGTTATGTGGACATATGGCATTCTGTGCTTTTCCCTCTCGACACGTGTCCCAATTGTGATGCAATATTTAACTTTGAAATTTACCTCATTTCTGTTTTTCTGTTGAAATTTAAGACCTAATTAACAAAGTCCATGTGTGTGCTCTTCACTACTATCCATTCTTTGCAGCCAGCAGGCCTTCATTAGGTGTTTGTTCAATGAAACACATTTATTCCTGCAGAATGAAATTTCAATGAAATTTTGATGCTGCTCTCACAGCATACAGTGAACTAAAACCATTGAGGTCTTTTCTCCCCACCCAAACCCTCATACCCTGATTATTTGGACATCATTACAGAACTAGAACTGTGGGGGCTTCCCTTGTGGCTCAGCTGGTAAAAATTCTGCCTGCCTGTGGGAGACCTGGGTTTGATCCCTGGGTTGGGAAGATTCTCTGGAGAAGGGAAAGGCTACCCACTCCAGTATTCTGGCCTGGAGAATCCCATGGACTGTATAGTCCATTGGGTCACAAAGTGTTGGACACAACTGAGCGACTTTCATTTTCACAGAACTATGGATGCATTTGCTTTTAATTGTTACCCTATTAGATGGAAAGCACTGGATGTTTAGTCTTTTATTCCACATACACTAGCCCTCACAGTTTCTTGTCTAAAGGTAATGTCATAATGGAGGCAGTGACTAAAAGCCTGAATAGGACAGAACTAGAGACAGTGCTCTGAACCTGCCACTTGAGTCTACTTTTTACCATAGGATTCTTAACTTCACTAGAGGAGTTCAGTTTCTTAGCTGTACTCTCTGATCATGACAGAAAAAAAATACTTTAAGGAGAGCCTACAAATCAAATATTCTTACATTGTACATAAATACCTAATCTCTCTTCCAAGGTACAAAAGCAATTCACCTCCTTGATAAATCGTTACTTACTTTTCCTAGGTGAAAATACCATCTTCGGCCTTATGGCTTCCTAATGTCATTCTCACCATTTTGATCTCACTCGTCACATTCTGACTTATATTATAGTTAATTATCTGAACAATACCAATTCCCACTCCTTTAAGTCAGTTCCCTTGGGGCTACAAGTGTACGCCAACTGCCCTGAAGTTACAATTTATTGAGTATCACAAAGGCAGAAACTGGCCAGCCAGTTTGTTCTTTCTGATGTAAATATTATAATTAAAAGCAAATACCCAGCCTCTGGTATTTTGGATAAGCTGACACCTGACAAAATCTTAACTGCTATCCAGATAAAAAGTTCCTTTTGTGTTAATTCTTTTCTTCTAGAGAAAACTTGCATTCTGGATAGCGTTTAGGTAAACAGGATTGGGACTGATATGTTAATTGGAAAAAAAGCCACTGTTGCAGAAACAAAAATAGACAAATCACACATCTTCTGTATACTTTAAGACCCATTTAATTGGGAGCTGGCAGCTCAGACAGTACAGAGTCTGCCTGCAGTACAGGAGACCTGGGTTCCATCCCTCGTCGGGAAGATCCCTGGAAGAGGGCATGTCAAACCAGTTCAGTATTCGTGCCTAGAGAACCCCCATGGACAGAGGAGCCTGGCGGGCTGCTGTCCATGGGGTCGTCAGTCCATGGGGTCATAAAGTGTTGGCTACAACTGAGCAACTACGCACAGCAAACTTCTCAAGGTGACATACTGACATTTAGAAACAGTTTCTCTCTCTAGTGTGCTTAACTACAACTCCTGCTTTTCAATGGAAGATCAAAGATAAAACTAATATTCTGCAACAATCAAGTAATATTTTTAACCAGGTTTATTCTTAAACCTGAGCTAGAGAAATACACTGTGAGATAGAGCAGATAAGGAGAAGTATAAGTGATCCAAACAGGGAATTTGAACAACCAATCGATAATTTTCTTTTCGTGAAAATAATAAACCTCAGTTTGGAATCATGTTTTATACAGAGATATGCATAATCTTTGGAAATATAAAGGATTTTCTCCTCTAATTTTCCTTTTCAGTTGAGAAAACCAAGCCCTAGAGAAGCGAAGATCAGTTTTCCAAGTCAAACAGAAGTTTTGTTAGGATTCTGATGAGAGCCAGTGACAGGCCTTAGGGTCCAGTTGCTTCATGTTTAGGCTGAGAGGCTGGAGACTGGGGTACCAGCAATGGTGCCGTCCTCAGGCTGAATTGCTTTTATTTTGGGAAACCTCTATCTTTGCTCTTAATGCCCTCAACTGATCATATAAAATCCACAATCTGTTGGTTTAATGTTAATTACCTCTAAGAAAATATCTTCACAGGTTAGCATGTCAAAGACTACAATTTTAAATAAATGCACCATTCTATGGAATATGTTACCAAGTGCAACTGGAGTGAATATCTATGCTACCTGTTCCACATTCATGACCTTGAAGAGAAAACAAATTGACAATTTTTTTTTCCCCATTTAATTTTCAGAGTAGAAAGTCCTCAATTATTGTTCACTGATAGCATGTGGTTATCCCAAGGTTGGTTTCCATAATCCAGGATCTTGTTATGATGTTATTTTTTCCCAATCTCATTTTTTTATTCATTTTTTTAGTGCAGTATAATTGATTTACAATGCTATAAATGTCAGTTTTTGTTGAACAGTGAATAAGTTATACATATACGTATATCCACTCTTACTTAGATTCTTTTCTCATGGAGCAACAGACTAGTTCCAAATAGGAGAAGGAGTATGTCAAGGTTGTATATTGTCACCCTGTTAATTTAAGTTATATGCAGAGTACATGATGAGGAAACCTGGGCTGGATGAATCACAAGCTGGAATCAAGATTGCCAGGAGAAATATCAATAACCTCAGATATGCAGATGACACCACCCTTATGTCAGAAAGTGAAGAAGAACTAAAGAGCCTCTTGATGAAAGTGAAAGAGGAGAGTGATAAAGTTGGATTAAAGCTCAACGTTCAGAAAACTAAGATCATGGCATCTGGTCCCATCACTTCCTGGCAAATAGATGGGGAAACAGTGGAAACAGTGGCTGACTTTATTTTTTTGGGCTCCAAAATTACTGCAAATGGTGATTGCAGCCATGAAATTAAAAGACACTTACTCCTTTAAAGGAAAGTTATAACCAACCTAGACAGCATATTAAAAAGGAGAGACATTACTTTGTCAACAAAGGTCTGACTAATCAAGGCTATGGTTTTTCTAGTAGTCATGTCTGGATGTGAGATTTGGACTATAAAGAAAGCTGGGTGCCAAAGAATTGATGCTTTTGAACTGTGGTAGTGGAGAGGACTCTTGAGAGTCCCTTGGACTTCAAGGAGATACAACCAGTCCATCCTAAAGGACATCAGTCCTGGGTGATCTTTGAAAGGTCTGATGTTAAAGCTGAAACTTCCATATTTTGGCCAGCTGATATGAAGAGCTGACTCACTTGAAAAGAGTAATGCTGGGAAAGACTGAAGGCAGGAGAAGAAGGGGACGACAGAGGGTGAGATGGTTAGATGGCATCACCGACCCAATGGACATGAGTTTGGGTAGACTCTGGGATTTGGTGATGGACAGGAACTCCTGGAGTGCTGCTGTTCATGGGGTCGCAGAGTCGGACACGACTGAGTGACTGAACTGAACTGACTCATGTAGGTCATTACATAGAGTTGAGTAGTGCTTCCTGTTCTATACAGTAGGTCCTTATTAGTTATCTACCTCATAAATATTAGTGTGTACACATCAATCCCAATGTCACAATTTATCTCTCCCTTCTTCCCCCTGCAACCATGAGATTATTTTCTGCATTTTGAATGTCTTCCTCTTTATAAATAAGTTCATTTGTACCGTTTTTTTTTTATTCCCCATATCAGTGATATCATATGCATTTGTCTTTCTCTGTCTGACTTACTTCCCTTGGTATGAAAATATCCAGTTCCATCCATCTTGCTTCTGATAGCATTACTTTGTTCCTTCTATGGCTGAGTAAGATTACACTGTATATCAGCATTACATCTTTGTCCATTTCTGTGTTGATGGACATTTAGGTTGCTTCCATATTCTGGCTATTGTAAACAGTGCTGCAATGAACACTGCTGTGCTTAGTGGTTCAGTTGTGTCTGACTCTTTTTGATTCCATGGAATGTAGCCTGCCAGGCTCCTCTGTCCATGGGGATTGTCCTCGTGGACAAGAATAGGCAAGAATATTGGAGAGGGTTGCCATCCCCTCCTCCACAGGATCTT
Source organism: Okapia johnstoni (assembly GCA_024291935.2). Taxonomy (NCBI): domain Eukaryota; kingdom Metazoa; phylum Chordata; class Mammalia; order Artiodactyla; family Giraffidae; genus Okapia; species Okapia johnstoni. The sequence continues at coordinate 149,888,805 of CM044306.1, forward strand.
CCCGAGCCAGGAATCAAACCCCAGTCTCCCGCATTGCAGGCAGATTCTTTACCATCTGAGCCACCAGGGAAGCCCTGATGAAGCAACGAACACTGAGGTGCATGTTTCTTTACAAAGTATGATTTTCTCCTGGTACATATCCAGGGGATTGCAGCTTTTTAAAAAATACAGATAAAAAACTGCCCAGGAAAAAGGCATATGGGGCAGAGTCAAAGAAAGTGTGAAACATGGAACTTTGGTTTCCTCTTCCCAGGGTGTCATAGGCAGCTTTGTGTTCTCAGGACTGATGTGCCGGCCTTGAGCACTTGCAGACACGGGAGCTCACTCCAGGCTCTGTGTGTAGAGTTTCTACTGGGGCTCCATCGCCTAGGCATGATTGACGGTCCATACAGCTGAGCTCAGGCTCAAACCTCTCTAGAGGTGCAGCTGATACGGCATGACCAAAACCCCCATCCTGAATCACATCATTCTTCTTACTCTCTCAATTCAACTTGCCCTCTCCTTCCCCCATAGTATCCACAAACCTGATCTCTGTCTGTGTCTCTCTTCCTGCACTGAAAATAGGTTAATCAGTGCCATTTTTCTAGATTCCATATATACACATTAATATGCAATGTTTGGTTTCTCTTTCTGACTTACTTCACTCTGTATAACAGGCTGTAGGTCCATCCACGTCAGTTCAAGTGACCCAAATTCGCTTCTTTTTAAGATTAATTAAAATTCCCTTGTATAGATGTACCACAACTTCTTTATCCCTTCCTCTTTCAATGCACGTCTAGATTGCTTCCATGTCCTGGCTATTTTAAACACTGTTGCAATGAATTTTGGGATTCACGTCTCTTTGAATTATGGTTTTCTCCGGGTATATGCCCAATAGTAGAATTTCTAGGTCATATGGTAGTTTTGTTAGGACTTCCCTGATGGCTCAGCAAGTAAAGAATCAGCCTGCAATGCAGGGGACACAGGAGATGGTTCAATCCTTGGACCGGGAAGCCTCTCTGGAGGAGGAAAAGGCAACCCACTCCAGTACTTGCCATTTCCACCAACCCCTCTGCCGTAGTTCTGACCCTCATTTACATATATATTAGAAAAGAATTTCCCTTTCTATTAGCTTAAGTAAGATAGCTATCATCTGACATGTTTATCTTTTATTTTTTGAAAAGAACACAGGTAAGTTCCACTCTCTTATTATCAATTATACAACACAATTTTATCAGTTATAGGCATCATGCTATAACTTAGATCCTCAGAACTATAATTTTCATATGTTAAAATGTATAACATTTTATAAACCCCTCCCTATTTCCCCCACTCTCCAAGCCTTGGCAATCACTTTTCTACTCTGTTTCTGAGTACCACAGTTTTTTTTTTTTTTTTAGGGTCCTTACATTTGAGATCATACTGTATCTGTCTTTCTCTAACTTATTTCACTTAGCATAAGGTCCTCCAATTTCATCCATGTTGCCACAAATGGAAGAATTTCTTTCTTTTTTAATGGCTAAATAAAATTCACATATATATGTCATATTGCATTGTTTTAATCTCTTCACCTGCTGACAGATACTTAGATTGTTCCTATAATATTATTGTTCCTAGGCTACTTTGAATATTGATGCAATGAACACAGAGTACAGATTTCTCTTTGAGATAATTATTTCATTTCCTTTGAATATATATTCAGAAGTGAATATATATCCAGAAGTGGGATTAATGGCCACATAACAGTTCTTTTTGAAATTTCATGATGAACTTGCCGAAGGTATTCCATGGGAGTTGCACCAATATACATTCCTACCAATAATCCATATGACCTCCATTTTCTACACATCCTCAACCACATTTATTTCTTACTTTTTGGTAAAAGCCAATTAAACACGAATGAAGTGGTATTTGTTGTACTTTTTATTTACACTTCCCTGATCGTGATGTTGAGCATCTTGTCATATATTTCTTGGGAATTCTGTATGGCTTATTTTGGGGAAAATTGTCTATTCTGTAAAAAATAGCATGCATTTTGTATACTGTATTTGAATATATAAAACTCAGTTACCTATCCTTTCACCAAAACAAATTACAGTAAAACAAATAATCCCATTTACAATTGCATCCAAAAAATACAATACTTAGAAATAATTTTAAGCAAGGTGTTGAAAGATCTATATATGAAAACATTCAAGACATTCATGAAAGAAATTTTTAAAAGATACAAAAGGAAACATATTTCATATTTATTGACTGAAAGAGTTAATATTGTTAATACATCCATACTACCAAAAGCTATCTACATATTCACTGCAGTCTCTTTCAAAACTCCAAGGCATTTTTCACAAAACAGAAAAAAAACTCTACAACTTGTATAAAAGTGTTGTTGTTCAGTTGCCAGGGCATGTCTGACAATTTGTGACTCCATTGACTGCAGTATGCCAGATTTCCCTGTCCCTTTCCATCTCCTAGAATTTGCCCAAGTTCATGCCCATTGAATTGGTGATGCCATCCAACCATCTGATCCTCTTCTTCTGCCCTCCTCTTCTTCTGCCTTCAATCTTTGCTAGCATCAGGGTCTTTTCCAATGAGTAAGCTATTCACATTAGGTGGCCAAAGTATTGGAGCTTCAGCTTCAGCATCAGTCCTTCTAAAGAGTATTTGGGGTTGATTTCATTTAAAGTTAACTGGTTTGATCTCCTTGCTGTCCAAGGGACTCTCAAGATTTTTCTGCAGCAGCACAGTTCGAAAACATCAATTCTTCAGCACTGTGCCATCTTTACCGTCTGTCCAGCTCTTACATGCTTACACGAATACTGGAAAGAGCATAGCCTTGACTATACAGACCTCTGTCAGAAAAGTGTTGGTTTTGCTTTTAACACACTGTCTAGGTTTGTCACAGCTTTCCAGCCAATAAGCAATCATCTTCTAATTTCATGGCTGCAGTCACCATCCACAGTGATTTTAGAGCTCAAGAAGTGGAAATCTGTCACTGCTTCCAACTTTTCCCCTTCTAATTGCCATGTAAGTGATGGGACCAGATGCCATGATCTTAGCTTTTTTGATATTGAGTTTTAACCTGGCTTTTTCACTCTCCCCTTTCACCTTCATCAAGCGGCTCTTTAGTTCCTCTTTGCTTTCTGCCATTAGAGTGGTCATATTCACATATCTGAGGTTGTTGATATTTCTCCCAGCAATCTTGATTCCAGCTTTTAGCACTCATCCAGTCCAGCATTTCCCATGACATGCTCTGCATATAAGTTAAATCAGCCGGGTGAGAATATACAGCCTTGATGGTCTCCTTCACCAATTTTGAACCAGTTTATTGTACCTTGTATACTTCTAACTGTTGCTTTGTGAACAGCATACACGTTTCTCAAAAGACAGGTAAGGTTGGTCTGGTATGCCCATCTCCTTAAGAATTTTCCACTTTGTTGAGATCCACACAGTTTGGTGAGGTCGATGAAGTAGAAGTTTTTCTGGAATTCCCTTGCTTTCTCTATGTTCCAGCACTTTTTGGCAATTTGATCTTGGGTTCCTCTGGCTTTTCTAAACCCAACTTGAACATCTGGAAGTTCTGGGTTCACATAATGCTGAAGCCTAGCCTGGAGGATTTTGAGCGTAACCTTACTAGCATGGGAGATGAATGCAACTGTTCAGTGGCTTGAACATTCTTTAGTACTGCCCTTCTTGGGAACTGGGACGAGAATTGACCTCTTCCAGTCCTCTGGCCAATGCTGGCTTTTCCAAATTTTGTGACATATTGAGTGGAGCACTTAAATAGCATCATCTTTTAGGATTTTAAATAGCTTTGCTGGAATTCTATCACCTCCACTAGCTTTATGGGCAGCAGTGTTTCTTAAGACCCACTTGAGTTCAGATCCCAGAATGTCTGACTCTGAGTGAGAAACTACACCATTGTGATTATCTGGGTCATTAAGATTTTTTGTGTGTAGTTCTTCTGTGTACTTTTTCCATTTCTTCTTGGTCTATTCTGCTTTTTTAAATCACAAAATACCAAAGAGTCAAAGTGATCTTGAGAAAGAACAAAGTTCGAGACTAGGGGTGCTGATTTCAAATTGTATTAGAAAGCCTATTATACAGAGTGAAGTAAGTCAGAAAAAAAAACACCAATACAGTGTACTAACTCATGTATATGGTATTTAGTAAATCGGTAAAGATAACCCTGTATGTGAGACATCAAAAGAGACACAGATAAATAGAACAGTATTATGGACTCTATGGGAGAGGGTGAGGGCGGGATAATATGGGAGACCATCACTGAAGCATGTAAATTATCATATGTGAAATGAATTGCCAGTCCAGGTTTGATGCATGATACAGGGTGCTCAGGGCTGGTGCACCAGGATGACCCGGAGGGATGGGATGGGTAGGGAGGTGGGAAGGGTTTTCTGGAAGGGGAAGACATGTACACTCATGGTGGATTCATGTCAATGTATGGCAAAACAAATACAACATTGTAAAGTTAAAAAATAGATGAATAAACTAATTTAAAATAAAAATAAAAAAAAGAAAGCTATAGTAATCAAAACAGAGTGATTTGCTTCTGGCATGAAAACAGACACATAGATCAACAGAGCAGAACAGAGAAGCCAGAAAGAAATGCACAGCCATATATTGTCAGTCAGCTTATGAAAAAGGAGCCAAGAATATCCAGTGGGGAAAGGACAAGCTTTTCAAAAATGGTACTTGGAAAACTGGATAGCCCTATGAAAAAAGGAAACTGTTCCCCTGTCTTTTATCATACACAAAAATCAACTAAAAATGGATAAAAAATTTGAACATAAGGCTTTAAGCGATTAAACCCCTAGAAGAAAGCCTTGAGGTAATCATCTTGCTATCGGTGTTTGCAGAGAATTTTTGGGTTTCACACCAAAAGCAAAGGCAACAACTGCAAAAACAAACAAGTGGGACCACACCAAACTCCAAACAAAGGAACATCAACAAAATGAAATGGCAACTTACAGATTGACAGAAAATATTTCCAAATCATATGTTTGATAAGGGCTTAATATCCAAAAATACATGAGCTATACAACTCAAGGGCAAAAATCCCAAATAATCCAAATTTTTAATGGAGCATAAAAAAGTAAGAGTTTCAATAAATCTGAAGATTAGACTGTAGATGAGAGACACAGCAAGGTTTTCCTTCTAGGACAACAAAAGCCTGTGCCTTGCTGCATTACTTTCTTTCATCTCCACTCACTTGTTTGGCAATTACAGTTCACAGTGTAGATTCTTCAATCAATAGCAATCACCCCACAGTGAGCTATAATATGTACTAAGAACAGTCTCACTGGGAAAAAAAAACCTAATATTTGCATACTTACTAATGAGGCCTATCAAAAGGAAGGGAATTTCCAGAGTTTACCACTCCATTGTTTTCTATATTTCATTTCAAAATTCAGCCACCTAGTAAGGAAAACGTGTCAGGAGACCTCAGTTATATATAGATAGAAAATCAGATTTAAATGAGAGAATTAATGGATTATAATTTATTACTACTGTTGTAACTGTAGGCCTTTTGATTCTCTACTGAATCAGGTTAATAATTGATTATAAATATTAATACCAACATAGGGACACATACTACCAAAGTTATAGTCAATAGAGAAAGACATAGAATATATTAGGCAAGGAGTGAATGTATGGGAAGTCAGCAATGGTAGTGAAGTCAAGGGCAGTATTGCCTTGAGAGAAAGGAAAGTTCTCAAAGTTTCTTGAAACACCAAGAATGAGCCAGATGTGAGGAACTAGCTATATTTGCAAACCAGATACTCTACCAGAAGAAACTTAAGTTCATAAAAATATTACGATGCTAAAAAACAAAATTTAGACAGAGAATAGGGTAGGGTAGGCTATATAGACATTCAAAATTCTCCATTGCTTAGTGCATCAGGCACTCAAGGACCACCCTCGCTGAAGTCCTTCTCTATTGCTCAACCTACAGGTACCAGCATGGAGAAAGAGATAGCTCTACTCCACAGGCAGTTGAACCCTACTTTTATGGCCTCATGGCTTTTCTTAAGAAGCATTCCATGCAGCAGATTTCCTCCATCCCATCGGGCTGACTCCCCATGGTCAACAGGAGTCCTCACCCTGGGATCATTCCGTAATCCCCATGGCTCCAGCTCCCAGCTTCCGTGGACACCAGTGGACTCACAACCCTGTCAGAGGTATGAAAGGCTGCAGCATGGGTTGTCTATGTGGTTCTCACTCCGTTTGGATTGTCACAGATTAGTTAGGTCACTCCTCAAGAGCTTCAAATGACTCCCCTTGTCCCAATGGAGGCCCAAGGACCAGGGATCTGTCCCCTGCGCTTCAGCTCCCTCATTCCCAGGTGCAGGCTGGTCCCACTTGCTCTCCTCCTTCTTTCCCCTTCCTCCTTGTCCTTTCTTTCCTTTGTCCTACCAGTTCTGTATGGATCCGGATATTCCTTCTCAGTAGTCAGGGAGTCCTGCCAGTATTCATCTGGTCTTCTGTGAGAACTGCTGCGTCTTTAGACGTCTTGATGCATCGGTGGAGAGAGGTGTACCCCACTTCCACCTACCCCTCTGTCTTGTCCATCCCCATTTGTGCATGTATTAGAAACGAGTTTCCCTTTCTATTAAGTAACATTGCCATCAGCACACATGTTTATCTTCTGCTTTTGGAAGAGATCACAGGTAAATTCCACTCTCTACAGTTCACTTAGTCATTCAGTCATGTCTGACTCTTTGCGACTTCAGTCCATCCCTGACTCCCAGAGCTGACTCAAACTCATGTCCATCGAGTCGGTGATGCCACTCGACAATGTCCACTCTCTCAGACAATTTCAAATATACAACACAATCTTATTAGTTGCAGTAACCATGCTATACATTAGATCCTCAGCTCAGTTCAGTTGCTCAGTCGTGTCCGACTCTTTGTGACCCCATGGACTGCAGCAACACAGGCTTCCCTATCCATAACCAACTCCCAGAGCTTGCTCAAATGCATTATTAGATCTCATGATTAGATCATAAATCTCAACATTGGATCATCAGACCTTATTATTTTTTTATACAAGAAAATGTGTAACCTTTAAAAATCTCTTCCTATTTCCCTATCCTCCAGTCTTTGGCAATCATTTTTCTACTCTGAGTTCCATCTTCTTCTTCTTCTTTTTTTTAATGCCTTGTAATTGAGATCATATGGTATTTGTCTTTCTCTGACTTCATTTACTTAGCGCAGTGCCCTCCAGTTTCATCCATGTTGCCACAAATGGAAGGATTTCTTTCTTTTTCTAACGGCTAAATAATATTTACCTACATATGTCACATCACATTGTTCTAATCCATTCACCTGTTGATAGATACTCGGGTTGTTCCTATCTCAAGGCTACTGTGAATAATGCTGCAATCAACATGGGAATACAGGTCTCTCTTTGAGACAATGATTTCATTTCCTTTGACTATATATCCAGAAGTGGGATAATGGATCACATAATCTTTTTCTATTAATTTCTTGAGGAACAGCCACAGTATTTTTCCATGGGAGTTGCACCGGTATCCATCCCTACCATCAGAGCATAAGCACTCCTTTTCCTCCACATCCTCAATAACATTTGTCATTTCTTACATTTTTGGTACTAGCCATTCAAACAGGTAAGAGGTGATATCTCTTGTGCGGTTGATCTGCATTTCCTTTGATTATTAGTGATGCTGAACATCTTGTCATATACCTCTTGGTCATTTATATGTCTTATTTGTGGGAAAATGTCTGTTCTTTAAAGATGTAGCATACATTATGTTTACTATATTACAATATACGAAACTCAGTTGCCCAACTTATACTGGCAACAATCTATCAGAGAGTGGAATAAAGAAAACAATCCCATTTTCTAATGCATCAAAAAAAGGTAAAACACTTAGAAATAAACTTAAGCAAGGTGTTGGAAGATTTTATACAAAACCTTTAAGACATCGATAAGAGAAATTTAAAAAGAATTAAAGATATGTAAAGTTAGGTGGTCTATTCAATGTGTTTCTTGAGGTAGGATTTGTATTGCTATAAACTTCCCTCTTAGAACTGCTTTTGTTGCATCCTGTAGGTTTTAGATCATCATGTTTTCATTGTTCTTTGTTTCTAGGAAGGTTTTGATTTCCCTTATTTCTTCAGTAACCTGTTCATTATTTAGAAATGTGATGTTTAATCTCCATGTGTTTGTGTGCTTTAAAGTTTTTTTTTCCCCCTATAATTGATATCTAGTCTCATAGTGTTGTGGTCAGAGAAAATGCTTGATGTAATTTCAATTTCCTTAAATTTACTGAGGTTTGATTTGTGACCCAAGAAGAGGAAAATGTTCCATGTGCACTTGAGAAGAAAGTGTATTCTTCTGTATTTGGATGGAATGTGCTGAAGATGTCAATTAAGTCGTTTGCTCTAATATTTCCTTTTAGGCTTATGTTTCTTTATTAATTTTCTGTTTTGATGATCTGTCCTTTGGTATAGGTGGGGTGTTAACATGCGCTACTATTACTGTGTTAGTGTCAATTTCCCCTTTTATGTCAGTTAGTGTTTACATTATGTATTGAGTTGCTCCCATGTTGGATACATAAATATTTAAAATTGTTATGTCTTTTTGTTGAACTGATCCCTTGATCATATGGTAGTTTCCTTCTTTGTCTGTTATAATAGTTTTTATTTTAAGGTCTATTTTTTCTGATATAAGAATTGCCAATCTGGCTTTCTTTTGATTTCCATTTGCACGGAATATCATATTCCATCCTGTCACTTTCAGTCTGTATGTATCTCTAGGATTGAAGTGGGTTCTTGTAGACAGCATATATATGGGTCTTGTTTTTGTATCCATTTAGCCAGTCTGTGTCTTTTGGTAAGAATGGGAGAAGATAATAGCAAATAAAACAACTGATAAAGAATCGGTTTCCAAAATACAAGCAGCTCAATCAACTCAGCCATCAAAACAAAGGCAAGAGCTGCAAAAAAAAAAACTAGTGAGACCACATCAAACTCAAAACCTTCTGCATAGGAAAGACGCCATCAATAAAATGAAATGGCAACCTATGGAATGAAAAAAAATATTTGCAAATCACATATTTGGTAAGGACTTCATATTTTAATATATATAAGAGACTCATGCAACTCAGTAGGAAAAATAATTAAACAACCCAAATTTTTAAATGAGCAAAGGAAGAGTAAGTGTTTTGAAAAATCTGAAGATTAGACTGTAAATGACAGACACTGTAAGTTTTTCCTTTCAGAACAAAATCCTTTGTCTTCCTGGCATTGCTTTCTTTATCTCCAGTCACCTGTTTGGTGATTACTGTTCGCAATATACATCCTTCACTCAATAGCAATCACCCTACACTGAGCTATATATGCTAAGAATAGCCCTACTAAGAATAAAAAATGAATAATTACATACTTAATCTTGAGGCATCTAAAATCTACGGGATTCCCAGAATTTTCCACTCCATTGTTTTCTACATTCTATTTCAAAATTCAAACACCTAGTAAGGAAACATGAGTAGGGGACCTGAATAATACATGGATAGAAAGTCATTTAAAACTGGGAGAATTACGGGATTGTAATTTGTACGATTGTATTATTACTAATACTATTGTAATTTTTTTCCTTTTAATTCTCTGGTATACTAGGCTGATATTTATTTAAAATAGTAATACCAACATAGAGACACATAGTACTCAAGTTACAGTAGATTGAGAAAGACAAAGCTTATGAGGCAGGAAGTGAAATCACAGAAAATTAGCAATGGTATCAAAACTTGGGTAAATATTGCCAGGAAAGAAAGCAGAGTTCTGCTTACTACAAAGGATGGACAGAAAAAGTAATATTAAAATCACACTTGCAAGAGTGTATGATTTTATGCTTCTGTTGGCCAAAGGTAGGGCCAGGAAAAATTCCTGAAATATTGCAATACATCATGGAAGCATGAAGGTCCAGTTCTACTATCAAAGAGGAGATGTTTGGTGATGGTTCAAAAACTAAGCACTATGGGTTGTCAGGATGTATTATTGACCAGAGAGATAAAATTTGTCCCTAAAAAGACAAAGTCAGGAAAGGGCAGGCTTTGTTTGCAGAGCCAATGACCTAGTCTTGGGTGCTGACCAGGTAATATTCTTGTATTACCATTTGGAGATTTATTTGCTGTTTTCTCAAACAAACAAACATAAGGAGAAGATTAAAATGCATAAAAGTAGAAGAGCTGTCAAGGTGCCTAGAAGAAAGGCTAGCCAGGAGAACCAGGCCCCCACACTGATAATTGTCAAGACTTTAACAGTGAGTGTTTTATAGACAGAGCAGAACAAGTGGATAAAACCAATGTTCTAGGGTCACTGCTGTTTTGCATTAAAAGACAAAATATTTTTCTCTTCAAGTAGAGTCATCACAGCTCCTGATGTGGTCCTGGTTATACATATGCAGACCGAGAGCCCACAGGCATTTGTGATGTGACATCAGGAAGTGAACGGATGACGGTATTGGTGCCCAGTCACCTTCATCTTCTAATAATGGGACCTGGGGAAAATTACTTGCCCTCTGCAAGTCATCCCGTCTTCATTAACAGAACTTGATGATCATAGTGAAGATTAAGGCTATCTCACAGGGTTACTATGAAACACAAATTTTAAGATGTTTTAAAGCTTTTGGGAAAGTATGAAAGACATGCATGGGGTTACTAAGGTGAGTTAGCAGATCCAAGGTACAGTATCCTTTCTCTCTTAGTATTTTCTTTGTTCTCAATAGTAGCGATGAGTCAGTCATGTGTTTACTCTTACCCCAGTGTGATGGTAAGCCACACAGATCAACTGTACACTTCTTGTCATTTCAGTGTCTAAAATTCAAGCATTAGTCAATGTAGAATGAAAAAATTACAAACTCCTAGAGGGCCTTGCTGCTCAGAGTCTGCAGAGTCCCAACATTAATCTGTCTTAAAAGAATGGCCTGAACACTCTGGCTCTGAGTTAAGTTCCAAATGTTTGCAGAGCAGAGAAGTACTTCTGGGAGCAATACAAAAATGCAGGGAGTAACCTACTTCTCCAACTATCTATCTGTGCAAATATCATCATCCATCTCAGTTTACACAGAAGGCGATGCTTCTTCCCCACCCCAGCTACTACAGCACCAACTCCTGCTCAGAGCAACAGGGAGAGAGAAGGCTTCCTTCCACAGGATGGATTTGATAACCTCAGGTGACTAGATCATCTCAGAATGGCTCGTGTTTTTATTTAAGCAGGGTCCTGTGTGTTCCTGCTGCTGGTCATGTCAAACCTGCTCTTGTGCCAAGGCAACTTATGCCCGTCCTGCTGTCCTGACGTGTTTGACATCCCCCTGAAGTCCCTTAGAGACGTGTTTACCCGTGCCTCCAATCTGTCCCACGATATCCATAAACTTTCCGTGATAATGTTCAATGAGTTTGTAAGTACTGTGGTGGTGGTGATTACTTGGTAAGTCATGTCTGACTCTTACGACCCCATGGACTATACACCAGGCTCCCAGAAGGAACCTTCCCCTAAGTGACTAGTCAATACAATACCTTAAACAAGAAGGCTGCAACAGTCAAACTTCATATAACACACTCTCTAGGCCAAAGAAGCCATCAGCTCATAAGATGTGGACATTGAAGAAAGAACAGTTTCGTGACATCTCAAAGATTCCTAAGAAGTGCAATAAGTTTTTCAATTTCCTTTCATTCATTTTCTTTTTTAAATTTCCAAAATAAATGATTTTGTATTTGTCAGCTAGGAATGCCATAAATGAATACATTAGACTCAGTGGAAGAAACAACAAATTTATTTCCTCCCAGTTTTGAGGGCTAGAAGTCCGAGATCAGGGTGCCAGCAAGGTCGGGTTCTGGTAAGAATTCTTTCTTCCCAGGCTGGCTTCTCCGTGCGTCCTCACACAAGGTGGGGGGTTCAAAGAGAGACAGAGGAAAAGACACAGAGACACAGAGACAAAAGAGAAAATTCTCTGGTGTTTCGCTTCATGAAGACACTAAACCTATTGGATCAGTGTTCCACCCTAAGAGCTCATTTAACCTTAATGGGCTTCGCTGGTGGTTCAGATGGTAAAGAATCTGCCTACAATGTGAAAGACCTGGGTTCTGTCCCTAGGTCTGGAAGATTCCCCGGAGAAGGGAACGGCCAGCCATTCCAGTATTCTTGTCTGAGAAATCCCATGGACAGAAGAGTCTGGTGGGCTACAGTCCATGGGGTCCCAAAAAGTCAAAACCCTTTTCAAAACACAGTACTTTGGCAGTTAGGGCTCTAACACATAAATTTGAAGAACACACATTCAGTCCATGATACTAGCTGACATAAAGCACTTTTACGCGGGACTGGGGAAAAAGAAGCATGTTGATTTTGTGGTCCTTCATTGTCTCTGTGGGCTTTCTTCTCCAGGCTCAGAGTAAATGGACAATAAGTGAGAACTGCTCTGCAGTGAACTGGGTGGATGGAACATGTTAAACAAAGCTGAATCCTGGTCACAAAGATGAATAATGGTAGTTTTTTTATGCTACAAATTATTGTTTTAATATTTGCAGTGAATAGGTTTAGAGCTACAGTAGAAGGGGAGTTTACAATTGGAAACAATTATTCTCTTTCTGATGAAGGTATTTGAAAGTTGTATGTTAATTCTTTTAGGTCAATCAAAGAGCACACAGTAGGGCAGACAACTAATAAAAAATGGTGCTAAAGGTTTCTATTAAATTCACGGGGTTCTTTTTAGTCACTAGCTTTTGTTTCATCCTCCATTTTTGACTGTCCATTTTTCTCCAACTCTTCCAAAAAATCTCTTTAAATATTTTTAAATTTCGCTAAAGATTAGTTTTCCTCTATCAATGTTTTAGCTAGATTTTTCTACTCTTATTATTCTCAGTCCATTGCTTAGTATTTCCTATAACTTTATGCCATGTTTTTCTGACATACCATTTTGTTGCCATAAACAACATTGTATTCTGCACCTGGGATGAACCCTAAGCTTTTAGGTGTGAGGATTCAGAGATAAGTCAGAGTCATAATTGTATAACTCCTTATAAGGGAATATATTGGCTCTAACCCACAGTAAGCAAGAGATTAAATGGTCAAATATAGGTGCATGCATTTTAAGTCACTTCATTTGTGTCCAACTCTTTGCAACCCTACTGACTGTAGCACAACAGGCTCCACTGTCTATAGGTTTCGCCAGGCAAGAATACTGGAATATGCTGCTGTACCCTCTTGCAAGGGATGCTCCTCACCTAGGGATCAAACCTGAGTCTTCTTATATCTCCTGCATTGGCAGGAATGTTCTTTACCATTACCATCACCTGGGAAGGACCAAATATTGGTACATATGTACTATATTTGGTTCAGATACTTAAAAAAAAAGGGTAATAATAAAGCAGAGAAGGGAAAAGTTTGAACTTAGAAAAGTTGGATATAAAATCATTTTTATAGAGACAATGTAGAGAAAGTAGGAAAATAATGACTTTCAAATTTTGTGATGCCCCCCATTAAAAAAATTACACGTCTATCAAACATGTTGATGTTCTGTTAATGGGTTCATCTTCTGAATGCCCAACTACCCTAACTAACTGGCTGATCACTTTCAGGATGAAAAGTATTCCCAGAGCAAACCGAAGTATATCAATGCTACCAAATTCTGCCATACCAATCCCCTCCATACTCCTGAAGAAAGAAAACAAGCCAAACAGACGATTGTGAGTCTTTCATCTAGATTTTTCACCGGATCAAATGAGACAGTATGCAGGTTACCAGGCTTCAGATTATTAGAGGCAATGGTAACTGTACATGCAGAAAAAGGGGGAGGAATCGTAAGCAATTGAAGATAAATTAGATTATGCAGTTTGATGAAGCATGAGTGAAATCAAGGGATGACCAAAGATCTGTAGTAGCAAAATAAATAACAGATCAATAAATTGTCCATGCCGACAACTTTAGTTCAACCAATACATTAGACACAGGATTGCACCTATTATACTGTACGAAAACAGGAAATGAATGGGAACGTCCATGTGTAAAATATAAGATGGCAAAATTCATGAATATGTAAGAAACACACCCTAGTTTGGAGTACTCCCTGTTACTAGTGACTCCTACGTGGGAGTCCTATACTGTACCACTCAAGCCATTGCATCTGCCATTCAAGGCTCTCCTGATTCTGCTTCTACTTCTCTGACACCTCCTTCATTCGTCATTCTCAATGACTCCTCTGTCACCTTTTCTTCTCAATTTGTAAGTCTCCCTTACAATGGCCTATAAAACATTGCTTTGCTTCTCATGTCGGCAAGGATTACCTCTGTTCTAAAGACAACAGAGTTTACACATCAAGCCTCAATCATTTATGGCAGCTCCAAATTTTCATCATTATAATCTCTCCTTTCTGATTTTATGCATTATCTTTTGTCCTAACATTATTTAAAATATTTTCACATGCATTTCTCCTTAAAATATTATCTTCTCTCTCTACAACTTTCTTTGTGTGTGTGTGTGTGTGTGTTTCAGAATGTATTTATTTTATTTTATTTTTTTAATAAATTTATTTATTTTAGTTGGGGGCTAATTACAATATTGTAGTAGTTTTTGCCATACATTAACATGAATCAGCCATGGGTTTACATGTGTTCCCCATCCTGAACCCCCCTCCCACCTCCCTCCCCATCCCATCCCTCTGGGTCATCCCATTGCCCCAGCCCTGAGCATTTGTCTCATGCATCGAACATGGAATGGTGTTCTGTTTCACATATGATAATATACATGTTTCAATGCTATTGTCCCAGAACGTCCCACCCTCACCTTCTCTACAACTTTCTTAATGATACCAGCATTCTTTCCCTCTGTTAAGCTCATTAATAATGAGGATGATTAAGTAAAGGAAAATGGTCATAGAGAAGGAGGAGGAGGAGGGATTTTTCAATAAGCTTAAAGTTTATTGAGAGTTACTACATGGCCATAGATTTTATTCAGCACTTTATGTGCATTACTATATTTAATCCTATTCAGTTATCTGTTCTTTACCAGTAAAACAGTTCATGGGTGTAAAGAAATTAAGCATATTAATTAGAAATCTTCATCTCCTGGGATTTTCATGCTCAATTCTGGTAGTAGTAGTGAACAAGGGGTGAAAACCCTCCATTATGAATCCCACTGATGCTGTTACTAAAGATAGCGCTGTGCCATTTTGTGCCAGGACACATGTCAACCAAACAAACTGTTCTAATATCAGCATTGAGGCTAGTGTTGGGATCATCTGAGGAAAGAAAGCCTATTTAGGAATATCATGTCTTCTTCATTGTGTCTTTGTTGTAATATCATAAAAGAAATTACCGATCAAAAATCAATATGAATGACTCATCTGATTCATTTATACGAATGAATCACTGGGTGACAATGATGTGGGCACAGGTAAATTCCCTTTTCCTGGGTCAGGTACTGGAGGCACATACTGACTTGCCATAAAATACTTCGATTTCTGTCATGCAAATATATGAGCATAAAAGAACTCACGGTGTGGGTGGTAGAATTTCAGAGGAAAAAAGAAAATTCTTCATGTTATAAATTAGAACGCATCAGAAGAATTAGTTCCTAAAATAACCTAGATTTTTAATGATTCAACGAAGTGTGAACTAATAGCTTACATTTTATACTTTTGCAACTTTTACTACCTTCAAAAATCTCTGCATACACATAGGAATAACCAAAAGTTTTTTAGGTCAGCTGCTCTGAGCAAAGATCACATGTTACCTAAACCACTGAATTAATACTGTCTTAATGAGACTGTTTCTTATGGTTGCTTAGAATGAAGACCTTAGTAAGTGGATACTCATGTTACTGTACTCCTGGAATAGTCCTCTGCATTATCTAGTCAAGGACCTGTGGAGATTGGAAGAAGTCTCAGATGCTATCCTATCAAGAGCCAGAGAGACTTTGGAAAAATCAAACCAACTTCAAGAACTCATAGAGAGGCAATTCAGCCAGGTGAGCATCCTGCAGAGGGCTTTCTTGCTTTGTTCATGAATGAAAGAGGTGACGTCTTTAATGTGTAAGAAGTTTTGAAATATCTAATTTTTAAGAAAAGGATGCATGATTTCTATATGCTAGACTGCTATTACATAAAGCAGGAGCCTAGTCATTCATAGTGCCAGATTCTACTCTAAAGGAATCAGAATTTAACTGCAAATTTTGATATGTTCATCTTTCCCTGCATTTCACACAATTCTGCCAAAAGCTTGCCTCTTCCTGGGCACAGATGGTTGAAATAATTTCAAGAGTAAGAGAACTAGAGAACAGAATTCCCAAAATCAGCATTTTCTTCTAAGTATCCCAGGACATATGCTATTGAAGTTCCACTTGTCTACTTTCTCTGTTCTCCTCAAATCAAAAGAAGAGAGTGGGAAGGAAGAAAAGAGAAAGTTAAAAGCAAACTTGAGTTATGTTTCTACGTTTTAGATTCCTAATAGTTTTATCATAGGCTGGCTCCAAAATCCATATCTAGAGAGTTTTATATTCCTATGTCTTCCCCAAATCTTAATTTGATAATTAGAAGGGACAAAGATAAGCAAATACTAATAAAATGCATAAGAAGTCATTATGTTTTGGGTATTCAGGTTATTTCTCCAGCCAGGCGGAAGATGTACGAGGCTCGCACTTACTGGACAGATCTCGAATCCCTGGCATCCAAAAATGAAGATAGGCGTCGTTCTGCATTTTATGTGGAATACCATTGCCTGCGCAGGGATACACGTAAAGTTGACATTTACACCAAGGTCATGATGTGCCGAATCACCAACATGTGCTAAATACACATCCATGCCATCCAGTTCTGAAATGGTCATAATGATCTGTCTCATAGCAAGCTTCTTTGAAATTTACAGGTTTTTAATTCTTGCTCTGTGAAGTGGGTTTCCTCTTAAAAAAATAAACACAGACTTTGTAGAGATGTCAAAATCTAAGAGGGCAATTTGTTAACATTTCTTTTCTTCATTTAATAGAAAATAAAAAGAAAATCCACCCCTACAATTGAGAGAATGAAGCTCATATTAAAATGAGTCATAAATAGCAGAAGCTGGCATTATGAAGAAGGCCATTAAGAGATTTCTTAAGAATCACAGCCAGTTATTCTGGGTCAAGTTATTAGAATCCAAGAATTAGACAATTGTTCATTGTTCTGGTCATGCTACCAAGAAGACTGAATTCTCAGGATTCTTTATGAAAGCCAGCCACAAACTGTCAGCCAACTATCACAGTATTTCACCAGACAATATAAGTGCTTTGCACCTTTGTCTAAATAGCATGAGGTTTACTGAACTGTCTAAAGATTGTTAGGATGCTGTCTTAGTCTTTCTGGGCTGCTAGAACAAAATATCACAGACTTAAAAACAATGGACATGGATTTCCACAGCGTGGTCATGCAGCGTCCTTTCTGGTCACACACTTCTTATTGTATCCTCACAGAGGGGAAGGGCTCGGGAGCTCTGTGTCTCTCTTACATATAAAAGCACTCATCTCATTGAGGAGGCTCCATCCTTATAACTCCATCACCTCATGAAGGCCCCACCTATGGATGCCGTAACCATGGGAATCAGGATTTCATCATATGAAGTTTCTGGGGGACACAAAGGTTGAGACCAGAGCAGATACAAATGTGAACTGGCTCCATCCTCCTCCAGTGGCTGTCTTCACCCACACTCCACAGCATCCGCATTTTCTGCATCACCTTGCAACCATTCCATAAATTCTGTGACTCTGGGTTTCACAAGTCCTGGTCGGTCCACTGTCAACTCCATCTCATATTCAGCCTATTCAGTGTTTCCCTCTGCACTGCCGAGGCCCAGGGGACCTACAAGGAAACATAGATGTGTCCATTTCTACAAGGTTCCTTCTCTCTCCCTCTCTGGATCTTCATTCCTTGGGCCATGTTGGAACAGGGTAGATGGTAACGAGATGGGGAAGTTCTGACATCACTGACTTACATGGTGCTGTTGTAGCCTTCTCTTGGTCCAGACGGACTGATTTGAAATTCCCCCTGGCTGACAAGTGTTTCTCTTGTGGGGTATCCTTGTGATTTTCCAGGACATTCACAAGTTGGTGATCCCCAACTTCATAGTTTCTGTTTTAATCAGGGGAAATGTTTTGGTACCCACAGCTTACCACCTGCAGTATTCACCGCAGCCTCTCTGTTTCCCTCACTCTGTAAGCACCTTCTGGAGAAAATTAATTAGCCCATAGTCAGCTGCCTACTAGCTGGCCCACAGGAAACCCATGTATCGTAAACACTTCAAACAATTGAATGCAGAAATACTGGTGTGCATCTGTCCCCCGCCTGGGGCCTCTGGATAATTATCCAACTGGTCACATGGACACCGAGTAGATAAGAAAGCTGGATTCAAAAACACATTTATCTGAAAAGTGAGATACTGTTCTCTCTTCCTTTTAGAGTAACTATCCTTGTCATTAATTATTTGGCCTTACACACAGGCCCTAGTAGGTCCCCGAATTATAAATCCCTCCAAGTAGACTGAGTCTCTACTGAGAATGGAGCAATGTGACTGGATTACGGTTGCTCAGCTTGTTCAACAGCCTCCAAACAACCTGGGATGAGGGCCCATCTCTTTGACTGGCTCTCCTAAGAAGTCAGTGATGTTGATGGGCTGGTTTTGCAGCATCTTTAGGGCTTTAGCAGTAATTCCTGGGAAACAGAAAATGGGAAATCAAAAGGTAGAAGGGAAAGGGGGATGAATAAGAGAGAAGGAAGAGAAAGACAGAAGGAAGGAAAAGCAGCAAAGGGAAAGTGAGTCAAGGGCTTGGGTAGTGAAGGATGAAATGCTGTTAGAACACTTTATTCTTAAGGACCCAAATACATATGCTTTTTTTAATATCCTAAGAGCAAATATCTCATATTCCCTTTTATTTCCATTTTCTCTTCTTCCCTCTTTTTTCTGAAATTATCCTTCATATTAGGAGTATTCCTTTGTTGATACTAAAGGCCATAGTTCTAGAGATGAACAATGCTTGGTAACTCCTCTGGGCAGAATCCAGCCAAATTATCTTCTTTTAAGCAAAGACACCTTTCACCCACATACAGGAACACTGTCCAGCAAAACCAACCTCTTCCCTCATAGCCAAGGTTATTCTTGCCTGAGTCCTGCTCCTGCCTCTACCTGGGATGACCCAAATCTTTCTGAGCATAACAGAATACTCTGCCCCAAAGCAATCTATTAATCCCTCCTTTGGTTCCTTCATGCATGTAAAGTGTCAGCTTTCTTGTATTTTCACTTTCTTTTTCCAAAAGGTAAAAAAGACCATGAAAAAACCCTGTAAGACTTCCAAGTCATTTACTGCCAACAACATCTAATTCTATTTTGTTACTTCCTTAACTTTCTTTCCTTCAATGTCTAGATATTTCCAGCAGAGAGGATGGTGTTTATTAGAGGGGAAATTAGGCAATAAGGGGGACAACGCAATTGTAGGAAACATACACTCACCAACAGACCACACACATCTTCATGTATCTGTCTCTTATAAAGTTTATTATAAGCATAAACTTAGGACTTTAGATCAACAGAAGAAGTAGTGACATTGAGAGCTCTCTCCTTGCTTGACTGTGACAAATACAGTGAGTACTGTAGATTTCAGACAATATTGAACATTCCTAGATATTCTATAGAGTCAGTCAGGAATCGCCAAAGAGGGGATATTTGGACAGGATTTAACAATCACTCCCTTGCCATCCAGAAAACATCGATTTTTCCCTCTCTTACAGATTTCCATGTAAGATTACATTTGAAGAAATGATCCTGCTCTATCAAGAATAGTAGCAGTGTTTACAGAATGGAAACAAACAGATGAAGAACCTTTGAAGTTCACTGACCTTATAGATAGTAAATCACATCTTGGATACCATGAGGACTTAAACTGAGGTTTAAGAAAATATCTATTTCTCAGAAGTAGTGGAGAAGGCAATGGTCCCCACTCCAGTACTGTTGCCTGGAGAATCCTATGGATGCAGGAGCCTGGTGGGCTGCAGTCCATGGGGTCGCTGAGAGTCGGACACGACTGAACGACTTCACTTTCACTTTTCACTTTCATGCATTGGAGAAGGAAATGGCAACCCACTCCAGTGCTCTTGCCTGGAGAATCCCAGGGACAGGAGAGCCTGGTGGGCTGCAGTCTATGGGGTCCCACAGAGTTGGACATAACTTAAGCGACTTAGCGGCAGCAGCAGGCCCTCAGGTTGTGGAGAAGGAAAAGGTGATATAAACACACAAATTCCTTTATTACTTGGTAGAGTGAAGAAGAAGATGTGATGCCAACATGGTGCTCCCGTAGATTGAAGTAAAGCTAGGAGCCATCTGAGTGTGTCATAGGAGGATGTAAATGTGATGGCTTTATGATGGAGTTTTGAAAGGTTGATGGGATATTGATGTGCAAAAATAGAAAAACAGTATATCTCTCAATTCGTTTAGGACCATCTTATGAAGTAAGGATCTCCAACATACTAGATGAAGGCAACTGAGATATTAATGTGTATAGCATTATAAGGTATCAGTGAATAATCAAGTCTGACAAAAACACAAGAAATGTTCATTTTTTACCATTCATGTTGTATCTCTCATGATTATGCTCCCATGATATGCTGTTTATATTATTGTAGGGTTAGAATAGTGAAATACTTGTATGGATTTTTACGCATTGGGGAGAATCATATATGCCAATTTGGAGAGTTTGTTTTTATTCTACAAAGAAACAGGAAAGTAAGAACATTTAGTCCAAGATAGCAGTATGTCCAGAATTAGAAAAGAGAAACTTTAATGTGGATTGAGGAGTTGTCGCTGCTGGGGATGGTAGAGAAAAAGAAAGAGATGAGAAAATGCTGGGAATATCATGACACTAAAAACTAAAGAGGGCTCTGCCAAGTGAAAAGATGCAAAGGATGTGAGAGGTACAGGAAATGAAATACACCTTGACCACATGCAAGGAATGAGGCAGACATAAGAGTCAAAAAAGGCATCCAACAATATGGGACTACTTGAGTAAATAAATAATTGAAAAGTCAGAGAGAAGGGAGGAGATAAATTAAGGTTTTATCCAAAATCATCTGAGGTCTATTTTCCTGTAATTCATCAACTTCGTACCAGAAATCACCAAAAAATGTTAAGGCTTTGCAGCAAATGAGAGAAATAAGTACTCTAAGGAGCCTCTGCTAGACCCTATGGAACACCAGAACCAAAGCACGACTACCCAGTGAGAACAAGCAGTAAGTCACTAGTCACTTTCAACACTTAAATAAGACACACATTGTAAAGCATAGAGGATGAATGGAAATAAAATGGAAACAACCCATTCCTTTACAGAGCCAGAATAAACAAAACCTAAAACATAAACAAAATAGAGGTAATGGTCTCCTTAATCATGTGTCCACTTTCTCCAAGAGTTTCTCATTCCTTTTGCCTGAATCCTCCCTTGTTTACTAACTCCTCATTGCCTTACTCTCAGCAGATGGTCAGCTAATCACTAATCAAATGAATAATTAAACTGTGTTCACTCCTGGGATATATTTGTATTGATGGACTCTTCAAACTGAAAAGTTTTCTAATCCCCTGAAAGTAAAGCTCTAATCCCAGAAGGACTCTTTCCCAGCCTCTTTCCAAAATGTCCAGTGGGCTGCAATTGCAAGTCTAGCTACTTAGATGTCTTCTGCTGTAATTATAGCCTGTTTGGATAGTGAAGACAGCAGACAGATGAGGCACTGAAAGATATCGAGAAACAAATGCATGGACAAGTGGAAAAGATAGCATAAGCCTTAAACACAGATCTATGCCTGGACTGCATACCATGTGTGATGGGAGCCAGGTGGGCCTAATCAGAGAGAGATTTTTCAAGAAAGCTCTATATGAGTTGGCACTGAGAAATTTGATTCAACTCAACTGTTTCAACATGATTCTTTGATTCTAAGACTCAAATCCACTGGTCTCATTTAACAGCACTAAGTCAAAAAGGGAATATATTTATTGCCTATTTCAACACTGTTAAGAGATCTTAAAAGTTCTTATCACAAGAAGAAAATTGTAACTATTTCTGGTGACAGATGTTCTCCAGACTTATTGCAGTGATCATTTTGCAATATATATCCAATAATTATGTTGTACACCTGAAACCAAAATAACATTTTTATGTCAATATTGTCTATATATAATGATACCTGAAACTAAAATAGCATTATTTGTCAATGTGACCTATGTATAATGATTATATGATCATTATATTATATACATAACAAATATGCATACCTTCAGTTAAGTTCAGTCACTCAGTCATATCCAACTCTTTGAGGCCCCATGGACTTCAGCACATCAGCCTCCCCTGTCCTCCACCATCTCCTGGAGCTTGCTCAAACTCATGTCCATAGTGTCGTTGATGCCATCCAACCATCTCATCCTCTGCCATCTCCTTCTCCTCCTGCGTTCAATCTTTGCCAGCGTCAGGGTGTTTTCCAATGAGTTAGTTCTTTTATCAGGTGGCAAAAGTGTTGGAGCTTTGGCTACAGTATCAGTCCTTTCAATGAATATTCAGGGCTGATTTCCTTTAGTATTGACCAGTTTGATATCCTTGCAGTCCCAGGGACTCTCAAGCATCTTCTCCAACAGCACAATTCAAAAGCATCAATTCCTTGGTGCTCAGTTTCCTTATGGTCCAGCTCTCATATCCATACATAACTTCTGGAAAAACCACAGCTTAGACTAGATGGAATTTTACTTATATATATAAACATTTATATACACACACCTATGTAAGGAAAAAGTTTTTGAAAAGGAATATAATTATATTTTGGATAAAGAAAAGAAATCAACTAGTATAATTTTTTTTTCAAATGTGCAGTTTAGCTGTCATGTTTGGTCTAAAACCTTGTCTTCAAATGTAGTTTATGTTTACGCTGATAAAAGAAACAGAAATGTGTCTTAACCTTGTAACATGAACTGCAGAACAGCTTATTTACAATGGCTAATCAAAACCACAAAGTTTTGAAACCTATATGCCTGCCCAGTACTCTGCTATTGGTCATTTCACCAATTGATCATTGACTTAATTCCTCCTTGACTCAGAAACTCTTACAGGTGTTTAGTTTACATCAGTAAAGAAAGCAGGCAGACACTTATCTTCATGGAACTGATATTCTAGCTGGGGGAAGACAGATAATCTGCAATAAACATGATCCAAGTACATTATATGGTATGTTAACAGGGGATCTGTACTACGGGAAAAGAAATAGTAGCAGAGGATGGGGTTTAGGGAACAAAGGTGAAGGAAGGGAGGTGATTTAAAGAAAAAGAACTTAGAACACACTGAGGGGAGCAAACATGCTTTCTTGCATTCAAGAGTCAAGTTTTCCGGTGTCCACTCAGGTCTCTTGGTCTTCTATCCAACTTCAAAAATGTTTCCATCTCTGAGGCTCTAGGCAAACTCGTGCAAACATGGATGTTCTGAACATTCTGCCTCACTTCAGTTGAACTGGTTTCATAAATAATTTTTGGTAAACTTCCCCAAATTAAGTAACATTTTTTGCAGCAAATTTTGATAATTTTCTGTTTCCTGAAGAACTAATCCGAAATGATTTTCCAATTTACAACACACTGTCAGTGACCTAATTATATTATGTAAAAATATGATATGTGCATTGCTATTCTAATATATTATGACATTTAAAAATATACACAAAATAAGAACTAAATGACAGTGAGATAAAATAAATACAAATGGAAAAGCTAACATTTTCTTCCCCAGAGGATGAGGACAGTCATTTTTATGGCCACTGGAATAATGGATTCTGAATGTACACACATAATTATAGCAGTTATTTATCTATCATAATTAAGTTATTTCTTTTATATATAGTTTCAATCCAAGATCTCAGAATACCACAAGGGGCCAAGAATAAAATTATATGTGAATAACTCTTCTTCATATGCATATATAAAATTTTGTCAGCTCATTAAGATATCATCTTTAGTTCTTTTGTTATTCCATCAATCCATCTACTGGTAAATAATCCACACTATACAGTAGATTTCTTTTTTTCAAGGGTTAAAATCTCAAGTCCTAATAAAAGCAGATCAATGGTCTAGAAAAATAAATAAGATGTCATATGGATATCATTATATATATGCATTTGTAAAGAAAATTAATGAAAAAATACAGAAGAGTTACAGTTAGCTGAAACAGAAAGTGTACTCACTCGGAGCTGAATATACACATCACCTGGAAAAAATACTTTCTCAGCTTCTGCTGACTTATAAAGAAAAGGACTGCATGACGTTCATCTCCAGCCTACTGTGGACTCCTTTCCAGTTTCCTCCTCAACTTCCCTCCATGAAATCTCTGCCCTAGGTTATAAAACACATCTTGGGCTTCTGGTTCAGACAAGATGGCCTTGACCTCTTTGTGCACATTCTTCTGTTTGTTCTGGAAATAAGAAGAGACCACTAAAGGATACCTTTTATAGCTAGCAAGAAGAAGGTGAACTAGATTAGGGCCTGAGAATGGAAGAGCAACACAGCAGCACCTAAGAGAAGACAACCCAGGCCCAGCATCCTGCCCTCCAACCCAGCATCAGACGGCAGCCTGAGTAGGGCTGTTCCTCCCAAGGAATGAATGTGAAGGAGCACCAGGCGGGGGTTTAGTTGCTAAGCTGTGTCTGACTCTTTGGGACCCCATGGACTGTAACCCACCAGGTTCCTCTGTCCATGGAATTCTTCAGGCAAAATATGGATTTCCATGTCCTCCTCCAGGGCATCTGCCCAAGCCAGGGATTAAGTCCAGGTCTTTACAAGGCAAGTGGATTCCTTACTGTCTGAGCCACCAGCAAAGTCCAAGAACCTGAAAATGGCATGGATATTTCAAAACTAAAAGGATAAAAACATATGTTAATACTAGGTAAAGTAGATTTTAGAGAAAAGAAAATTTCAAAAGACAAAGCAATACAAGGACATTGCATGAGGAAAAAAGAGTCAATCAGGCAGGAATACATAACAATCCTAAATATGTATACACCAAACAACATAATCTCAAATACTTGAAGCAAAAATAGATACATTATCTGAATACTCCTATAAACTTTAATGAGATTGAAACTGTAACAAAAAGCTTTTGAAAAAGAAATCTTCAGTCCAAGATAGTTTGACCAGAGAATTCTAACAAATGTTTTAAAAATTAAGATCAATTGCCATACTCTCTTCAAGAAAATGAAAGAGTCGGAAACCATTCCCAACTAATTAGTTGGGGCCAATATTGCTATATATCAAAATCAGACAAATGCAGTACAAAAAGGAAATTTCAGACTAATGTCTCTCACAAATTTGGAATTAAAATTTTCACTCTCACACATACAAATGAACCAAATGACTTCAACAGTGTATAAAAACATCTCTTGATAGTTTCTGGTCCCTTCCTAAGTCTGGTCACATTACCTATCTCTTCAAACGGTTTAAGTGAATCAAGGATACAGTCAGTTAGGGTCCCAGTAATAATATCATCATACCAGAAATACAGTGACAAATACTTGAGTGTAGGTCAAATCAGAAACTGACTTCTCCCATTAAAGTTAATCCTACCCAGTCATCCTAAATGTCTATCAAAAATAACTACAACTAGATTCATAAGATATAGAAAACATATCTACTCTATAGCAATGGTGGGTATGTTTGATATTCTTTATATGCCCCTCAGGAACCCTGTTGATCATTTTCTATTATGTTATGAACCTTTGGAGGCTGAGAAGACCAGACTTTATCCCTCTAGCTCTCCTGGCCTCTGACTTCTACTTGAGTTTGGCCAGTGCCGGACAAAAGAGATTGGTGAGTCAGTGGAGAAAGAGATTAGTGGACTGATTCTTTCCTCTGACTCCTTTCTTGCTGGAAAGTGGCCAAGTTTCTCCACTGAAGCCCAGAGCTCTTGTCAGAGGCCTGTGCTTTTAGCTGCAGCTATGTACAAGATTCTTTAGAGACTGCAATATCCATTCTCCTCTTTGTGCTGTGGGAGTAAAAGTGTTCATGTATCCCTGTTCTTGCCTGTCTCAAAGAGTTTTGCTATTCCTTTTAAGCTATCCTTAGCTCTGATACAACCTCCAAATCCTTAAAGTTCATTGTGTGTTAGTTGCTCAGGCATGTCTGACTTTTTGTGACCCCCATGGACTGTAGCCTACCAGGGAACTCTGTCCAGAGGATTCTTGAGACAAAGATTACTGGAGCAGATAGCCATTCCTTTCTGCAGGGATCTTCCCTGACCCAGGGGTGCAACCTAGGTCACCCACATTGCAGGCAGACTCTTTACCGTCTGAGACACCAGGAAAACCAGTTTTCTTTATTTTCCTTATCTGTGTAAATCATCTTGCTTTCTGACAATGATAGGGGTGGCTTCGGAGCTGCTAGCTAAAGATGGTCCCTCAAAGATCTATCACTAAACTGCTTACAACAGGAGGGGGACATCATTCTTCCTGACTCCTAAATCATAAATACAAGAACATGTTACAGGTCATGTAAAAATAAGTGCTGAGAAATCAATGATTTAAGAATGAATTTGGTAAAAGTGCACAAAGTTTAAGCTGTAAGATGATGAATAATGTCTGAGGATCTAATGTGTAACATGGTGACTATGGTTTGTAAAGTGTTATTGACATTTGTGGGGCTTCCCAGGCAGTATTAGTGGTAAAGAACCCTCCTGCCAGTGCAGGATGCATAAGAGACGTGGGTTGAATCCCTGGGTCAGGAAGATCCCTTCAAGGAGGACATGGCAACCCATTCTAGTGTTCTTTTCTGGAGAATCCCCATGGACAGAGGAGCCTGGCGGGCTGAAGTCCAAGGGGTCATCAGTCCATGGGGTCGTAAAGTGTTGACCACGACTGAGCAACTACACAAGCAAACTTCTCAAGGTTACATGTTGACATTTAGAAACAGTTTCTCTCACTAGTGTGCTTAACTACAACTCTTGCTTTTCAACGGAAGATCAAAGATAAAAGTAATATTCCTCAACAGTCAAGTAATTATTTTTATCAAGGATTTATTCTTAAAGCTAAGCTAGAGAAATACACTGTGAGATAGAGCAGATAAGGAGAAGTAAAAGAGATCCAAACAGGGAAGCTGCACAACCAATTGATAATTTTCTTTTCAGGAAAAAGAATAAAACCTCAGTTTGGAATCATGTTTAATACAGAGCTATGCATAATCTTTGGAAATGTAAAGGATTTTTTCCTGTAATTTTCCTTTTCCATTTGAGAAAACCAAGGCCTAGAGAAGCGAAAACAAGTTTTCCAAGTCAAAGGGCAGTTATCTGAGGATTCTGATGAGAGCCCAGTGACAGGACTTAGGGTCCAATTGCTTCATCTTTAGGCTGACAGGCTGGAGATTGGGGTACCTGTAATGGTACCGTCTTCAGCCTGAATTGCTTTTATTTTGGGAAAACTCGATCTTTGCTATTAAGGCCCTCAACTGATTGCATAAAATCCACAATCTGTTGGTTGAAATATTACTTACGGATGAGCATGTCAAAGAACTACAGTTTGAAAGAAATGTACAATTCTATGGAGTATATTACCATGTATAAATGGAATTGAATATCTATGCTACCTGTTCCACATTCGTGACCTTGGAAGGGAAAACAAATTGACAATTTTTTTTCCTATTTAATCATGTCCAGTGTTTTGCTACATGCAGGCTGCTATTACAAAATGCCAGAGGCTGGGTGGTTTTTAAACCATGTTATTTGTCACAGTTCTGGAGGATAGAAGTCCAAGATCAGGGTGCCAGCATGGATGAGTAAGTGAGGGCCTCTTCCAGGACATATCCCTAAATAGAAGGGATGAGCAAGTGTTTCAGGCCTCTTTCACAAGAGCTCTAATCCCATTCATGTGGGCTCTGCACTCATGACCTAATCATTTTCCAATGGTCCCACTTCCTAAAATCATCACTTTGGGGATTAGGTTTTCAACATATGAGTTTTGGGAGAACACAAGCATTTACACCATAGCACCCAACGAGGAGACTGACTTGTCTAAGGTAACCCAATGCCTCATCCATACTGAATGCTCTGTGGTGCTGATAGGAAGCCAAGGACTAAGGAAGCTGAATAAAGACCAGCAGACCCAGGTGGAGGGTCTGAGATGGCAAACTCCTTGGTGGGCTTAAAATAATATATAAGTG
The DNA here is from genome assembly GCA_024291935.2 of Okapia johnstoni. NCBI lineage: Eukaryota > Metazoa > Chordata > Mammalia > Artiodactyla > Giraffidae > Okapia > Okapia johnstoni. The sequence continues at coordinate 149,917,001 of CM044306.1, forward strand.
TCTCCAGGGTCTTCCTTGGTTGTCAGTCATTGAGAAATTCCCCCCTCCTCCATACATGTTCTTATTTGAAATATGAGTTAATTACTGAGTTCTTAGACTAAGTACCAGTTGACCAACAAGGAAACATCATGACTATGCACATGAAGAAAAGGGCCTTTGACAGATACAAATTTCAGAGCACAAAGTCCTCAAGACATTATTCACTTCAGATAGTAATTACAAGTCTTTGGATCTCCCAAGACCATTCTTGGGTTCCATAATCAGCTAGGACTGCAACAACTCACTGAAAGCTGTTATGCATGTGGTTATGGTTTATTCCATATCTTTGATTTATTTTTAATTCATTTTTTATTTTTAGTGCAGTATAATTGATTTACAATGCTATAAATGCCAGTTTTTGTTGAACAGTGAATAAGTTATACATATACGTATATCCACTCTTATTTAGATTCTTTTCTCATGGAGCAACAGACTGGTTCCAAATAGGAAAAGGAGTATGTCAAGGTTGTATATTGTCACCCTGCTTATTTAAGTTATATGCAGAGTACATCATCAGAAACGCTGAGCTGGTTGAAGCACAAGCTGGAATCAAGATTGCTGGGAGAAATATCAATACCTCAGATATGCAGATGACACCATCCTTATGGCAGAAATTGAAGAAAAACTAAAGAGCCTCTAGATGAAAGTGAAAGAGGAGAGTGAAAAATTTGGCTTAAAGCTCAACTTTCAGAAAACTAAGATCGTGGCACCTGGTCACATCACTTCATGGTAAATAGATGGGGAAACAATGGAAGCAGTGGCTGACTTTTTTTTTTTTCTGGGATCCAAAATCACTGCAGATGGTAATCGCAGCCATGAAATTAAAAGACACTTACTCATGGAAGGAAAGTTATGGCCAACCTAGACACCATATTAAAAAGCAGAGACATTACTTTGTCAACAAATGTCTGTCTAGTCAAGGCTATGGTTTTTCCAGTAGTCATGTATGGATGTGAGAGTTGGACTATAAAGGAAGCTGAGTGCTGAAGAATTGATGCTTTTGAACTGTGGTGTTGGACAAGACCCTTGAGAGCTCCTTGGACTGCAAGGAGATCCAACGAGTCCATGTTAAAGGAGGTCAGTCCTGGGTGATCATTGGAAGGACTGATGTTGAAGCTGAAACTCCTATATTTTGGGCACCTGATGCAAAAAGCTGACTCATTTGAAAAGACCCTGATGTTGGGAAAGATTGAAGGCAGGAGAAGAAGGGAACGACATAGGATGAGATGGTTAGATGACATCACCGACTCAATGGACATGAGTTTGGGTAGACTCTGGGAGCTGGTGATGGACAGGGAGACCTGGTGTGCTGTGGTTTATGGGTCTCAAAGAGTCGGACACGACTGAGCGACTGAACTGAACTCATGTAGGTCATTACAGAGAGTTGAGTAGAGTTTCCTGTTCTATACAGTAGGTCCTTATTAGTTATGTATCTTATGTATATCAGTGTGTACACGTCAAACCCAATGTCACAATTCATCCCTCCTTTCTCCCCCCTGGAACCATAAGATTATTTTCACCATTGTGACTGTCAACCTGTTTGTAAATAAGTTCATTTGTACCATTTTTTATATTCCACATATCAGTGATATCATGTAGTTGTCTTTCTCTGTCTGACTTACTTCACTTGGTATGACAATATCCAGGCCCATCCATCTTGCTTCTGATAGCATTATTTTGTTCCTTCTTATGGCTGAGTAAGATTACATTGTATATCTGCACTACATCTTCTTTGTCCATTTCTGTGTTGATGGACATTTAGGTTGCTTCCATGTTCTGGCGATTGTAAACAGTGCTGCAATGAACACTGCTTTGCTTAGTCGCTAGTTGTGTCCGACTCTTTGTGACCCTATGAACTGTAGCCTGCCAGGCACCTCTGTCCATGCGGATTGTCTCCGTGGACAAGAATAGGCAAGAATATTGGAGTGGGTTGCCATCCCCTCCTCCAGGGCATCTTCCCAACCCAGGGACTGAACCCCGGTCTCCCGCATTGCAGGCAGATTCTTTACCGTCTGAGCCACCAGGGAAGCCCTGACGAAGCAACAAACACTGAGGTGCGTGTGTCTTTACAAAGTAAGATTTTCTCCTGGTATATACCCAGGGGATTGCAGCTTTTTGAATGATACAGATAAAAAACTGCCCAGGAAAAAGGCATATGGGGCAGAGTCAAAGGGAGTGTGAAACATGGAACTTTGGTTTCCTCTTCCCAGGGTGTCATGGGCAGCTTTGTGCTCGCAGCACCGATGTGCAGGCACTGAGTACCTGCAGACATGGGAGCTCACTCCAGGCTCCGTGTGCAGAATTTTATTACTGGGGCTCCATCACCTAGGCATGATTGACGATCCATACAGCTGATCTCAGGCTCAAACCTCTATAGAAGTGCAGCTGATACTGCATGACTAAAACCCCCATCTTGAATCATATCATTCTTCTGGCCCAAAGTTTTTACTCTAATCACACTGTTTACATCCCTATCAGGCTGGCTCAAGGCCTTCACATAAACAAAAGCATTTTTCTCAGTGTCAACCTTTGACACCTTTAGTCACATTTTCTCAGAGGAAACAACCTAAGGCTTTAGAGAGGAGCCCCCAGGAAACAAGGGCAAAGTCCAGACTTTCCTTTGGATGAAGCTGAGCCCTTCACTACACAGCTGGGCGGCTGGTTTTGCTTGACAAGGCTCCCTCGTTGTAACTTCACAATAAGAAAATGTGAAGTGACAAACATTGGTTAAACATTTATCTTCTTCTGGTCTTTCAATGTTTTTCTTGCATTATCTTCATTAATTCTTATGCAACTGAGGTGGACAGTAGTTTGAATGGCATTATGGAGAGAAGTAAAATAAGGCTTGCCTAGATTCCCAGTTAGTAAGTGGTGGAGTGGGAGTCTGTACAAGGGCTACAGGACTCCAAGGTTCATAATTAAAGCCACTATGTTGCAAAGATACCAACATTTCTTTTTTTAGCATTTTTATTTATTTGGTTATGTTATGTATTAATTGTAGCACATCCGGATCTTCTACCTTTCCTGTGGCATGTGAGATTTAGATCCGCGAGCAGGGATTGAATCCCAGGCCCCCTGCATTAGCAGCTCGGATTCTTAAGCACTGGACAACCATAAAAGTTCCAACACCGTTTCCATCTGGAGTAAATGTTCATATGCAAGGCATATCCAAAGAAGTTTGTTGAATTAATATTGTCTAGTCTGGTCATTCTGTTCCACAGTATATATGAATTAAGAAAGTTACAACTTTAACTCTTCTTGCTGTCCATTTAACAGAAATAAATAAAAGAGAGAAAGACATGAAGACTTATCATAAGCACATGATGCCATGATCAATGAAGGCTTAGGAGACAGGAATATTTCAAATGGTATTTTTGTCTGGCATCCCAGAAATCTGTATGCCCTGGGGCATCACACAATAATAAGATTCCAGATAGTGAAAGGCATGTGTTTATTTATAAAACAGGGCCAGGGCAATTCTGAAATGGGAGATGGGAAAGAAGACCAGTATTTAAGCCTCCAGATACAAATACTTTATCAGAAAAATTTAGAAAAGAATTCATATTAATGTTGAGAGTCTGTAAACTGTTTCCCTTAAGACTCTCCCCATGAGCATATGACATGGAGAACTTCATATATCCCAGAATACCCTAGTTTGTTAACACAATCTGACTGATCCAGTATTTTGATTTTGGGTGAAGCTTCATTAACTTCCCATGTGACCAATGGTGTTGATAATTGATAAATCAATTGGAATGGGGTTCCTGAAATGGAGTGGACAGATGAGAAATGTAATCTGAAGTCCAAGTGAAGGGAGTTCGATACACAGAGGGAGAAAGGAATTTTAACTTTTCTGAGGAATGATGGTTGCTGAGATGTGGTCCTCAAGGTTCTATGTGAAAGAGCCCACTCCCCTGCATCGACTGAAGACAGGGAAAAGGATGGAATCTAAGCTCTGGTGACAAGACAGAAGTGTTTCAGCCCACAGCCCTTCATTATAGACAGAGTGAGCTCTCTGTAGGCAACGGTACCCAAAATAGTTCACCAGCAACAGCAATACAAATGACCAAGTGATGGAGGAGCCACACAGACCTGTTCTAAGCAACCAAAGGTGTTCTTAGAGGGAAAATATTGATGGCCTCCCAACCCCTTACTTCTTAGTTCTACCTTTGTCTGAGAGAAAAGTTCCTCCAAGAAGGATAGGAGTTCACACTCTTTCCAGGAAGCCATTTGGGGAGTCTAAGCCATGAAATTACCATTTGCATCTAGAGTCACTTTTATAATCACACTGTGTCTCCCATCCCTCAAGTGGTGGCCTTGGAAACAGCAGTTACAATCATGATTTTAAAGAAATATTAAATACAGATGTTCTTCTCTTGTACTGACTGTAAATTCTAGAAACAGGTAATTGTGAAACTGTTTTTCAAAGATGGGACAGCTGCTTGCTTTTTAATTACCATGATTATTCTAGAATATGCCCTGAGTTTAAAATGTCTTGCTGTGAAAAGTGACTTTTCCCCTACCACACCCAATGCATCATCTTCTTCACTAAATTTCTCATAGGAAATTGAGTTCTGATTTTTAATTTCTTAATACCCACTATCTCCAGGAAGAGTTGCAAAGAGTTGGACATGACTAAGCAACTGAACTGAACTGAACACCCATTGTCTCCAGAAAGTAGAAGCTTTATGGGAAAATGAGTACCCTGTCTTAATATAAAGTGTCCCCGTATGGCTACTGTTCTTAAAGACCCAAATGGCCATTCTTTCCTAACACCCAGAAATTTACAAAGGGCACATTTTAAATTTATTTTTGGTTCTCTTCTTTTTCTCCAATTTCAGCTTTAACTTTTGTTTTAATTTTGTTCCCCTATTGTGTCATTAGCCACAGGATTTTTTAGCGAACATAGTAGATTCAGTGTAAATTTGAATCTTGCTCTATGATAAAGAATGCAACTTTGAGATATAAATAAGAATCATTAAAGAAACATGCTGCTGCTGCTGCTGCTAAGTCGCTTCAGTCGTGTCCGACTCTGTGTGACCCCATAGATGGCAGCCCAATAGGCTTCCCTGTCCCTGGGATTCTCCAGGCAAGAATACTGGAGTGGGTTGCCATTTCCTTCTCCAAAGCATGAAAGTGAAAAGTGAAAGTGAAGTCGCTCAGTCATGTCCGACTCTTAGCGACCCCATGGACTGCAGCCTACCAGGCTCCTCTGTCCATGGGATTTTCCAGGCAAGAGTACTGGAGTGGGGTGCCATTGCCTTCTCCAAAGAAACATGGCAATTGGTTAAAAAAAGAGTCTAAATGTGGTTATCCTAAGGCTATATAATTCTTTAACCACGTTTATCTTGATGAAAAGTTTGAGTTAGGTATTTGATAGTCCTCACATGTTTTATTTTCTTGGGCTCCATAATCAGTGCAGATGATGATTGCAGTCATGAAATTAAAAGATGCTTGCACCTTGGAAGAAAAGCTGTGAAAAAACTAGAGAGCATATTAAAAAGAAGAGACACCACTTTGCCAAAAGAATGACTGTATTTTCAAAGGTATGGTTTTTCTAGTATTCATGTAGGGATATGAGTGTTGTACCATAAAGAAGTCTGCGCATTGAAGAACTGATGTTTTCGAATAGTGATGCTGGAAGTACTCTTGAGAATCCCTTGGATTAAAGGAGATGAAACCAGTCAATGCTAAAGGAAATCAACCTTGAATATTCAAAGGAAGTACTTACTAATGCTGAAGCTCCAATACTTTGGCCACCTGATTCAAAGAGCTGACTCATTGTAAAAGACCCTAATGCTGGGAAAGATTGAGGGCAGGAGGAGAAGGGGACAATAGAGGATGAGATGTTTTAATGGTAAAACCCCACAATGGACATGAGTTTGAGAAAACTCCAGGAAATAGTGAAGGACAGGGAAGCCTGGTGTGCTGCAGTCCATGGGGTCACAAATGTCAGATATGATTTAGTGACTGAAGAACAAGGCCTTATGTGTGGATATGAAGTTTAATATTTATGAAATATAAGCAGTTTTACATAACACATATAGAATAACTTCAGTAATGTGAGTTGTAATAAAGGCTAATCACAGCACAATTAAAAGGCCCAATGTCATCACAATTCTTTGATTTGTTGTTACTACCAGTTTCTAATTGTTGTTGCTGTTTAGTTGCTAAGTCATGTCTGAATCTTTTGGGACCTCATGGGCTGTAGCCTGTCAGGCTCCTCTGTCTGTGGGATTTTCCCCCAAAAAATATTGGATCAGGTTGCCATTTCCTTCTGCAGGGGATCTTACCTATAGAACCCCGTGCCCTCTCCCAAGGTCATGTGAGGAGGCTTGTCTCCAGGACAGACGGGAGTGGAGGGTTCGCTCCTAGGCTCATGTGTCCATGTGTCTGCCCAGAAGTCCACTCATAGGACGAACACAACTACAGGGAGCAAGTGAAGATGTGTGATTCACAGGCTAGGGATCTTTTGCTGGTCTTGCCTGGCCCTCCCAAAGATAGGAGAGAGTCGATAGAATTCATCATCTTTCCCCAAACCTGCGGTGCTCTCCGGATTTTAAATGTCTTTCTTCTTATAAGATCTTCCCCAACCTGGAGTCCTGTCCCCTTCTACTCCTGGGGAGCTCATCCAGATCCTATTTCACTTCCTTTTTGAAAATTCTTGTAACTTTTTCAGACAAATCATCTCTTCTCTCCTTTGGGTTACTATGTTAAGTTCTACTTACATTCACCAAAGAAATGAGTACAACTGGACTAATTATTTATTCACATATTTATCTCTTTCTCATGGAAAATTTGGGACCAGCAAGATTAAATTTAAATAATAAACCTTCATAATATTTAATAAATGTATGTTGAACAAATGCTCAAAATAGGTTATTTATTTATAAATTGGTTATTTATGAATTGGTATGGTCATGTATCATGCCAAAATGCCTTAGGCTATGTTTCAGGATAGGATTAAATTTTTATTAATGTAAAGGAGCAAAGTAGTAAACTCAAAATCAGTTAAATATTTTGCAAATGTGAATAATTTCAAACACTCATCTATAAATACAAATTCTTAAGATAAAGGGATCCTTTAAAATATTGAGTTTTTATATTTAACATTCAAGGTGGCTTTTTACCCTTGAGCCCCACTGTGGCAAAAGGCAGAGGGTTTATCAGGAAAGTCTGGGGAATCTTACTTTCTGTTATCCAGGGTCAAATGCCTGTTGAATAAGTATTACAACCTAGACTCTATTTCTTGCCTCTCTTATGTCAGGAAAATTTCACAAGTCATCAAGTGATTCAGGGCTATATCCTCCTAGATTCTTTTGTCAGTTCAGTTCCGTTCAGTCGCTCAGTCGTATCCGACTCTTTGCGACCCCATGAACTGCAGCACGCCAGGCCTCCCTGTCCATCACCAACTCCCGGAGTCTACCCAAACCCATGTCCAACGAGTCGGTGATGCCATCCAACCATCTCATCCTCTGTCTTCCCCTTCTCCTCCCGCCCCCAATCCTACCCAGCATTAGGGTCTTTTCCAATGAGTCAACCCTTCACATGAGGTGGCCAAAGTATTGGAGTTTCAGCTTCAACATCAGACCTTCCAATGAACACCCAGGATTGATCTCTTTTAGGATGGATTGATTGGATCTCCTTGCAGTCCAAGGGACTCTCAAGAGTCTTCTCCAACACCACAGTTCAAAAGCATCAATTCTTCAACGCTCAGCCTTCTTCACCGTCCAACTCTCACATCCATACATGACCACTGGAAAAACCATAGCCTTGACTAGACGGACTTTTGTTGGCAAAGTAATGTCTCTGCTTTTAAATATGCTATCTAGGTTGGCCATAACCTTCCTTCCAAGGAGTAAGTGTCTTTGAATTTCATGGCTGCAATCACCATCAGCAGTGATTCTGGAGCCCAAAAAAAATAAAGTCTGACACAGTTTCCACTGTTTCCCCATCTATTTCCCATGAAGTGATGGGACCAGATGCCATGATCTTAGTTTTCTGAACGTTGAGCTTTAAGCCAGCTTTTTCACTCTCCTCTTTCACCTTCATCAAAGGTGAAATAGGAATATGAAGGACCATAGAAAAACATATGGTCAAAGTCTACCTCTACTTTTTTCCCCACGATGTAGGTGATTTTTTAATTGACATATAACACCATACACATTTTAGATATGCAACACAATGGTTTGATATTTTTATATATTGCAAAATTATCACCACAGCTATTCTAGTGTTAATTTACTAGTGTGATCCATCTTCACACACTGCTTCAAATTTTTCCTTGTGGTGAGTATTCGAGATCTACTCTCTTAGCAACTTTCAAGTATACAATACAATATTATTAACTATAGTCACCACACTTTCTATTATATCTGTGTGACTTATTTATAACAGGAAATCTGTATCCACTTCACCCATTCTGGCTCCCACACCCAAACCCCGCCTCTGGAAACCACCGAACTGTTCTCTGTATTTATATTTTGTTCTTTGTGGTTATTGGTTTTTGATTCCTCATTTAAGTGAGCTCATATTGCATTTGTCTTTATCTGACTTATTTTGCATAGCATAATGCCCTCAAGGTTCATTCATGCTGTCACAGAGAGCAAGATTTCCTCATGGTAAGTCCGTAGCTAATACATTAAGAGTACTTGCATAATCCTGAGGATAATGTTGGTTAGCTCCACACCCTTATTACCCCTCATGGTGAACAAATTGTTGATAGTGGTATAATTCGTGTAATTTACTCTTTAATTGTTCCCTGTCTGTTTGCTTGACACCATTTTGTTACCTGTCCCCCTGGACCTAGTCCCAATGTCCAGTGCATTAGCAAGCATCATTTGCACCTGGCCTGAGAGGTGAGACACGGAACAGTTGCTATACTTTGTCAAAACCCATCACGATTATATAAAAATAAAACTGGAGTGAAGCAAATACGATTTTTACTAGAGAAACTGTATATCAGGTTTTAAATCAAAAAACAATGCATTGACTAAATTTTGTGGATTTTAGTGCTTCACAATTGCTTACTATTTCTTTTCTTGGCCATTTCAGTTCATTTGAAAAAAATTATTTTAAAAAATGAATATTTATCACTGTTTATAAAAATACAATGCAAATCTATCCAAGATGTTTTCCAACATTGAAAAAAAATGAGACACTAATAAAACCTAATTAAATCATTCAATATTTAAAATGAATTTCTAACCCTAGTTTATTTAATAGTTCCCTTTTACGTAGTTGAAGCCCTATTATGAAGTGTATACATAAAGAAAATTCAAAAGTAAAATCGATCTATTTAATGTATTCCTCTCAATCAAAAATTCCCTTTCCTTTATCCTTCCTAAATCTAAATCACCTCTGAACACTACATCTCAATTTATATTGTGCTCATATCACAAAACCCATAATAAAATAGGGTTACAAATGCATCACTTGTAAATTAGTTGCATCTTTAAATATAACTCATTATTTTCACATGTTTCATTTCATTTCACTAATAATGTATAATAATATTGTCCAATTTAGAATGAATGTCAAATATGTGGTAGATGAGATAATGGATATTTACGAACTCTGTTTTTAACATCACTCACGACCAACTATATAGATATATATGTCTTCAATATCCTTCAGAAATTATTTATTATAGGGAGACATAGGTATTTTACTTTGTATAAAAGACAGAATTAGAACAAAATTATTTTCTTTGGTAAAAATACAATATATTACCATATTACTACATGGATTTGTACACATTTATAAGGTAACCACATCTCTTATATTATACCACATATATTAAAATGCAAAAAAAAATAAATAACATAAGTAATGAAACACATTACAGAATACGCAAGCATATTCCTGGGTTGCTTTACCCTGACTAAATCCAGTTAACTTCCATCATCACACGTCGTTATTTCTTTCTTTCTTGTGGTGAGAACTTTTAAGATTTAATCTCTTTGCAACTTTCAAGTGTGCAATACACTGTTATTAAACAGAGTCCCCACACTCTGTGTTATATCCCCATGATTATACATAATTGTACATTTGTACCTTTTAACCCACTTCACCCATGTTGGCTGCCCACCCAAACCCCGTGTCTGGAAACCACCAATCTGTTCTCTGTATTTATGTTTTATTCATCGTGATTGTTGTTTGATTACACATTTATTTAAGTGTGATAATACAGCATTTGTCTTTCTCTGACTTATTTCATGCAGCATAATGTGCTCAAGATTCATTCATGTTATCGCAAATAGCAAGATTTCTTTATGGTTAGTCCATAACCAATACATTAAAAGTATCTGCATAATCCTGATGTATATACTTGGGGTACCTCCACACCCTACACACCCTTAGAGTGAATAAAGAGCTGATAGTGGTATGTGTGTCTTAGTTGCTCAGTTGTGTGCGACTCCTTGCCACTCCATGGCCTGTAGCCCATCAGGCTCCTCCATCCATGAAATTCTCCAGGCGAGAATATGGAAGTGGGTTGCCATGCCCTCCTGCAGGAGATCTTCCCAACCCAGGGATCGAACTCAGGTCTCCTTCATTGCAAGTGGATACTTTAATATCTGAGCCACCAGGGTAGCCCTTAGAAGACGATAAAACAAAACAAAAGAAAATAAAAAATACTTACTTTAAATTTTAACATAAAATTCAAGATGAAAATTGAAAGTAGTTAATGTTAGATTTCACAAGAAGGTTCTAGATTATATAACTTTCTTACACATGTAGAAATATCACTAAGCAGGCATCTATAATTTTCAAAATATTCTTTTAAAGTATATGTTCTATTAGCAAAAAGATCTTAGAACCGTCTGTTATATAAAACTGCATCCAAAATACTGTTTCAAGGGCAACAGGAAACAGTATAAATGAACCCTTCCAGTCACACCAGCCCTTCCCCAAGGTAGCAGTAAAATGGAGAAAAGCTGAACTCTCTTGATAAACACATATGGGTTCTAATCCAGGTGTGGCCAGAGGTATAACTTGTATGACTCAGGGTAGGAGATTCAACCTCTCCAGTTTTTTGTTTTCTTCAAAATCTTTATGTATTGGACAACTGTTTACTGAATGCCTCCAGAGCACCAGATTCTACAGTACAGAAAGACAATACTTTGATAAATGAGACAGGTGAGGTCACTGATTTCATTAAGATTATATTCTAGCAGAAAAGACAGGTATTTGAACAAGTAATCGCAAACATGAAGAGATGTGGAAACAGGAAGAATTCACCCTGTGGGAGCAGAGAACAAGGGAACTCGGCTCCTAGTCAAACGGGTTAGGAGTCACTGTCCAAAGAACTGATGCAAAAGCTAAGAATCTAAAAGATACATGGGAGGAAGCTGAACAAACTATAAGAAAAAACATTCTAGGCAAAGCAAAATGAGGCAAGGAAGATAGTGCAGGATCATGGTATGTTCAGGGAACTGATCAGGTGTGGTGTAGCTGGACTGGAGAGAGGAGAGGACAGGGCAGGAGTGAAGCTGAAGCCAAGGCAAGGGTCAGATTTAGGAGAGAACCAGGCATAGCGGGAAGAAAAGTAGGCTTTCTTCTAGGCAAAAGGGGAAGCCATCCAAGGGTTTAGGGAGCAGTGACACAATTATACTTGTATGTTTAAAACAAAGTTCCGCTGAAGAACAGAGCCAGTATTAGAGGGAGCAGAAGGGGATTCCAGGGATATTAATTCAAGGACTAGGGATCACCCAGGAGATTGATGGAGCAGTTTGTGGTAGAAAGTCTGGCAAGAAAAGAAATCTTTAAAAGATTTAAGTCAAAGAATGTTTAAAACTTACAACAAAGTCTAATATGTAGGAGGGATAAGCAAAGCAAGAGAGAAAGAAGTTCTCGGAGGCGGGGCTAAGATGGCGGAGGAATAGGACGGAGAGACCACTTTCTCCCCCACAAATTTATCGAAAGAACATTTGAACGCTGAAAAAACTTCACAAGACTACTTCTGAACGCTGGCAGAGGACGTCAGACATTCATAAAGACAGAGCATTATCTTCAGAAGGAGGTAGGAGAAATTATAAAAGATAAAAAGAGAGACAAAAGAGTTAGGGGTGGAGACCCGGCCCGGGGAGGGAGTCGTAAAAGAGGAGAAATTTCTAAGCACCAGGAAACCTTCTCACCGGCGGGTTTGGGGGAAGATTTCGAATCTTGGAGGGCAACATAACCGGGAGAAACAATAAATAAAACCCACTGATTACATGCCTAAAGGCAACTTCCAGTAAAGAACCCCAGACGCCCGCATCCGCCACCAGCAAGTGGGGGCTGAACGGAGAGGAGCGGGCGGCACTGCTTAGGGTAAGGACCGGGCCGAATGCCCTGAGGGCAATCGGAGGGAGCTAACGTGAGATAGTAACCTAAACTGTGGGACAGCCAGAGAGAGAGAACTATCCCGCGAAAAGCCCAAAGCCAAGGCACTGCCGGCCCGCTCACAGAACAAAGGACTGAGCGATACAGGGGAAGAGCTAGCCGGCTGCGGACCGCCCCATCCCCCGCCGGACACAGCGGGCAGGCGGGACCAGCCAGAGCCGGAAAGGGGCAAACTCGGCTCCAGAGAGGGCACCCCCTACCAAACTGCAAACAGGCTCCCAGTTTCTAAGCAAAGACTGCCTGAGATCCCGGAGGGTCGACAGTCACCAGGAGGGTTGCAGCCAGAGACCAGCTCCCCAGAACCGACACAAAGCACACCGGAGCCGGAGCCAGGCGTGCCCATAAACCGAGGCGGGGGCCAGGGAGGTGATAAGCCGCACCGCCCCAACAGGGGAGAGTGCGCTCGCCCAACTCCTGGCTGCCTGAGCTGCTCCGACCGGGAACGGCGCAAACCTCCGGCGCAACCGAGTCTGCGCCTTTGTGGAGTACCCAGGAACCTGAACCTGAGCAGTTTAGACCTGGGAAGTGCGCGCATCTCAGGGCCCACCCCCCCGCAGAGTAACCTGAAGCCTGAGCAGGGTAGTCGGGGAACGCACACACGCCGTGAGCGGGGGCGAACCCAGTGTGGCCGAGACACTGAGAGCTCTCCACACACACACCAGTGATATTGGAGATCAAGACAGTTGCCATCCCGGAGTGAGGAAATTAGGATCAGCCTTACAATGAAAAAAAACCATAGACCCAGTGGGAATAGATTATTTCTAAGAGAATGAGACAGATAGAAAGCATCGGAAAGAAACTTTCCCTAGAAACACAGGTACATGGGATGTAGAACCTACAGACAATTAAGTATAACCAAAGCAAGAACAAATCATTATCTGACTTCCTAATTCAGATTTATGTTCCTCTAATGACAACATAACAGAAACCAGAATAATTGACCAAACCTAAACCTTATTCCATGACATATACCAAAGAAAATAATCAAACTGTAAATATCAATGATCAACATTAGTCTTGTATTTACAATTCACAGAGAATTATCAACATACACTATCTCATTTAGTTCAGTTATTCCAGATTCGGAAATTCAATCCTTGGCCTATGGCGTTTTTTCAAGTTTCAGACAAATGTTTGTTGAACTTCGAATTTCCAAAGATTATTTATAGATGCTTCAATGTTGTTCACAAATGGTTTAAGAAACTACAGTGTAAACAGCTGTTCAAGAGAAACTCAACGTTTCATTTTTGATTGTGCTAAGAGTCACAATAAAATACATCCAGAGAACCATTAAGATATATTTCTTTCAGGGTCAAAGGCCAAGTTCTTAGAATGGTCATGTCTTCTTTTCTGCAACCTCATTTACCCAGCCCCCAGGGTTAAACTCTAAATACTAAGAATATAGCTTCTCCCCACCACCCTGTGAAAACCACTAATCAAGGCTTTTGCCATAATATTGCAGAAAAGCATGGATATGTGGTGCCTATTTACACAGAAATGCCTGGTAGTATAAAATCTCAACAAATGATCAAGAGGCCAAGGCGGCAGACTCTCATTAATTTTGCGGCAAACCTGTGGTTTTGCATCTGGTGAAATTTTCAGGATCAAAAAAACATGAAAGATGACTCCATGATGAAGTAGTTAATAAGCTTGGGGAATAACGAACAGTGGATGTGTATTCCGACTCAATTTAGAGTGGGAAACCTAGAACTAGATTTAGCAAGTTAGGGAAAGGACCAAACCCAGTAATATGAAAAACTAAATTGTTCTGCCCGTTCTGAAAAAAGGAAAAAAAATACTAAATGCAAATAACTTTTTGCAATTTATATTTACACATATATATAAAAGTAAATTTAAAGCTTATATATATATATATAAATCTAATGTAAACAGTAAATAAAATGCAATACCAACATTTTCTGACATTTTCTAAATTTCTCAGTTATGACAAAACAGATGGATTGAAGATTTGCAAAGTTTGCAACTGACACACACAACATGAGATATTTTTCAAATCTAATGTTTCTAAATGGTGATGTCAATCATGGATCCTACCCCAGTTGGGTGACATGATGTCAGAAATCTCCATTAGAGTTTATTTTGGTGCAGCTAGTTAGAGAAACGGAAGTTGAAATGTCCTGTCAAAGCCTCAAAACTTTTTTCAGTGCATTTCCCATCAGAGCAGGTGGAAACCCCACTCCCTTGTGGAACCATCTGTAGAAAACAGGTGACAGAATGTTGATATGAGGACAGAAAGACAAGTGAGTAAGCAAAAGGTGACACTAAATATTTGAGCCTCTAGCTTGTGTATTCACTCAAGCTATGCTTACAATAAGCCTTTTCTTTTCTAACTTACTACGAAACATTAAAAAGAAAGACAGACCAATTCCACCTGCTTTCTTTACAACCAAACTTTTTAGGGGAATGCAATTCATTCTGGCAAAGTGTTGGGAGGTTTCCACTCTTAGCTCGAAACTGTGTCAAAGGGATTTAACTAAAAGCAAATTCAAAAAGAACGATTTCAAATCTCCAAACACTTTTGGAGTTTAAGGTAGAAATTAAATGCTCGTCCTGTTACAAAGATTCAGTCACAGATGAGTTAATCCAGAAACCAGTTTATACAAATACTCTGTGTATCATAACTGCTCAATCCTGGCGTCTCCCAATTTTCCAAACAAATGACTGTGTAAGTATTATTTAATGATTCACAGTTCAATTTTTCCTTGTCAGTCTGCATATGAACTTTGACATGTTAAGCTACTGCATTGGAAAGATGATCCAACAATGTAGATTTAATCAAGTTTTTAAGAAGCAAAAATTACGAGCTTACTGTTGTGAAGGAAAAATATTGGCCTTAGCCCTAACTGCTGACATATATGTTACATAAATGGGTTAAGCAATATTAAGGAACAGCTCAGACTCAATATTCAATCTCTGAGTCTCAAGTTTTGAGCTTTACATTCTGAGCCTAGACTTTCCACATTATATGTTCACCATCATCATTTCAGGAAAAATATGGAAAGAAAGAGTTGTCAGGAGAGTTAATTTTCATTCACAATATGGTTAGTATTTTAGTTTTCTAGCAAATCATATAATGTATGCAAGAAACTATGTCAAAGTGAGTACTGATAAATAGATACTCTACAGCATTTGCCTGCAAAGATGCCACACATAAGACTTTTTTTCCTAAACATATCATAAAGCATGTTCAACATGAAGAAAAAAAATTAGCAGTCCTATACTTAAAATGTTTGTGGTAATCCTAAAGATACAATAATTCAGTACCTAATAATGACAGAACAACCCAAAAATGGGTACTCAACAATATACGAATTTAACAAAAACAGAAAAAAAAATCCTATAAATACAAACTAATTTTCTGGACTAAAGGTATGTAAAGGGCTAATCCACATTAATCTCTGTTTCTCACTTATAATTCTCCCTAAAATGCTATTCTTTAATAAAGTGTAATTATATGCAATCCAAAAGTGTTAGGGTGGATGAAAAAGTTTGTCACCCTAGTAATCTAATTGTAAAGATTATCCAGCAGTACAGGAACAATTAATAAGCAGAGTTGCCAGATTTGCCCTAACACTCAGAGTCCTTGGTGACCCCATCACTAGCAGCAAAAGGATGGTTGAGATTTCAGCTCAGTACAAAAAGAATTAGGCAGAGAAGAAAACTAATACACTCTCTCTCATATTTTCCCATTTCTATTGAAATTGAGAACACAACTGAGTCACTTTGGAAGTGAATATTATTGACTTGCATCACATATGTTTTTTTTAACTCTGGCAATGTGGAATTTGCATTTTTTCAAATATCGAGCCTTTGATCAGACTTGCTCCACCAAGAACACTCAATAGAGGCTGAAACACCATTCTATATAAGGTTTGCTATCCTACAGGGGAAGACTGGCTCTAACTTGGAAAAGAGGTTGGAAAATCCCATCTTAAATGCTCATTCCAATCTCTCCACAGCCTACACACTTTACTACTGAGAGGGTTCAAAGGTCCACGAACTGCTAAAACAAAACCCATTACACAGTGCTTTTTCTCACAAGGAAGTGAACCAAAGTGGAAACTACTCAGAGGTCACCAACTGGACTACATAATGCAGCAGTGGGCAAACAGGTAAAAATGCCCTTAAAAAAGCAACAGATAGCAATCTCCTAAATCCTACTGATTTTGCCAAGTTGTCCAAAATAAGTTTAAAAATACAGCTTCTTTGGTATCAAATGCAGAAAACGCAATTGAACTCTTGAAGAATGAGAGAGTATTGGTAGCAATCGAGTGTGATCAGTGCAAACTGTTGAACTCTCAAAGCAACCAGCCTGCAAACTACGAAAGCATCAGATGTTTTATAAACATGAAGATCCATAAATATTTCCTTAAAATTTCCCAAAAAAAAGGGTTGTTTTCTTTGTGGGTTGGGAAAAATTTCAGTCCAGGGTATCTGAGCCACCAAAACCCTAACAGCTTTTTAAAGTTTTCTTGCTCTGCATGCATACACAAGCACAACAGAGCCAATAGACAAGCTCAGAAGCGTCATCTGGCAGCTGTCCTTGCTGGGGAGAGAAGCGGAGCTGCTTGTTTTCTCAACCCTTGGACTGTCCTCACTGGAGGTCATCACAACTTCATGAAGTTCTAAGCTTTTAAACAATTCATGACTAGAGTTTTACAGATTCCTCCTTCAATTGGAAAATTATATTATATTTCTGATTTTCAATTACATCTCCAAATCTCCACTTTTAAATCATAATCTGCAGTGGCCAAAAGAGGGAATGATGGGGTAAGACCGTCCCTGGATTTTGTTTTATTTAGTTGCTAATTTGTGTCTGATTCTTTTGCAACCCTGTGGACTGTAGCTCACCAGGCACCTCTGTCCATGGGATTTCCCAGGCAAGAATACTGGAGTGGGGTTTCCATTTCCTTTTCCAGGGGATCTTCACCAACTCAGGGATCGAACCTGAGTCTCCTGCAATGGCAGGTGTGTTCTTTACTGCTGAACAGCCCTGTCACTTTAAATTTTAATGGAGTCAACTTATCCCTACAGTTTTAAATGTGTTGTTTGAGCGACCCCATTTTTTTCCACATCTACCTGTAGAACAGGCAGGAAGAGTACAGAAAATTTGAGGAAAGAGGGGCATACCAAAGCGGGTTGTTAGCCACATGCAAACTGCTCATTTTCACTTGTAAAGTTCTGTGTGCACTACCTGTGTGGAGCATCTGTCCTGCCAACTTTATCAGGGATGGATTCATCAGCAAGAGTCTTTGCAAAAAATATGAGGCTTTGATTTTTGCTACAAAAAATTAGTGACTCAAAAAGCAACTGTTCTTTGGCAGACCCATCTACCTTACAAAGTATGGCCACTGAAATATGACGCATATCCCAATTATATTCTTGTCTTACCTACATTTCCTGAATTCCTCCCACAGAGGGTTGATAGAATTTCATCTGAGTTAAAATCAACCCATTCCAGTCCATCTTTATATTCACTAATTCCTAGAATGTCCGATGTTTCACTCTTGTCACCTCCCTTATGACCACTATTCAATTTTGCCCTTGATTCATGACCTAACATCCATGTTCCAATGCAATAATTGCTCTTATAGCATTGAACCTAGCTTCTATCACCAGTCCTATTCACAACTGGGTGTTGTTTTTGCTTTGGCTCCATCCCTTCATTCTTTCTGGAGTTATTTCTCCACTCGTCTCCAGTAGCATATTGAGCACCTATATACCTGGGAGTTCAATCTTTCAAGTGCCTATCTTTTTTGCCTTTTCATACTGTTCATCGGGGTTCTCCAAGGACAGAATACTGTGTGGTTTTCCAGCCCTTCCGCCAGTGAAAAAAAAACCACATTCTGTCAGATCTCTCCAAAATACTCCATCCGTCTTTGGTGGCCTCCAAATGCCATTGGCATAAGTTTCATTGACTTAGACAAGCTGTGTTCCATGTGATCAGATTGGCTAGTTGTTCGTGACGTGTATTTCAGCCCTGTCCTGCCCCCCTGATCCCTCTCTTAGTGACTCCCATCATTCTTTGGTTTCTCTTTACCTTGAACTCAGAGTCTTTCTTCAAGGCTGCACTAGCAAAGTGCAGTCGCTGCTCCTTACCTCAGAAGCGTATTGTCTTTCTCTAACTCATTTCACTTAGCAGAAGCCCTCCAGTTACATCCCATGCTGCCACAAATGGAAGAATTTCTTTCTTTTTCAATGGCTAAATAAAATTCACATATATATATGTCACATTGCACTGTTTTAATCTCTTCACCTACTGACAGATATTAGATTGTTCCTATAATAAGGTTTCTTTCTAGGCTACTGTGAATATTGATGCAATAACAGGGAGTAACAGATATTTCTTTGAGATAATTATTTCACTTCCCCTTTGAAATATATATTCAGAAGTGAATATATATCCAAAAGTGGAGATAATGGCCACATAACAGTCTTTGGTGAAATTTCCTGAGAACCATTCCAGAGATATTCCATGGAGTTTAACCAATATTCTTGCTACCAATATCCATAAGACCTCCATTTTCTACACATCCTCAATTACCAACTTCTTTCTTACTTTTTGGTAAAGCCCATTTAAAACATGAATGAAGTGGTATATGTTGTACTTTGATTTGCACTTCCTTGATCTAGATGTTCATCATTTTTTATATACATCTTTGCATCCTGTAGTGTCTTATTTGGGGTGGAAAATTAGTGTATTCCTAATAAAAATAGCAGCCATTTATTGATACTGTAATTTGACTATATAAAACTCGTTTTACCTATCCATACACCAAAACCAAATGACAGAAATGACAGATAAATCCCATTTACAATTGCATCAAAAAAAAAATACTCAGAACTAAATTTAAGCAAGGTGTGTGAAAGAATCTGATTATGACAACATTCAAGACACTCATGAAAGAAATGTTTAAAGTCAACAAAAGGAAACATATTTCATATTTATAACTGGAAGAATTAATGATTGTTAATACATTCATACTACCCAAAGCTAGCTAATTATTCACTGCAGTCCTCTTTCAAAATTATAGGGCATGTTTTTCCACAAAACAGAAAAAAATTCTACACACTTGTATAAAACTGTTGTTGTTGTTCATTGCCAGATCGTATCTGACACAATTGTGACTCGCTATACTTTCGCATGCTAGACTCTCCCCTGTCCTTTTACCAATCTCTTAGAATTTGCCCAAGTTCAAGCCCATTTGAATTGTTGATGCCAATCCAACTAACTCATTCCTCTGTCATCCTTTTTTCTTCAGCCTTCAATTTTCCCCCCCCCCCCCAGCCCCCCCCCCCTTTTTTAGGGACTATTCCATGAGTCAGCTATTCACATTAGTTGGCTAAATATTGTAGCTGCACTTTAGCGTCAGTCCTTCTGAAGGGCATTCAGGGATGATTTTCCTAAGGTTGAATTAAGTTTTGATCTCCTTGCTATCCTAGGGACTCTAAAAAACAGTCTTCTACAGCAGCATAGTTTGAAAACAAACAATTCTTCAGCAACTCTGCCTTCTTTATTTGTCCTTCCAGCTCTTACAATGCTGAACATGACTACTGGGAAAGAGTATAGCCCTGACTATACAGAACTTTGTCGGCAAAGTGATGTCTTTGTTTTTAACAACACCTCTGTCTAAGGTTTGTCATAGCATACCTCCCAGAAAGACAATTCGCTTCTAAATTTATGGCTTAAGAACTCATCGATCCACAGTGGTTTTGGAGCCCAAGAAGAGGAAATCTGTCACTGCTTCCACCTTTTCTCCTTCTATTTGCCATGAAGTGATGGGACCGGATGCCATGATCTTAGTTTTTTTAATATTGAGTTTTAAACCGGTTTTTTCACTCTCCTCCTTCACCCTCATCAAGAGGCTCTTTAGTTCCTCTTCGCTTTCTGCCATTAGAGTGGTATCATTCGCATATCTGAGGTTGTTGATATTTCTCCCAGCAATCTTGATTCCAGCTTTTAGGACTCCATCCAGTCCATCCTTTTTGCATGACATGCTCTGCCATTATAAGTTAAATCAGCAGTGTGACAATATAACAGCCTTGAATGGACTCCTTCACTAAGTTTGAACCAAGTTTAATTTTCCTTGTGTGCTTCTAACTGTTGCGTTTTGAGCTGCATACAAATTTCTTTTCTCAGAAGACGGGTAACGGTTGGTCTGGTATTCCCATCATCCTTAAAAATTTCCACTTTTGTTGTGATCACAGATTTGGTGAGGTCAATGACGGAAGATGTTTTTCAGGATTTCCCTTTGCTTTTTATGTTCCAGCAAATGTTGGCAATTTTGATCCTGGTTCCTCTGCCTTTTCTAAAACACAGACTTTGAACATCTGGAAGGTGATTCACTTAATGCTAGGAGCGTAGCCTGGAGAATTGAGCATACCCTTACTAGCATGGGAATGAGTGCAACTGTTCCGTGGGCTTAAACATTCTTTAGTAACTCTGCCCCTTCTTGAAATGGGATAGGGTTTTACCTCTTCCATCCTCTGGCCACTACTGACTTTTCCAAATTTCTGATAGATTGTGTGGAGTCACTTTAATAGCAGCATCTTTAGGATTTTAAAATAGCTTTGCTGGAATTCTATCATTCCATTCACTTTACGACAGCCCCCCAGTGTTTCTTAAGACCCACTTGACTTCACATTCCAGAATACTGGCCTCTGAGTGAGAAATTTTACTCATTTATTATCTGAGTCATTAAGAAATTTGTTTGTATAGTTCTTCTGTGTATTTCATCCATCTCTTCCTTGTGCTATTCTCTGTAATTAATCACAAAACACCAAAGAGTCCAAAGTGATCCTAAGTAAGAAAACAAAGTGCAAGAGTAGGGCTGCTGAATTAAAATTTATAGAAAGCCATAGTAAACAAAACAGACTGATTTACTGTTGTCAAGAAGAAATAGACACATAGATCAAACAGAGCACACCAGAGAAGCTAGAAGAATGCACACCCATATATTGACTGACAGGCTTATGAATAAGTAGTCAAAAGATATCCAGCAGGGAAAAGTACAAGCTTTTCAAAAATGGTACTGGGAAACCTGGCTAGTCTTATAAAAAAGGAAACTGGACCTCTGTCTTTACATACACCAAATTCAACTAAAAATGGATTAAAAAGGTTGAACAAAAGCTTTAAGCGATTAACCCCCTAGAACAAAACATGAAAGTAATCATCTTGCCATTGTGTTTGCAAACGAGTTTGGGTTTCACATGAAAAGTCACAGGCAAAACTTCAAAAACAAAACAAGTGGTACCACATCAAACTCCAAACAAGAAACATCCACAAATGTCAATGTCAACTTACAGATTGACAGAAGATATTTCCCAAGTCTCAACATTTGAATTAGGGGCTTAATTATCCAAAAATAAATGAGAAATACAACTCAAGGTCAAAAAATCCCAAATATCTAAATTTTTAATGGAGCATAAGAAAATTAAATATTTCGATAAATCTGAAGATTATACTGTAGATGAGAGCACAGCCAGGTTTTCCTTCTAGAACAAAAGCCTCTGCCCTTCCCTGGTCGTTACTTTCTTCACCTCCACTCACATTGTTTGACAATTACAATACACAGTGTACGTTCTTCAGTAAATAGCAAAATCCCGCACAGGAGCGGTATCTAGTACTAATAACAGCCCACTGGGGGGAAAAAAACACTTATATTTGCATAGCTTACTAAGGAAGGTGTATCAAAAGGAAGGAATTCCAGAGTTTACCACTCCATTGTTTTCTAAATTTTCATTTTTCAAAAATTGAGAAACTCATAGTAAGGAAAACAGTTAAGAGACCTCAATAATATAATATGATAAAAATATTTTAAAGGGAAGAATTATTGTATTATAATGATTGAGGGTATTTATTACTGGCTTGTGTACCCTGTAGTCCCCTTTGATTCCCTACTGTATCACTATAATAATTTATTATAAATATTAATTATCAACATAGGACACATACTATTAAAGTATATAGTGGATAGAGAAAGACATAGAATATTTAGGCAAAAGCAATTGAAAGTATAGCGAGTACAGCAATTGTAGTAAATCAAGGGCAGTATTGAGTTTGAGAGAAAGGAATGTTTCTCAAATTTCTTGAAACACCAAGAGGAGCCAGATGTGAGGAATTAGCTTAATTTTGTAAACCAGAAAATGCTACCAGAATAAATTTAAGCTCAAAAAAATATTCTGAATGCTAACAACCAAATTTAGCAGAGAATAGGGTAAGGGGAAGGTATAGAGACATTCAAAATTCACCATTGCTTAGTGCATCAGGCAACTCAAGACCACCCTCACTGAAGCTTCTCTATTGCGTAACATACAGGTACCAAGCAATGGAGAAAGAGATTGGCTCTACTCCAAAGCAGTTGAGCCCTATTTTTAATGGCCTCGAGGCTTTTCCATAAGAAGCATTCCATGCAGCAATTTCCTCCATCCCATTGGGCTGACTCCCCATGTTCAACAGGAGTTCTCACCCTGGGATCATTCCACAATCCCCTTGGCTCTTCCAGCTTCCAGCTTCCTGGACACCAGTGGACCCACAACCAATCCCCTGTCCGAGGTATGAAAGGCTGGGAGCATGGGTTGTTTAATGTGGTTTCATCCCGACTTCGTTCGGATTGTCACAGATTAGTTGTGTCACTCCTCACAGCTTCAAATGACTCCCCCCGTCCCAGTGGAAAGCCATTGGGTTCTTTCCCCCCTGCGCTTCACTCCCTCTACCCCCAGGTCAGGCTGGTCCCATTTGATCTCCCCTCCTTCTTTCCCCTTCCGCCTTGTCCCTTCTTTCCTTTGTCCTACCAGTTTCTGTATGGATCCGATATTCCCTTCTCAGTAGTCAGGAGTCTCCTGCCAGTAAATTCACCTGGTCCACTGTGAGAACTGCTGCTGTTCTTTAGACGTTCTCTGAATGCATCGATGGAGGAGAGGTGTACCCCACTTCCACCTACCCCTCCATCATTTGACCACCCCATTTTGTGCATGTATACAAACGAGTTTCCTTTCTATAATAACAATGCCATACACCCACACATGTTTAACTTTTGCTTTTTGAGGAGAACACAGGTAAGTCCACTTTCTTCTGTTTCAGTCAGGTGCATTCGGTCTTGTCTGACTCTTTTTCGACCTATTGGACTGCAGCACGCTGGCTTCCCTGCCCATCCCCAGACTCCCAGAGCTTACTCATACTCATGTCCTTCTAGTTGTGTGAATGCCACTCGATGATGTCCACTCTCTCATACAAGTTCAAATATACAACACAATCTGGTTAGTACAGTAACCATGCTAAACGTTAGATCCTCAGCTCAGTTCATTTGCTCAGTCATGTCCGACTCTTTGAGACCCCATGGACTGAGGCAAAAACACAGGCTTCCCTATCCATAACCACTCCCAAGCTTGCACAGATAGACTCATATTAGATCCCGTGATTAGATCATGAAGCTCAAATATTAGATCCTCAGACTTTTATTAATTTTTATACATGAAAATGTGTAACTTTCAAAAATTTCACCCTATTTTCCCAACCCTCCAATCTTTGGCAAATCATTTTTCCTACTCTGATTTTCATCTTTTTTTTTTTTTATTTGAGATTCCTTATAATTGAGATCATAGGTATTTGTCTTTCTCTGCTTAGTTACTTAGCGTAATGCCCTCCAGTGTCCATCCATGTGCCACAATGGAAGGGATTTCTTTCTTGTTCTACATGGCTAAATATTATTTACCTAAATATGTCACAACGCACATGTTTTAATCCATTCAACACTGTTGAAAGATACTCGGGTTGTTCCTATCCCAAGCTACTGTGAATACTTCTGTATCAACATGTGAATACAGTCCCTCTTTGAGACAACATTTTCATATCCTTTGACTAAATATCCAGACGTGGGATAATGGAATCACATAACCTTTCTCTTTTATTTCATGAGAATCAGCCACAGTGTTTTTTCCATGGGAGTTGCACCGATACCATCTCCCTCCCTACCATCAGAGCAATAACACGTACCTTTTCCCTCCACATCCCAATAACATTTGTTCGTTTCTTACATTTTTGTACATAAAGCCATTTTCAAACAGTATGAGAGTGATCACTCTTGTTCTTTTGATCTGCATTTCCTATGAATATAAGCAATGCCTGATCATCATGTCATATATCTCTTGATCCATCTATATGTCATATTTGTGGGAAAATGTCCTTTCTTTAAAAGATGTAGCATACATTATGTTTTCTATATTCCAATATACGAAACCGCATTTGCCTACCTCGTATATCAACAATGAACTACCGGAAAGTGGAATATAAGAAAACAATCCATTTACTATTGCATCAAAAAAAGATAAAACAAAACACTGAAAATAAACTTAAGCAGGTGTTTGAAGATTTTATACAAAACCTTTAACTACATTGATTTAAGAAATTTAAAAAGAGTTAAAGATATGTAAGTAGGTGGTTCATTCCATGTTTTCTTGAGTAGGATTGTGTATTGCTAATAAACTTCCCTCTTAGAACGTCTTGTTGTTGCATCCTATAGGTTTTTTAGATCAATCATGTTTTCAGTTGTTCTTGTTTTCTAGGAATGTTTTTGATTTCCTCCCTATTTCTTCAGTACCTTTTCATTATTTTCAAAATATGTTGTTTAATCTTCATATGCTTGTGTTCCTTAATGTTTTCTTTTCCTATAGACGATATCTAGTCTCAAATTGATGTGGCCAGAGAAAAAGCTTGAAGTAATTTCATATTCTAACATTTACTGAGGTTTTATTGTGACCCAAGATGAGTAAAAATATTCCATGTGCACTTGAAAAAAAAAAAGTGTATTCTTCTGCATTTGGATGGAAATGTGCAAAAATATCAATTAAGTCCTATTTTGCTCTAACATTTCCTTTTAATGCTTTTTGTTTCCCTTATTAATTGTCTGTTTTGATGATCTGTCCTCTGTTACGGGTGTGGTGTTAACTTGACTCCTACTCTTATTGTGTTACTGTCAAATTTTTCTTTTTATATCAGTTAGTGTTTAACCTTTATGTAAACGAGGTCCCCTACGTTGGGTAACATAAATATTTAAAATTGTTTATGCCTTTTTCTGACTGATCCTTGATTATTTGGTAGAGTCCTTCTTAACTCTTAAAATAGCTTTTTATTTTAAGGTCTAATTTTTTTTTCTGATATGAGAATTTTCCAATCTGGCTTTCTTTTGATTTCCATTTTGCATGGAATATCTTTTTCCATCGTCTCATTTTCAGTCTGTAAATGTCTCTAAAAACTAAGTGGGTCTCTTGTAGACACCATATATATGGTCCTTGTTTTGTATCCATTCAGCCCAGTCTTGACTTTTGGTAAGAATGGAGAAAATAATAGCATATAAAACAACTGATAAAGGATTTGCTTTCCAAAATACAGCAGCAGCTCAAATACTCAGTCATCACAGGAAGCAAAGCCAAGAGTCTGCAAAAAATAATCTAGTGAGTACCACATCAAACTCAAACCTTCTGCATAGTAAAAATAGGAGTCATCAGTAAAAGAAATGCAACCAATGGAATGAAAAAAAAATTGCAAATTCACGATATTTGGTAAGAGATTTCATATCCAAGTATATATAAGAGATTCATGCACTCAGTAGGAAAAGAAATCAAACAACCCAAATTATAAGAGGGAAAGATGAGTAAATGTTTTTGAAAAATCTGAAGATTAGACGGTAGATGACAGCACTGTAAGGGTTTTCCCTCCACAAAAAGCCTGGTCTTCATGGCCTTTCTTTTTTTATCTCCAATCACCTGTAATGGGAATTGCAGTTCACAGTAACATACTTCCTTCAATACCATCACCTTACAGCTTAGCAATATTTAGTAAGAATAGCCCTACTAAGTAATAAAAAACTAACTAATGAATTACAACTTATCTTGAGAATAACTAAAATCCAATGTGAATTTTCATCACGAATTTTCCACTCTAATTGTTTTCTTACATTCCTATTACAAAATTGAAACACCTAGTAAGGAAATGAGTAGGGGACCTCAAACAATACATGATAGGAAAGACATTTAATACTGGAAAGTATTACAGGATTATAATTTGGGGGATTTTATTATTACTAATACTATTGTATATTTAATCCCTTTAATTCTCAGATGCACTAGGTTGATATTTATTTAGAGTAATACCAACAACGAGACACATAGTACTCAAGTTACAGTAATTGAGAAAGACCAAGGGTTATGAGGCAGGAAGTGAAATCACAGAACATTAGCAATGGTATCAAAACAAGGGGGCAGTATTGCCTAGAAAGAAAGCAAGTTCTCTAATTTTTTTGGAGAGTCCAACACGAACAAGCCTGATGTGAGCCAACCCAGCTTAAGCCTGTATACCATAACCGCACCAGAAGGAAAAATGAAGTTCATAAAAATATGCTGATGCTAAAATCAAAATCCAGACATACATGAGAATAGGTAGGGTATATGAGGTTACTGAAAACTACTCAGATAGACCAAGAACAAATACATCTAATGACATCAGTAAAAATCAAAGCATAAAAGGGCCTGAAAAATAAATTGTAAAAGAGACTTGGTAATTCTGATCAAAAGAATATAGAGAATCAATAGAAAACCAAAATATTAAGACGGTGCACATGATAGAACGAGAGAATGCTCAGAGAGAAATTTTGGACTTAGTTTGCCCAGCGAAACAGGATGCCAGTGATCCAGCACCAGAATCAAAACCCCTGGGCAAGGAACCCTTGACGGTGTGCTTCTAAAAAAAGCCTCAGTTTCAAAGTTTGGATACTATAACCACCTAAAAGCAGAAGATCACAGATAAGGTTAAGCTTGTTTTAGGACACTGAAATCACAGACAATAGCGTTTTTTAGCTTATTTTTCTCCTCAACTATACACTTTAGGAATCACTAAAACCTATGACTAAGGTGACACCATCCAGTTTCCCAGTCAGATCCCTTTAGTCATACAAGGGGTATCTGAACCGTGTTATAAAATATTATCCCAATAACAATTTTTTTAAATAAATTTATATATTTTAATTGAAGGATAATTGCTTTACAATATTGTGTTGGTTTCTGCCACACATCAACATGAATCAGCCATAGGTATACCTATGTCCCCTCCCTCTTGAACCTCCCTTCCCACTTTCCTACCCAACCATCCCACCCTTAGAAATTGGTACAGAAAAATATGGAAGTCGTCACAAATTTGTGTGTCATCCGTTGGTCAGGGGCCATGCTAATTTCTATTTTCTCAGTATATTCCAATTCCAATTTTTCAATATGTGTTAACTACCAAAGCAAACCATAAGATAACAATTTAACAGAAAAAAAATCAAATAGTTATCAGCCAGCATTAAATGATCAATTACATTAGGAATTAGGGTATTCGTGCTATATTTACTGCCTCATATAAAATCAAATTATAAGGTCCAATGTTCCAATGTAGGAATTAAGCTTATAATTATGCATGACACAATAACATGCACAGAAATATATGCACACAAAATTGTCTATTTTACACAAGCTATTATTCTCCTTGCCTTCACAACTCTTTAGATTATGAGAGAGATAGTCCCAAATTTTCTCCAACTTAATGTCTTCTTTTTGAGAAACCACTTACTTCTTTTATTTCATCACCTAAATTTTTAAATATCCACTTTATTCATAGATAACCAGGCCCCTTTAAAGTAACTAAGGGCAGAGAAACCCAGTAAATTTGATATCTTACCTTCATTTAAATTACCACGTCTTCTGGTAATTGGAAAAGGAATCAGGTTCAGAATCTTGTTTCAGGAGGATAAAATCTGTACTTCAATCATTTCTCTTGTCCTAACTCAATCTTGCTAACTTAGTCTTAAATGCTAGCGATACACAAAGGATGGACAGAAAAAGTAATATTAAAATCAATGCTTGCAAGAGTCTATGATTTTTAAGCTTCGTTGGCCCAATTTAGGTCCAGGAATAATTTCTGAATATTACAATACATCATGGAAGCATGAAGGCCTTAGTTCTACTATTCAAGTAATAATGGTTTGGAGATGGCTCAAAAAACTAAGCCCCATGAGTTGTCATATGTATTCCTGACCATACAGATAAATTTAGACCCTAAAACTTCAAAGTCAGGAAAGGACAGGCTTTGTTTGCAGAGCCAATGAGGTTTGCCTTGGGTGCTGACAGGGATATATAATGGAGATTTATTTGCTATTTCTTGAAGAAGAACAAATGTAATGAAAAGATTAAAGATTACGTAAAAGTAGAAGAGCGTCAAGTCCTAAAAGGGAAAGGCTAGCCTGGAGAACCAGGCCTCCACACTGAAAATTGTAACACTTAAACAGTGGAGTGATTTTCTAGACAGAGAAGAACACGTGGATAAAACCAAGTTTATAGGATCACTGCAGTATTTCAGTCCAAAGACAAAATATATTTTCTCTGCACGTAGAGTCATCACACTCGTGATGTGGTCCTGATTACCACATCAGACTGAGAGCTCACAGGCAATTTGTTAAGTGACATCATGCAAGTGAACATATGACTGATTTTTGCCTAGTCACCTCCCATCTGCTAAATAAGGGACCTGGGAAAATACTTGCGTCTCAAGTCACCCATCTTCTCTAACAGAACTCGATGATCATAGTGAAGATCAAGGCTATCTCACAGGGTTAGTATGAAACACAAATATTAAGTTGTTTAAAAAGCTTTTGGGAAGTGTCAAAGACATGCCTGGAGTTACAAAGGTGAGTTTAGCAGATCCCAGGAACAGTATCGTTTTCTCTTATATTCACTTTGTTCACAATATTAGCTAGCAATCAGACAGTCACAGTTTTTTACTCTTCACACCCCAGCGTGATGGTAAACCAACAGATCAACTGTTACACTTCCTTGTCATTTCAGTGTCTAAAATTCAAGCATAAGTCAAGTAGAGTGAAAAAATTATGGACTCCTAGATGGCCTCAAACGCTCAGAGTCGACAGAGGTTCCCAACATTAAACTGTCTTAAAAGAATGGCCTAAAACTTGGCTCATAATTAAGATCAAATGTTTGCAGAGCACAGAAGTACTTCAGGGAGCCAATACAACAATTGCAGGTATAACCTACTTTTCCAACTATCTACTGTGCAAATAATCATCATCAATCTCAATAACACAGAAGGCATGCTTTCTTTCCCCACCCCAGCTACTACAAGCAACAACTCCGCTCAAGAAACAGGGAAAGAGAAGGTCTTCCCTCTACCACAGGATGGATTTTATCAACCTCAGATGACTCTCCTTCATCACAGAATGGTCTCATGTTTTTTAATTTAAAGCAGGGTCCTGCCTGCTCCTGCTTCTGTCATGTCAAATGTGTCTCTTGTGCCAAGGCAAGTTATGCCCGTCATGCGGTCCTGACGTGTTTGAATATCCCCCTGGATCCCTTGCAGACCTGGTTATGGATGCCTCCAATCTGTCCGCATTACATCTATAACCGATCTTGAAAAGTCAGTGAATTAGTAAGTACAGTGGTGGTGGCGGTTTAGTTGCTAAAGTTGTGTCTGACACTTGCAACCCCATGTCCTGTAACCCTGCCAGGGCCCCATAAGGAACCATCGCAGGTAAGTGACCTGGGCTATAACTATCCTTTAAAACAAGAAGGCTGCAACAGACCAAACTTCAAAACACACCACTCTAAAAACGCCAGGTCAATGAAGCCGTCAGCTCATTAGATGTGGAAATGGAATAAAGGTGACCAATTTTATGTGACATCTCAATGATCCTAATAATTGCAATAAGTATTTCAATTTCCTTTCCTTCATTTTCTTTTTTAAATTTCCAAAAATAAATGATTTTTGTATTTGGTCACTAGAATGGCCATATAATGAATACAATAGACTCAGTAGAATAACAACAAATTATTATTTCCTCCCATTTCTGGGGGCTAGAAGTCGCAATACAGGGTGCCAGCAAGGTCAGTTCTGGTTGAAGAATTCTTCCTTCCCAGGCTGGCTTCTCTGTGCGTCCTCACACCAGGGATCGTTGTTGGGGAAGAGAGCAGTGTGAGGAAAAGACAACAGAGACACAGAGACAAAAGAGAAAGCTTCTCTGGTTTTCGCTTCATGAAGACACTAAACCTATGATCAGTGTTCCAACCCTAAAGTAACTCATTTAACCTATGGCTTCCGCTGGTGGCTCAATGTTAAAGAATCTGCCTAACATATGTAGAGACTTGTTCTGTCCCTGGGTCGGAAAGATCCCCTGGAGAAGGGCATGGCAACCCACTCCAGTATTCTTGCCTAGAAATCCCATGGACAGAAGAGCCTGGTGGTCTACAGTCCATGGGGTTGCAAAAAGTCCGGAAACCCTTTTTCCAAACAACCTCTTTGCAGTTACGGCTCCTAACACAATGAATTTGATAAGAACACACATTCATCCATGATGACTATCTGACATAAAGCAATTTTAGGCAGGGAACTGAGAAAAGGAAGCATGTTATTTTCAGGTCCTTCGGTTGTCTCTCTGGGCTTTCCTTCTCCAGGCTCAGAGTTAATAGCCTATAAACGAGTACCTGCTCTGCAGTGAACTGGTGATGGAACATGTTAACAAAGCTGAATCCCTCACAAAAACGAATAAGGGTAGTTTTTTTTAAAGCTAACAAATTATTTTTTTAAGATTTTGCAGTGAATAGGTTTTAGAGCTACAATAGAAAGGGGAGTTTTAACAATTGGAAACAATTATTCTCTTTTCTGGAAGGTATGTGATAAGTTGTATGTTATGTTCTTTTAGGTCAATCAAGGAGCACACAGTAGAGCAGGACAACTAAACAAAAAGCGGTGCAAAAGGTTTTTCTATAAATTCACGGGGTTTCTTTTTACTTCATAGCTTATGTTTTCATCCTCCATTTTTGACTTTTGGTCCATTTTTTTCTACAACTCTTCCAAGTATCTCTTTAATGTTCATAACTGTCGCTAAAGATTATTTTTTCTCAAATACAAAGTATTGGCTAGATTTTTCTACTCATAACTATTCTCAGTCCATTGCTTACTATTTTCATATAACTTTATTCCATGTTTTTCTGACATATCAATTTGTCCGCCATAAACAACATGTATTCTTCACCTGGGATGAACACAAAGCCTTTTGGTGTGACGGATTTCAGAGATAAGTCATAGTTCAAACTGGTATAACCTCCTTATAAAGGAAAATATTGGCTCTAACGCACAGTAAGCAAAGAGATTAAATGGTTTAAATATAGGTGCATGCTATGCATTCACTAAGTCACTTCAGTGGTGTCCAACTCTTTTGCAACCCTAACTGACTGTAGCCCAACAGGCTCCTCTGTCCATAGGGATTTTCCAGGCAAGAATACCGGAGTATGCTGCCATACCCTCTTGCAAGGGATTCTCCTCACCTAGGGATCGAGAACCTAGTCCTTCTTATTTCTCCTGCATTGGGCAGGAATTGTCCTTAACACTACTACCACTTCTGGGAAGCACCAAATCATTGGTACATATGTACTATATTTGGTTCAAATACTTAAAAAAATAATAATAAAAAAATATATATAATAAACAGAGAAGCGAAATGTTTGAACTTAGAAACATTAGATTTAAAATCATTTTTATAGAGACAATGTAGAGAAAAAGTAAAAAGAATGACTTTCAAATTTTGTGATTTTCCCTCCCCCCCCCATTAAAAATTTACACGTCTATCTAACATGTTAATTTTCAGGTAATAGGTTCATCTACTACCAATGCCCAACCAACCCTACACTAATTGGCCTGATCATTTCAAATAAACATAGGCCCAGGCAAACCTTACCATATCATGCCAGCAAGAGCTGGCCACTTCCAATTTCCCTCCATCTTCCTCAAAAATAGAACCAGCCCAAAAAGATGAACGTGAGTCTTTCATCTGGTGTTTTTTTCACTGGCTCAAAATGAGACAGTAGTATTTACCAGGCTTCAGCTTATTAGAGGTAATGGAACTTACATGTAGAAAAAGGTGGAAGAACCATAAGCAATTGAAGAGAAAATTATATTATCAGTTGAAGAAGCATGTGAGAGAAATCAAGGGAATGACTAAAGATCCTGTAGGTAAGCAAAATAAATAACAATCAATAAATTGTCCATGCAGACAGCTTAGTTTCCAACCATGCGTTAGACACAGGATTGCATCGATTTACTGTATGAAAAACAGGAAAATGATTGGGAATGACCATGTGTAAAATATCAGATTACAAAATTTCATGAATATTAAAGAAACACACCCAGTTTTTGAGTACTCCCTGTTACTAGTGACCATCCTACAAGGGAGGTCCTAAAACTGCCACCAGCCCGATCCAAAGCATCTGCCTATCAAGGCTCTCCTGATTCTGCTTCTACTTCTCTGACACGTCTTCATCTCCATCATTCTCAATGATTCTTCTCTTACCTTGTATTCTTAATTTTGCAAGTCTTCCCCACAGATGACCTATAAAACCATTGCTTTGCTTCTCATTGGCCACAACGATTGCCTCTGTCTTAATGACAACAGAGTTTACAATATCAAGCCCAATCATTTATGGCAGCTGCTCCAATTCTCGTCATTATAATCTCTCCTCTATTTCCTGATTATCCTTCGTCCAAATCTTTATTTACAATATCTTCACATGTATCCCCCCGAAAATTACTATCTTCTCCTACCACAACTTTCTTAATGATAACCAGCATTTTTTTCCTCTGTTAAGCCACATTATTAATGAGGATTAATCAAGATAAAGGAGAAAGGTCAAAGAGGAGGAGGAGAGGATTTTTCATCACATTAAATTTAAAGTGTATTAAGTTACTACATGACCCCTCACAGTATTAATAAGCACTTACGTGCATTACTATATAAAATCCTACTCAATTCTCAGGTTCTTTTACCACTAAAACAGTTCATACTATAAAGAAATCAGCAGAGACTAAATAGAGATCATTCAGATCCTGGATTTTCCATGTGGAATTCTAGTAGAAGTAGTGAACTATGGGGTGAAAACCCTCCATTGTCCAATCCCACTGATGCTGTTACTAAAGATAACACTCGTGCCCATTTTGTGCCGACACATGTCAACCAACCAGACAGTTTACTGATATCAGCATGGGGGCTGGTATAAGGGACAACTGATGAAAGCAAAGCCTGTTTTAGGAATGTCGATGTCTTCTTTATTGCGCCTTTGTTGTAAATATCATAAAACAAATTAATCACTCAAAAATTCAATATAATGACTCATCCTGATTCATAAATATGAAAGAATCACTGGTGACAATGATGTGGGCACAGTAGAATTCCTCTTTCCTGGGTCACGTGATACAGCAACATACTGACTTCCATTAAATATTAATTTCTCTCATGGCAAATATACAATCATAAAAGAACTCCACTGACTAGTGGTAAACATTTCCAGAGAAAAAGAAAATTCTTCATGTTATAAATTAGGATGCATCAGAAGATTTAGTTCCTTAAAAACACTAGATATTTAATAATTCAGCGAAGTGTTAACATATAACTTACATTTTTATACTTTGGCCAACTTTACCACCTTCAAAAATCTCTGCAACACATAGGAATAACCAAAAGATTTTTAGGTCAGTCGCTCTGAGCAAAGATCAGATCCACATGTTACCAGAACCACTGAATTATGATTGTTAATGAAGAATGTGTCTTATGGTTGCTTAGAATGAAGACCTTAGTAAGTGATACTCATATTACTGTAACTCCCCTGGAATAGACCCTCTGTATCATCTAGTCAAAGAGCTGCAAAGAAGGATAGAAGACTCAGATGCAATCCAATCAGCGCCGTACCAGAATGAGAATGATGTACATGAACTTCAAGCACTCATAGAAAGGCAAATTCAGGCCAGTGAGCACCCGGCAGAGGGGCTTTTTGCTTGCTTTTTCGTGAATGAAAGAGGTACCCCGTAAATGCATAAGGAGTTTATAATATCTCATTTTTTTAGAAAAAGAGCATGACTTCTATATTCTCTACTCTACTACATAAAGCAGGAGCCTAGTTATTCCATAGTGCTTAGATTCTACTGTAATAGGAATCAGAATTTCACTGCAAATTTGACATGTGAAACACCTTGCTGCATTGCACACAGTTTCCACCACAAGCTAGCTCATCCTGGGCAAAAAGGTTGTAGAAATATTTTCAAGAGTAGAGAACTAGAGAACATAACTTCCGAATATCAGCATTTTCTTGTCCTTCAAAGTACTGATGATATCTGCTATGAATTTCCACTTGTCTTCTTTCTCTGTCTCCTTCAAATCAAAGATGAGAGTGGGAAGGAAGAAAAGAAGAAAGCTAAAAGTAATCTTGAGTTATGCTTCTACTTTTTTAGATTCCTAACAGTTTTCTTACAGCAGCTGGCTCCAAAATACAAAACTAGAGAGTTATTATATTCGTACGTCTCCCCAAATCTTAATTTGATAATTTTAGAAAGGGACAAAGATAAGCAAATACTAGGATAAAATGGATGCACAAAATTACACTTATTTTTTTGGTATTTCAGGTTATTTTTCCAGTCGACGGAAGATCTCCATGGCCTCATAATTTCTGGTCAGGACTCTCGCGAACCCCTGACCGTCCCGCGATGAAAGAATAGCGTCTTCAGAATTTTATACCCTGTCTACTGCCTGAGCAGGGGATACACGTAAAGTTGACATTTTACACATCAAGGTCATTTTGTGTCGAATCAGCAATACGTGCTAAATCCCATCCATGCCATCCAGCTTTGTGATGGGTCATGATGACCTACCCACCATAGCAAGCTTCTTTGAAATTTACAGCTTTCTAATGTCATGCTCTGTGACTGGGTCTCCTCTAAAAAAATAAACATAGACTCTGTAGAGATGTCACAAATCAAAGAAGGCAATTTGTCAACAATTTCCTTATCTTCATTAAAATAGAAAATTCAAAAGAAAACCCACCCCCTACAATTGAGAGAATGACGTTCCTATTAAAATTAATTCACAACTAGCAAAGCTGGCATAACCAAAGAATACTATTAAGAGATTACTTAAGGCTGCCTACCAAAAGTCTACAAGCAATAAATCTGGCAAGGGTGTGGAGAAAAAGAACCCTCTTACAATGTACATGGAATGCAAACTAGTGGCAGCCACTATGGAGAACAGTGTGGAGATTCCTTAAAAACCGGAAATAGAACTGCCATATGTCCCGAGCAATCCCACGTCTGGGAAACACATCAAGGGAACCTGAACTGAAAGAGACATGTTGTACCCCATGTTCATCACAGCACTGTTTATAATAGACAGGATTGAAGCAACCTAAGACCATCCTATCAGTAGAAGAATGGATATAAGGAAGCTGTGTGTACATATACACAATGGAAATATTTACACAGCCATTAAAAAGAATACATTTGAATCAGTTCAAATGAGTTGGATGAAACTAGAACCCATTATACAGAGTGAAGTAAGACCAGAAATAAAAACACCAATACAGTGTACCAACACATATATATGAATTTTAGAAAAAAGATAACAATACGCTATATGGCAGACAGAAAAAGGGACCAGATGCATAGAACAATCTTTTGGACTGCTGTGGGAGAAGAGGAGAGTTAGAGGGACTGAGAGAATAGCATTGAAACATTATAATTAAACCTATGGTTGTTTTTATAGAGATCACAAGTCCAGGTTCCGATGCATGAGACATGTGCTCAGGGCTATGCAATGGTATGATCCCGAGGGATGGGAGGCAAAGAGGCAGGATAGGTTTTAGGATGGTGAACCACATGTCAACTCATGCTGATTTATATCAATGTCTGTCAAAAACCTCTACAATAATGTAAAGTAATTATCCTTCAACTAAAATATATACAATAAATAAAAAAAGAAACCCACAGACACGTGTCTTAACCTTAAAACATTAAAGGCAAAATAGCTTATTTACATACTAATCAAAACCGCACAAAGTTTTTGAAACCTACAATACGCCCTGCCCATACTTCTGCTATTGGTCATTTAACCAATTGATCATTGACTTAATTCTTCCTTGACTCAGAACACTTGTAGGTGTTTAGTTTACATCAGTCAAGAAAGCAGGCAGAACACTCATCCTTATGGAACTGATACTCTAGCTCGGGAAGACAGATAATGTTCAATAAGATGAATCCAAGTACATTATATGGTATGTTAACATGGGATCAGTACTAAGGAAAAAGAAATAGTAAAGCAAGGATGGGGGTTTAGGGAATAAACAATAAGGAAGGGAGGTGATTTACAGAAAGAAGAACATCGAACACACTGAGGGGAGCAACTTGCTTTTCTTGCATTCACGAGTCAGTTTAGCCGTTGTCCACTCAGGTCCTCCATGGTCTTCTACCCAACTATCAAAAATGTTACCATCTCCTGAGGCACTTATGCAAACTCATGCAAACATGGATGTTCTGACATTCTGCCTCCTCTTCAGGTGAACTGGTTTCATAAGTAAATTTTGGTAAAACTTCCCCCCGAAATAAGTAACACTTTTTTATGCAGGCAAATTTTGATAATTTTCTGTTTCCCTGAAGATGTTATCTCCAAATCCTTTTCCATTTTACAACACACTGTTCCACTGACCTAAATTATATTATGTTGAAAATATGATATGTGCATTGCTATTCTAATAAAATATGACATTTAAAAATATACACAAATATAACTAACTGAGAGTGAGATAAAATACATGGAAAGCTAACATTTTCTTCCCCAGGGGAGAGGACACTCATTTTTTATGGCCACTGGACTAAAGGAGTCTGATTTTACACTAATAATTATCTCCATTTACTTAACAATCATGACTAAAGTAATTTCTTATTATATAGCTTCAAAATCAAAAGTTTTAGGAAATACCAGAAAGGCCAAGAATAAAATTATATGTCATAACTCTCATCATTACCAGCCATATATAAAATTTTGTGAGCTCAATTAAGTAATCATCTTTAGTTAATTATATTCCATCAATTCATCAACTGGTAAATAATCCACACTCTACAATAGATTTATTTTTCTAGGGCTAAAATCTCAAGTCATAATAAAAGCAGAGCAATGGCCTAGAAAAAAAAATAAAATGTCATATGGATAATCATTATATATAAGCATTTTAAAGTAAAATTAATGAAAAAGTACAGAAGAATTACAGTCTGCTGAAACAGAAGAGAACTCACTTGGAGCAAAATATACACATCACCTAGCAAAATACTTTCTCACATCCTGCTGACTTCTTAAGAAAAAGGACTGCATTGAGTTATCATCCCAAGCCTACTGTGAACTCCTTTCCACTTTCCTCCTCAACTTCCCTCATGAAATCTCTGCCTGAGGTTATAAAACACACCGGTGCATCTGGTTCAACATGATGGCCTTGACCTCTAAGTGCACACTCCTCTCTTTGCTCAGGAAATAAGAAGAGACCACTAAATGAAGACCTTTTATAGTTGTGCAATAAGGTGAACTAGATTTGGGCCTGAGAATGGAAAAGCAACACAGCAGCACCTAAAGAAGACCACCCAGGCCCAGCATCCTGCCGAGTATCTCCAGCATCAGACGGCAACCTGAGTAGGCTGCTCCGTCCCCAGGAATGAATGTGAATGAGCAACAGGTGCTTGGATTTAGCTGCTAAGCCTGTGTCTGGACTTATTTGGGACACCATGGCTGGTGAGCCCCATTTCCTCTGTCCATGGGATTCTCCAGGCAAGAATACTGGATTGCCATGTCCTCCTCCAGGGGATCTTCCTAACCCAGGAATTCAGCCATGTCTTCACCATGGGGGCAAGTGTATTCCTTACTGGTCTGAGACACCATGGAAAGCCCAAGAACCTC
Organism: Okapia johnstoni; assembly: GCA_024291935.2. Taxonomy (NCBI): domain Eukaryota; kingdom Metazoa; phylum Chordata; class Mammalia; order Artiodactyla; family Giraffidae; genus Okapia; species Okapia johnstoni. The sequence continues at coordinate 149,955,244 of CM044306.1, forward strand.
AAAAATGGCATGGATTTTGGGAAACTAAAAGGATAAAAACATATGTTTAATATTAGATTAAGAAGACTTAGGAGCAAAGATAATTTTGAAAGACCAAGGCAATAACAAGAAGGACATTACATAAGGAAAAAAGAGTCAATCAGGCATGAATCCATATATAATCGCGAAATATGTTGAATCATCAAAACAACATAATCTCAAAATACCTTGAAGCAAAAATAGATACACATCTGATACTCCTATGACCTTAATGAGATTGAAATTGTAAACATAAAACTTTTGAAAAAGAAATCATCAATCCAAGGGGGGTTAAATTTGACCAGAGAATTCTAACAAATATTTTAAAAATTAAGATCATTTACCATAATCTCTTTCAAGAAAATGAAAGAGTAGAAAAACATTCGCAACTAATTAGATGGGCCAGTACAGAAGCTAGTAATCAGAATCAGACAAATGCAGTACAAAAAGGAAATTTCCAGACTTAACGTCTCTCTCCAAAAAAATTTGGAATTTAAAATGTTTCACTCTCACAATACAAATTAAACTGATGAGTTCAAACAAAATTTATAAAAATAACTCTTGAATAGTTTCGTGGTCCCTTCCTAAGGTCTGTGGTTCACAATAACCTAATCTCTTCACAGGGTTTAATTAAAGTGTAATCAAGCAGACAAGTTAGGGTCCCAGTAATAATGATTATCATACAGAAATACAGTGACAAATACTCGCGTGTAGGTCAAATCAGAAACCTGACTTCCCCAATAAAGTTGATCCTATCGCAGTCATCCTAAAGTCTATCAAAATAACTACACTAGATTCTAATGATAAAGAAAACATAATCTACTCTATAGAAATGGTGTTATGTTTGATATTCTTTACATGCCCCTCAAGAACTCTGTTGATCATTTTCCTATTATGTTATGAACCTTTGGAGGCTGATGAAACCAGACTATCCCTCTACTCTCCTGGCCTCCTGACTTCTACTTGAGTTTGGCCAGTGCTGGACAAAAGAGATTGGTGATCAGTGTAGAAAGATATTAGTGTATCTGATTCTTTCCTCATACTCCTTTCCTTGCTGGTAACTGGGCCAAGTTCTCCACAAAAGCCCAGAGCTTCTAGTCAGAGGCCGCACTTTTGCTGCAAGCTATGTACCAAGACTCTTTAGAGACTGAAATAATCCATTCTCTTCTTGCTCCCTGTGGGATTAAAAGTATTCATGTATCCCTGTGTCTTAGCCGGCTCAAAGAGTTTCACTATTTCTTTTAAGCTATCCTTATCTCTGAGACAACTCCAAATCCTTAAAGTTCATTGTGTGTTAGTCGCTCATGCATATCTGAACTTTTTGTGATCCCCAGGACCGTAACCTCCCAGCTTCGCTCTGTCCATAGGATTCTCCAGGCAAGAATACTGAAGTGGGTAACCAATCTCTTCCTGCTGTGTCTTTTTCCCTGACCCAAGGGTGCAACCCAGGTGTCCCACTTTGCGGGCAGATTCTTACCATCTTAGACACCAGGGAAGCCAGTTTTCTTTATTTTCCTTATCCTGTTTAAATCATCTTGATTTCTTACAATGAAATGGGTTGGCTATTTGAGAGTGCAAGGTAAAGATGGTCTCTTCAAAGATTCTGTCTCAAAAACTGCTTACAACAGGAGGCGGATATCTTGTTTCCCGACTCCCAAGACCACAAGTACAAGACATGTCACAGTCATAGTAAAAAAATTGCTGAGACCAAATCGGTGATCTTAGAATGAAATTTGGTAAAAGTGTACAAAGTTTTAAGCTGTAAGAATGATGAATAAAGTCTGAGGATCTAATGTGTAACATGGTGCTATGGTTTGTAGTGTTATAGATATTTGTGGGCTTCCCAGTGGTAATATAGTAAAGAACTCTCCTGCCAGTGCAGAATGCATAAAAGTGGGTTGAATCCCTGGGTCAGGGAAATCCCCTGGAGGAAGGCATGGCAACCCACTCTAGTATTCTTTCCTGGAGAATCCCATGGACAGAGGAGCCTGGCAGCTATAGTCCATGGGATCATCAAAGAGTTGGACATGACTGAAGTGACTTAGCACACATGTACGAGAATAAAACTTAAATATTCTCATGAAAAAGATTTTTAAAGGTAAATATGTGAGGTGATATAAATAAGATATGTTAGTTAAATCAATGAGGGAATCCATTAATCATGTATACATAATAAATTGTCATGTATTATTAACGTATCGTGCCATTTACCTGGAAAAGATATTTTAAAAACCTAAAAAAAGAAAAACCAAGAATTCAATGCTTTTTATATAATATTGTAGATAATTCAAGCCATTACTCTTGGTATGTAAAGGGTTTTGTTTTTATTCCAGATAATCACCATTGATTCACTGGTATTCAGAAATGGAAGAGAAACCTTGGAAATTATCTAGACAGTCCTCCCACATTAAGGGATTATCAGTAAATCCAAGAATGATTAAGTCACTGTTATCTAAACTTATACAACTCGATGCAAAAGTAGCGAATAGAAACCAAGTTTCCTATTTTAAGGTGAGTACTTTACAAATACCCGGCAATGGAAATATCTCCTAAGCTCTGCAATACATGGACTCATCTCTTTCATAAACTGATCATATTCCACCTTCTATTCATTGTCCCCAGTGTGGCACAAGTTTTACCAAGTAAATTAAATTCCTTGAAGGTTCAATCCTGGCATGTCTGTTTCTTCTCAGTCCTAATTTTCACATTTTGCTATAGGTTCTTTATAAATGCTGTTTCTCTCCCTGGAAGACCTCACTCTTTTACCTCATTACTCCCCCGCATCTTTCAGATCCATTAAAAACCAACTTGCCCACAAGAGCAGCCTTTCCTGATTATCACACAGCTTCATGGCTCTTTGTTATGTGGATATATGGCCATTCTGTGCTTTTTTCCCTCTCCACAAGTGCCCAATGTGTGTGGCAACATTTAACTTGAAATTTACTCTCATTCTGTTTTTCGTATATAAAATTTAAGCCCTAATTTACAAATTCCCATGTGTGTGCTCTTCACTACAGTCCATTCTTTGAAGCCCAGCAGCCTTCCTTATTTTGTTCAATTAAAAACTTTTATTCGTCAGAATAAAATTTCAAAGAATTTTTGATGCTAGTTCTCATGGCATACAGTGAACTAAAACCATTGAGTCTTTTTCCCCACCCAAATCCTCATACCCTGAATAATTGGCACCATTACTGCATTTCCTGGTGGCTCAGAGGTTAAAGCGTCTGCCTGCAATGCAGGAGACCAGGTTCGATCCCTGGGTTGGGAAGATCCCCTGGAGAGAGGAAATGGCAACCCATTCCAGTATTCTTGCCTGGAGAATCCCATGGACAGAGGAGCCTGGTAGGCTACAGTCCATGGGGTTGCAAAGAGTCAGACATGACTGAGCGACTTCACTTCAACTTCTCTTCACAGAACTAGAACTGTGGGGCTTCCTTGTGCCCAGCTGGTAAGAAATTTGCCTGCAGTGGTGGGAAGCCTGGGTTTGATCCCTGGGTTAGGAAGACTCCATGGAGTAGGAAAGACTACCCACTCATTACTCTGGCCTCGAGAATCCATGGTCTTAAGTCCATCGGTCACAAAGAGTCGGACACGACTGAGTGAGTTTTTACTTTTCACATAACTGTGATGCATTTGCTTTTAAATGTTACCCAATTAGATGGAAACCACTGGATTTTCAGTCTTTCAATTCCGACATAGAGGGTTTTTTTTTTGGGGGGGGGAAAAGAATATCTAGCCCTCACAGTTTCATGTTCTAAATATAATTTCATAATGGAGTCACTGAACTAAAAGGCTGATATGACAGAACTAGAGACAGTGCTCTGAACCTGCAACTTGAGTCCCACTTTTTTATCAGAAGATTATTAACATCACTAGAGGATTCTATTCCTTAGCTGACACCCTCTGAGCATAATAATTAAAAAGTACTTTAAGGAGAGTCAACAAATCAAATATTTCTGCATGTACACACAACACCTCAAACTTTCATTAAGGTACACAAAGAAATTACCTCCATGATGAATTAGTACCTACTTTTCCTAGACAAAGTACCATCTTCCTCCTTATGGTTTCCTAATGTCATTCTCACCATTTTTTGATCTCACTTACCAACTTCAGACTTAAAGTTTAATTATCTGAACAATACCAATTCTCACTCTTTAATTCCAGTTCCCTGGGACTACAAGGTACGCTAACTGCCCTTAAGTGACTATTTAATGAGTATCAACCATGGAAGAAACTGGCCTCCATTTGGTTCCTTTCTGAGGTAAATTATTATAACTAAAAGCAAATTCCGCAGCCTCTGGTATTTTCTGGATAAAATGATAACTGGACAAAAATTTCTCTGCTATTTCCAGATAAAAGTTTTTTTTTTTAATTTTTTTTAGAGAACTTGCATTCCAGAGAGCATTCAGGTAAATAGAAACATGGGACTAATATGTTACTGGATACAAAACCCTCTGTTGCAGAAACCAAAAGTAGACAAACACACACCTTCTGTATACTTTAAGACCAATTTTATTGGGAGCTCCAGCTCAGACAGTAAAGGAGTCCACCTGCAGACATGGAGACCAGGGTTCATCCCTGGACAGGAAGATCCCTGTAAGGGGCATCTCAAACCACTCCAGTATACTTGCCTGGAGAAACCCCATGGACAGAGCAGCCTGGTGGGATGCAGTCCAACGGGTTGTCAGTCCATGGGGTCACAAAGAGTAGGACATGACTGAGCCAACTACTCACAGCAAACTTTCTCAAGGTGACATACTGACATTTAAGAAGCAGTTATTTCTCCCTAGTGTGCTTACTACAACTCCTGCTTTACAATGGAAGATCAAAGATAAAAGTAATATTCTGTAACAGTTAAGTAATTTATACTATCAAGGTTTTTTTCTAAAGCTAAGCTAGAGAAAATACACCGTGAGATAGATCAGATAATGAGAAGTAAAAAGTTGATCCAAAACAGGGACGCTGCACAACAAATCGATAATTTTCTTTTCAGGAAAAAGAATAAAACCACCGTATGGGATTCAAGTTTTATACAGATATTATGCATAATGTTTGAAATGTAAAGATTTTCTCCTCACATTTTCCTTTTCCACTTTAGAAAAATAAAGCCCTAGAGAAGTGAAGACAATTTTCCAGTCAAAGAGCAGTTATGTGAGGTACTGATGAGAGCCCAGTGACAGCCTTAGGTCCCAATTGCTTCATCTTTAGCTGAGAGCTGGAGACGGGGGTACCAGTAATGTTGCCGTCCTTCAGCCAGAAATGCTTTTATTTTGGGAATACCTCTATCTTTGCTCTTAAGGCCCACCCCCAAAAATGATCGCATAAAATCCACAATCTTATTGGTTTTTAAAATATTAATTACCTCTAAGAAAATATTCTTCCCAGGTGCTCATGTTTTGGAGAACAACAATTTTAAAGAAAAGTACAATATGTGAGCTTGTTACCATGTGCTACTTTATTTGGAATCGAATATCTATGGTGCCTGATCCACATTCCATACCTAAGAAGGGAAATACAAGATAATTTTTTTTCCCACTTAATCATGTCCAGTGTTTTAGTGCATGCAGGCTGCTACTACAAAATGTCTGAGGCTTGGTGGTTTATAAACCACGTTATTTATCACAGTTCTGGAGGCTAGAAGTCCAAGATCAGGGTGCCATCATGGTTGAGTGATTGAGGGCCTCTTCCAGGATATATCCCTAAATAGAAGGGAAGAGCAAGTGTTTCAGGCCTGTTTCACAAGAGCCCTAATCCCATTCATGTGGGCTCTGCCCTCATGACCTAATCATTTTCCAATGGTCCAACTCCTAAATTCGTTACTTTGGGGATTAGGTTTCCAACATATGAGTTTTGGGAGAACACAAGCAGTTAGACCATTGCACCCAATGAGGAGACTGACTTTTCTAAGGTAACCCAATGCCTCATCCATGCTGAATGCTCTGTGGTGCTGATAGGAAGCCAAGGACTAAGGAAGCTGAATAAGGACCAGCAGCCCCAGGTGGAGAGTCTGAGATGGCAAAATCCTTGATGGATTTCACAACAGTATATGAGTGTCTCCAGGGTCTTTCTTGGTTATCAGTCGTTGAACAATATCCCCTCCTATACATGTTCCTATTTGAAATATGAGTTAAAACTACTGAGTTCTTAAACAAAGTACCAGTTGACCAACATGGAAACATCGTGACTATGCATATGAAGAAAAGGGCCTTTGACAGATACAAATTTCAGAGTGGAAAGTCCTCAAGACTTTATTCACTTCAGATAGCAATTACAAGTTTTTGACTCTCCCAAGACGATTCTTGGGTTCCATAATCAGCTAGGACTACAAAAGCTCACTGAAAGCTGTTATACATGTTGTTATGGTTTATTCCTGATCTTTGATTTATTTTTAATTCATTTTTTATTTTTAGTGCAGTATAATTGATTTACAATGCTATAAATGTCAGGTTTTGTTGAACAGTGAATAAGTTATACATATATGTATATCCACTCTCATTTAGATTCTTTTCTCATGGAGCAACAGACTGGTTCCAAATAGGAAAAGGAGTATGTCAAGGTTGTATATTGTCACCCTGCTTATTTCACTTATATGCAGAGTACATCATAAGAACTCTGGGTTGGATGAATCACCAGCTGAAATCAAGATACCTGGGAAAATATCAATAACCTCAGATATGCAAATGACACCACCCTTATGGCAGAAAGTGAAGAAGAACTAAAGAGCTTCTTGAAAAAAGTGAAAGAGGAGAGGAAAAACAGTTGGCTTAAAGCTCAACATTCAGAAAACCAAGATCATGTCATCAGGTCCCATTACTTCATGGCAAATAGATCGGGAAATTGGAAAGAGTGACTGACTTTATTTTTGGGGGGCTCCAAAATCACTGCAGATGGTGATTGCAGCCATGAAATTAAAAGATGCTTACTCCTTGGAAGGAAAGTTATGAGCAATCTACACAGCATATTAAAAAGCAGAGACATTACTTTGTCAACTAAGGTCCGTCTAGTCAAGGTTATGGTTTTTCCAGTAGTCACCTGTGGATGTGATAGTTGGGCTATAAAGAAAGCTGAGCACCGAAGAATTGATACTTTTAAACAGTGGTGTTTGAGAAGACTCTTGAGAGTCCCTTGAATGCAAGGAGATCCAACCAATCCATCCTAAAGGAGATCAGTCCTGGGTGATCATTGGAAGGACTGATGTTGAAGCTGAAACTCCAATATTTTGGCCACCTGATGAGAAGTGCTGACTCATTTGAAAAGATGCTGATGTTGGGAAAGATTGAAGGCAGGTGAAGAAGGGGACAACAGAGGATGAGATGGTTAGGTGGCATCACCAACTCAATGGACATGAGTTTAGGTAGACTCCTGGAGTTGGTGATGGACAGAGAGGCCTGACCTGGGATGGTTCATAGGGTCGCAAAGAGTTGAACACAACTGAGAGACTGAACTGAACTGAACTCATGTAGGTCATTACAGAGAGTTGAGTAGATTTTCCTGTTCTATACAGTAGGCCCTTATTACTTATCTATCTTATATATATTATATGTACATGTCAACCCCAATGTCACAATTCATCCTTCCCTTCTTCCCCCTGGAACCATAAGATTATTTTCTACATTGTGAGGGCCTTCCTGTTTGTAAATAAGTTCATTTGTACCATTTTTTATATTCCACATATCAGTGATATCATATGCACTTGGTTTTCTCTGTCTGACTTACTTCACTTGGCATGACAATATCCAGGTCCATCCATCTTGCTTCTGATAGCATTATTTTGTTCCGTCTTGTGGCTGAGTAACATTACATTGTATATCTGCACTACATCTTCTTGGTCCATTTCTCTGTTGATGGAAATTTAGATTGCTTCCATGTTCTGGCTATTGTAAACAGTGCTGCAATGAACACTGCTGGGCTTAGTTGCTCTGTTGTGTTCAACTCCTTGCGACCCCATGGATTGTAGTCTGCCAGGCTCCTCTGTCCAGGGGGATTGTCCCCGTGGACAAGAATTGGCAAGAATATTGGAGTGGATTGCCATCCCCTCCTCCAGGGGATTTTCCCAATCCAGGGATTGAACCTATGTCTCCCACATTGCTGGCAGATTCTTTACCATCTGAGCCACCAGGGAAGCCCTGATGAAGCAAGGAACACTGAGGGCCATGTATCTTTACAAAGTATGTTTTTCTCCTGGTATATACGATCTCAGGCTCAAACCTCACTAGATGATACTGCATGACCAAATCCCCATCCTGAATCACATCATTCTTCTGGCCCAAAGTTTTTACTCTAAATCACATTGTTTACATCCCTATCAGGCTGGCCCAAGACCCTCACATAAACAAAGAACTTTTCTCAGTGTCAACCTTTAACACCTTTAGTCACACTTTCTCAGAGGAAACAACCCAAGGCTTTAGAGAGAAGCTCCCAGGAAACAAGGGAAAAGTCCAGACTTCCCTTTGGATGGGGCTGAGCCCTTCACTACACAGCTGGGTGGCTGTTTTTGCTTGACAATTCTCCCTCATAGTAACTTCACAATAAGAAAGTGTGAAGTGACAAACATTGGTCAAGCATTTGTCTTCTGGTCTTTCTCTGAAATGTTTTTCTTGCATTACCTTCATTAATTCTTATGCAACTCCATGAGGTGGACGCCAGTTTGAATGGGATATGGAAAGAAGTAAAATAAGGCTTGCCTAAAGATTCAGAGTTAGTGAGTGGTGGAGTGGGAGTATGCACAAGGGCTACAGGACTCCAAGGTTCATACTTAAAGCCACTATGTTGCAAAGATACCAACATTTCATTTTTTAGCATTTTTATTTATTTGGTTGCATTGTGTCTTAATTTTTGTACATCCGGATCTTCCACCTGTCTTTTGGCATGTGGGATCTGAATCTGTGAGCAGGCTTTGAACCCCAGGCCTCCTGCATTAGGAGCGTGGATTTTAAGCACTGGACAATCGGGAAAGTTCCAACACCAATTCCATCTGGAGTAATGTTCATATGCAAGTGCATATCCAAAGAAGATTGTTGAATCAATATTGTCCAGTCTGGTCATTCTGTTCCACAGTATATATGAATTAAGAAAGTTACAACATTAACTCTTCTTGCTATCCATTTAACAGAAATAAATATAAGACAGAAAGACCTGAAGACTTACCATAAGCTCATGATGCCAGGATCAAAGAGGCTTAGAGACAGTAGCATTACATATGGTCATTTTGTCTGACATCCCAGAAACCTGTACACCATGGGGTATCACACAATAAGATTCCAGATAGTGAAAGGCATGCCTTTCTTTATAAAACAGGGCCAGGGAAATTCTGAAATGGTAGGTGGGAAAGAAGATCAGTATTTAAGGCTTCAGATAAAAATGCTTTCTCAGAGAGAAAAATTTAGAAAAGAATTCATATTAATGTTGAGAGTCTGAAAATTGTTTCCCTTAAAACTCTCCCCATGAGCATATGGCATGGAAGACTTCATATATTCCAGAATACTTTGGTTTGATAACTCAGTCTGAATCATCCAGTATTTATATGATTTTCTTATTTTTGGGTGAAGCTTTCATTAACTTCCCATGTGACCAGTGGTGTTGATAATTGATGAATCAATTGGAATGAGGTTCCTGAAAATGGAGTGGACAGATGAGAAATGTAATCTGAAGTCTAAGTGAAGGGAGTTCGATACACAGAGGGAGAAAGGAATTTTAACTTTTCTGAGGAATGGTGGTTGGTGAGATGTGGTCCTCAAGGTTCTATGTGAAAGAGTCCACTCTCCTGCATCATCTGAGGACAGGGAAAAAGACGGAGTCTAAGCTTTTGTGGCAAGACAGAAGTATTTCCTTCCACAGCCCTTCATTATAGACAGAGTGAGCTCTCTATAGGCAAAGGTATGCAAAATAGTATACCAGCAACAGCATTGCGAATGACCAAGTGATGGAGGAGCAACACAGACCTGTTCTAAGCAACCAAAGGTGTTCTTAGTGGGAAAATATTGATGGCCTCCTGACCCCTTACTTCTTAGTTCTACTTTTGTCTGAGAGAAAAGTTCCTCCAAAAAGGATAGGAGTTCACACTCCTTCCAGGAAGCCAACTGGGGAGTCTAAGCCATGGAATTAACATTTGCATCTAGAGTCACTTTTATAATCACATTGTGTCTCCCATCCCTCAAGTGGTGGCCTTGGAAACAGAAGTTACAATCGTGATTTTAAAGAAATATTAAATACAGATGTTCTTCTCTTGTATTGCCTGTACACTCTAGAAACAGGTAATTGTGAAATTGTTTTTCAAAGATTGGACAGCTGCCTGCTTTTTAATTACCTTGATTATTCTAGAGTATGCCCTGAGGTTAAAATGTCTTTTGCTGAGAAAGGTATTTAATTTCTTTATACACAATGTCCCCAGGAAGTGTCGCAAATAGTCGGACATGACTAAGAGACTGAACTGAACTGAATACCCACTATCTCCAGGAAGTAGAAGCTTTATGGAAAAATGAGTACCCTGTCATATATAAAGTGTCCCCGTAGAGCTACTGTTCTTAAACACCCAAATGGCCATTCTTTCCTAACACCCAGAAATTTATTCAGGTCACATTTTTACATTTATTTGTGGTTCTCTTCTTTTTCTCCAATTTCAGCTTTAACCTACTAATTTTTGTTTTAATTTTGTCTCCTATTGTGTCATTAGCTACAAGATTTCTTAGGGAACATTGTAGATACCATGTAAATTTGAGTCATGTTCTATGATAAAGAACACAACTTTGAGATATAAATCAGAATCATTAAAGAAACATGGTAACTGGTTAAAAAAAAGTCAAAATGTGGTTATCCTAAGGCTATATAGGCAGCCGCGACAGTCCGCGCAGAAGCAAGGTGGCCGTGATAGTCCGCGCAGAAGCGTGGCCAAGAGGAGCTACCCTGGGCCAGAGGCTTGGGGCAGCCGCCGAAAGGAGTTACCCCAGGTCAAAGGAGTGGCGGCTGCGTGGGCACAGGAGGACCGAGAGGAGTTACTCCACATTCAAGGTCAGGAGGGGGCCGTTTTGAGTAGATACGCCTTGTCCAAGGTAAGGAGCAATGGCTGCACTTTGCTGGAGCAGCTGTGAAGAGATACCCCACATCCAAGGTAAGAGAAACCCAAGTAAGACGGTAGGTGTTGCAAGAGGGCATCAGAGGACGGACATAGTGAAAATATCATTACAGAAAACTAACTAACCTGATCACATGTACCACAGCCTTGTCTATATCAATGAAACTAAGCCATGCCGTGTGGGGCCACCCAAAATGGACGGGTCATGGTGGAGAGGTCTGACAGAATGTGGTCCACAGGAGAAGGGCATGGCAAACCACTTCAGTATTCTTGCCTTGAGAACCCCATGAACAGTATGAAAAGGCAAAAAGATAGGACACTGAAAGATGAACTCCCCAGGTCGGTAGGTGCCCAATATGTTAATGGAGATCAGTGGAGAAATAACTCCAGAAAGAATGATGGGATGGAGCCACAGCAAAAACAATACCCAGCTGTGGATGTGACTGGTGATAGAAGCAAATCCGATGCTGTAAAGAGCAATATTGCATAGGAACCTGGAATGTTAGGTCCATAAATCAAGGCAAATTGGAAGTGGTCAAACAAGAGATGGCAAGAGTGAACCTCGACATTCTAGGAATCAGCAAACTAAGATGGACTGGAATGAGTGAATTTAACTCAGATGACCATTATATCTACCACTGCAGGCAGGAATCTCTTAGAAGAAATGGAGTAGCCATCATGGTCAACAAAAGAGCCCGAAATGCAGTACTTGGATGCAATCTCAAAAACGACAGAATGATCTCTGTTCATTTCCAAGGCAAACCATTCAATATCACGGTAACCCAAGTCTATACCCCGACCAGTAACGCTGAAGAAGCTGAACTTGAATGGTTCTATGAAGACATACAAGACCTTTTAGAACTAACACCAAAAAAAATGTCGTTTTCATTATAGGGGACTGGAATGCAAAAGTAGGAAGTCAATACACACCTGGAGTAACAGGCGGATTTGGCCTTGGAGTACAGAATGAAGCAGGGCAAAGGCTAATAGAGTTTTGCCAAAGGAACGCACTGGTCATAGCAAACACCCTCTTCCAACAACACAAGAGAAGCCTGTACACATGGACATCACCAGATTGTCAACAGGGAAATCAGATTGATTATATTCTTTGCAGCTATAGGTGGAGAAGCTCTATACAGTCAGCAGAAACAAGACTGGCAGCAGACTGTGGCTCAGATCATGAACTCCTTATTGCCAAATTCAGACTTAAATTGAAGAAAGCAGGGAAAACCACTAGACCATTCAGGTATGACCTAAATCAAATCCCTTATGATTATACAGTGGAAGTCACAAATAGATTTAAGGGACTAGATCTGATAGACAGAGTGCCTGATGAACTATGGAAAGAGGTTCGTGACATTGTACAGGAGACAGGGATCAAGACCATCCCCATGGAAAAGAAATGAAAAAAAGAAAAATGGCTGTCTGAGGAGGCCTTACAAATAGCTGGGAAAAGAAGAGAAGGGAAAAGCAAAGGAGAAAAGGAAAGATATTCCCATCTGAATGCAGAGTTCCAAAGAATAGCAAGGAGAGGTAAGAAAGCCTTCCTCAGCGATCAATGCAAAGAAATAGAGGAAAACAACAGATTGGGAAACAATAGAGATCTCTTCAAGAAAATTAGAGATACCAAGGGAACAATTCATGCAAAGATGGGCTTGATAATGGAGAGAAATGGTATGGACCTAACAGAAGCAAAAGACATTAAGAAGTGGTGGCAAGAATACACAGAAGACTGTCTTGAAAACCGTATGCAGGGGTTTTAAAAAGGGAAACAAAAGTTAAAACTAGACAAAGGAAAAACAGACTGGTTCCAAAAAGGAAAAAGTTTTGTCAAGGCTTTTATTTGTCACCCTGCTTAATTTTAAAAAAAAAAGAGAGTTAAAAAAAGAAAAACACTGGGCTGGAAGGAAAAACAAGCGGGGAAACAAGGGTTGCCCGGGGGGAAATATAAAAAACCTCAGATATGGATGAAAATAACCCTTTTGGGAAAAGTGAAGGGGGGGAAAAAAAAAAGGCCCCCCTTGATTTAAATGAAAGAGGAAGTTTAAAGTTTTAGTTAAAGCTCAAGTTTTAGAAAAAATAAAATCATTTGGGATCTGGCCCCCTCCCTTTTAAAGGGAAAAAGTTGGGGGGAAAAAAAAAAAAAATGGAAAAAGTGGGAGGGCTTTATTTTTGGGGCCCCCAAAATTTAATGCTGGGTGTTATTGCAAGGGATGAAAAATTTTAAAAAACAACATCTATTTCTGTTTATTGACTATGCCAAAGCCTTTGACTGTGTGGATCACAATAAACTGTGGAAAATTCTGAAAGAGATGGGAATACCAGACCATCTGACCTGCCTCTTGAGAAACCTGTATGCAGGTCAGGAAGCAACAGTTAGAACTGGACATGGAACAACAGACTGGTCCAAATAGGAAAAGAAGTACGTCAAGGCTGTATATTGTCACCCTGCTTATTTAACTTACATGCAGAGTACATCATGAGAAACACTGGGCTGGAAGAAACACAAGCTGGAATCAAGATTGCTGGGAGAAATATCAATAACCTCAGATATGCAGATGACACCACCCTTATGGCAGAAAGTGAAGAAGAACTAAAGAGCCTCTTGATGAAAGTGAAAGAGGAGAGTGAAAAAGTTGGCTTAAAGCTCAACGTTCAGAAAACTAAGATCATGGCATCTGGTCCCATCACTTCATGGGAAGGAAACAGATGGGAAACAGTGGAAAAAAGTGGCACCAAGACTTTATTTTTTGGGCTCCAAAAATCACTGCTTGAGTTTGATTGCAGGCATGTAATTAAAAGACGCTTACTCCTTGGAAAGAAAGTTATGACCAACCTGGACAGCATATTAAAAAGCAGAGACATTACTTTGCCAACAAAGGTCCGTTTTTGTAGTTCAAGGACTATGGTTTTTTTTCCTGTGGTCAATGGTATCGGATGTGAGAGTTGAAACTAGATGAAGAAAAGCTGAGCCACCACAGAATTGTAATATTTTGTTGATGCTTTTGAACTGTATTGGTTGTTTGGGAATAAGACTCTTGAGTGAGTCCCTTTGGGGGGTACTGCAAGGAGATCCAACCAGTCCATCCTAAAGGAGATCAGTCCTGGTGTTCATGGAAAGAACGGGGCGGACTGATGTTGAAGCTAAATTTCCAATATTTTTGGGCCGACCTCTTTTTTCTTTTTTGTTCTTTTGCGATGCGAAGAGGACGTTGACCTCATTTTTTTTTTTGTTGGAGGAAAAAGAAAAAAAAAAGAGACCCTTCATGCTTGGGGAAGGATTGGTGGCAGGAAGGAAAGAAGGGGTAGTGTTGACAGAGGATGAGATGGTTTTTGGATGGCATCAACCGATTCCGATGACATGGGTTTGGTGGTATACTCCCATGAGTTGTTGAATGGACAGGGAGGCTTGGTCGTGCTGCTATTCATGGGATGTTTTTTTTTTTTGTTTATTTTGCCCACCAACAAAAAGTCAAACTTGGACTGAGTGACCTGAACTTGTTCTGAAGGCCTAAATTAAAAAATTAGTTTTTTATTTTGTTTGTTTAGTTTTCTTTAACCACATTATTACTTGATGAAAAGGTTTGAGTCTAGGTATTTGATAGGCCTACTCATGTTTTATTTTATTGGGCTCCTTTCATCAGTGCAGATGATGACTTGCAGCCATGAAAAATTAAAAGATCCTTGCTAATTGGAAGAAAAGCTGTCGAAAAAAAAACTAGAGAGCGTAATTTTTTTAAAAAGCAGAGACACCACTTTGCCAAAAGGATGACTGTATATTCAAAGACGTTATGGTCTTCCAGTATAGTCATGTTACAGATTATGAGGGTTGTACCTTCAATAATGTCTGCACACTGATAGAACTGATGTTTTCGAGCAGTTGGTTTGCTGGAAAAGTACTCTTGAGGTTTCCTTGGATTAAAGGAGTTGAAACAGTCAATTCCTAAAGGAAAATCCACCCTGAATCATACAAAGGAAGTTGCTTAATGCTGAAGCTCCAATACTTTGGCCACTTGATTCGAAGAAGTGACTCATGCAGAAAAGACCCTGATGCTGGGAAAGATTGAGGGCAGGAGGAGAAGGGGGAAACAGAGGATGAGATGGTTGGATGGTATCACCGACTCAATGAACATGAGTTTGAGCAAACTCCAGGAGATAGTGAAGGACAGGGAAGCCTGGATGTTGCTGCAGTCCCCATAGAATACCTGCCCCCCCAAGTCAGATTATGAACCACGACCACCCACACTATGTCTTAGTGACTGAAGAATAAAGAAGAAAAAAAAGGGAGAAACTTGGCTCATACTTTGTGGATTATGAATGTTTTTTTAATATTAATGAAATATAGCAGTCTGAATGACACATATAGAATAACTGTCAGTTATGATGAGTTGTTAATAAAGGCTAATAAACAGCACAATTAAAAGGCCCAATGTAATGACAATTCTTTGATTTGTAGTTACCAAGTTGTTGCTGTTAGTTACTAAGTCGTGTCTGAATCTTTTGGGACCTCATGGGCTGGTTCGCCCACCAGGTCTCCTACTGTCTGGGATTTTCAAAGAAAAAAAAATATTGGATTAGGTTGCCATTTCCTTTAGCAGGGGGATCGTAGCCTATAGAACCCGTTGCCATGTCCAAGACCGTCATGTGAGAGGATAGCTTGTCTCAGGGGACAACAGGATTGGAAAGTTCACTCATTAAGGGGATCATGTGTCCATGTGTCTGCCCAGGGAAGTTTCCATCATAGGATGGACACAACTACAAGGGAGAAGTGAAAGATGTGAGTCACAGGCTAGGGATCTTGTTTGCTGTTTTTTCCTGGCCCTCACAAAGATTGGAGTAGAGAGTTCAATAGAAACTCTTCATCTTTCCCAAACCTGCAATACTCTTCGATTTTAAATGTTTTCCTTTTTTTTAAGCTCTTCTCCAACCCCTGGAGTCCTGTCCACCTTTACTCTTGGTGGAAGCTCCTCCACATCCCTATTTCACTCCTTTTTTGTATACTTTTGTTAACTTTTCAGACAAATCAGCTCTTTCTTCTCCTTTTTAGTTACCTTTGTTAAGTTTTACTACAATTCACCAAAGAAATTAATACAGCTGGAAGTAATTATTTATTCCATATTTAATCTCTTTCTCATGAAAATTTTGGGGACCAGCACAAGATATAAATATTTAAACAATTATAAAAGCTTCGTATATTTAATAATATGTGTACATTGAACAAATGATCAAAATTAGGATATTTATTTATAATATTGGTATTTATAATTTTGGCATGCTTTTCATGTATCATGCCTAAATGCCTTGAGGTATGTTGTCAGGTTAGTATTAAAATTTTTACTTATGTAAGGAGTAAAGTAGTAAATTCAATATCTGTTAATATTTTGCTAATGTGAATAATTTCAAAAACTCATCTATAAATACAATTCTTAGATAATGGGATCCTTGAAACAATATTGAGTATTTATATTTACATTCAAGGTTAACATCATTACCTTGATCCCCCTGTCAGTGTGGTAAAAGGCAGAGGGTTTATCAGGAACCTCTGGGGTAATCTTATTTCTGTTATCCAGGGTCAAATGCTTGTTGAATAAGTATTAAATAGGATTTCTTTCTTTCCCCTATGTCAGGAAAATTTCACAACGTCATCAAGTTATTCAGGCTATATCCTCCTAGATTCTTTTGTCAGTATTAAAGGTGAAATAGGAATAATGAGGACCATTGAAAAAACATATGGTCAAAGCTACTTCTACTTTTTCATGATGTAGGTTTACTTTTTATTTTTATTTCTTTATTACTTATTTTTTAATTAGTTTATTTATCTGATTTTTGTTAATTTACAATATGGTATTGGTTTTGCCTACATTGACATTGTATCCTCCATCGGGTGTAGTGTGCAGGTGTTCCTCCTTCCAGAACACACCTCCACCTCCTCCCTCACCATCCATCCTCTGGATAATCCCAGTGCACCACCCTGAGCACACTGTATCATGCATCAATAACCTTGACTGGCGAATTCGTTTTCCCATATGTTAATGTACAAGCTTCATTGACTTCTCCAATATCATCCTGCCCTCGTCCTCTCCCTAGAGTCAATAATACATGTTCTATCATATCTGATTTCTCTTGTGTTGTCTCGCATATAGGTTATCTTTACCAATTTACTCTTAACTCCATATATATGTATAAGATGTGTGTGTGTGTTTAGTCGTTTCTGTGTTCTGTGTTAGCTTGTTTCGGTATAGCAAAGCGGACTTAGGGTCCGCACGGTGTCTCATATCATAGTGGTGTGTGTGTGTGTGTGTGTGTGTGTGTTAGTATACTGTATGGTGTTTTTTTTCTGGCTTCTTCATATGTTTAATATTATCCAGTTTCATCCACTGTCATTAGGGTACTGACTCAAATGTGTTATATTTTCAATGGCTGTGTAATTTTCATTTGGTATATGTACTCAACTTCCTTATCCATTAGTTGCTGTCTGGATGGGCATCTAGGTTGCTTCCATGACCTTGTTGTTATAATAGTGCTGTGATGAACATTGGGGTAATTGTGGGTTTTTTTCTTTTCAATTCTGGTTTCCTCAGTGTGTATTGCCCAGCAGTGGGATTGCTGGGACTATGGCTATTTTTTCGTCTCAGCCGAAGAGGACAGTTCGCATTACGGCTTCATGCATATTTCTGAGTTCTATTTTCAGTTTTTTGAGTAATATCCATACTGTTCTCCACATGGGCTTTTTTGTACTAGTTTGCATTTTCCCACCTACTTATAAGAGGTTCCCTTTGTCTCCACACTCTCTCCAGCATTTATTGCTTGTAGACATTTTGGATAACAGCCATTCTGATGGTCTTGAAATGGTGCCTAATTGTGTTTTTTGATTTGCTAGATTTTTCTGATAATGACTTGATGTGAGCATTTTTCATGTGTTTGGTAGCCATTGTATGTTTTCTTTGGAGAAACGTCTGTTTAGATTCTTTGGCCTTCTTTTTGATTGGGTCGTTTAATTTTTCTGGAATTGAGTGCAGGTTGTGCTTGTGTATTTTTGAGATTAATTGTTTAGTGCGTTGTTTCGTTTGATTATTATTTTTCTCCCATTCTTTTCTTTTCACCTTGCTTATAGTTTCCTTTGTTGTGCAATCCCTTTTTAATGGTTAGTTATGTCCCATTTGTTTATTTTTGCTTTTATTTCCATTAATCTGGGAGGATCCTGCTTGCTTTATAAAGGAATCCTGCTTGTGTTTATGCTGAAGGCATTTTTGCCTATGTTTTACCTCTAGGAGTTATATTAGTTTCTGGTCTTACGTTTAGATATTAATCTAATTTTGAGTTTATTTTTGTGTATGGGGTTAGAAAGTGTTCTAGTTTCACTCTTTTAAAGTAGTTGGCAGTTTTTCCCAGCACCACTTGTTTAAAGAGGACTGGTCTTTTCTCATTGTATATTCTTGCCTTACTTTTGTTAAGTTAAGGTGTCCATAAGGTGTGTCTTTTTGTGTGGATTTATCATCTGGGGCTTTCTTATTTTGTTCCATTGATCTATATTTCTGTCCTTGTGCACAGTACCATACTGTCTTGATGGACTGTGGCTTTGTGTCTGTAGTAGCCTGAATCAGGCAGGTTGTTTCCTCCAGTTCATGCTTGTTTCTCAAGATTGCTTTGGCTTATTCGGGTTTTTTGTATTTCGTGCAATTGTTGACGAAATCTATTTGTTATAGTTCTCCTGAAACAAATACCATTGGTAGCTTGACATGGAACGGGGATTTGCATTGAATATATGAGATTGCTTTGGGTAGTATATCATTTTCATATATTGTTTCTTTCGATCATTGAACACGGTATATTTTTTCATCTATTGGTGCCTCTTTGATTTTCTTTCACCATTGTTTTAAAGTTTTCGTTATATAAGGTCTTTTTGTATCTTTAGGTAGATATACTCCTAAGTACTTTTATTCTTTCGTTGCGATGGGTGAATGCTATTGTTTCCTTAATTTCTCTTTCTGTTTTCTCGTTGTTAGTGTATAGGACTGCAAGGTGATTTCTAGTTATCGTGTGTTTAATTTTATTATACTGCAACTTTACTTATTCATTGATTAGCTCTAGTAATTTTTGGTGGAGTTCTCTTTAGGGTTTTCTATGTAGAGGATTCATGTCATGTGCAATACAGTGAGAGTTTTACTTCTTTTCAATCTGGATTTCTTTTATTTCTTTTTCTGCTCGGGATTGCTTATGCCAAAACTCCAAACTATGTTGACTAGTAACGGTGGAGAGTGGGCACCTTGTCATTGTTCCTGACTTTAGGGAAATGCTTTCATTTTTTCACCATTGAGGAAATGTTTTGCTGTGGGTTCGTATTATAGCTTTTATGTTGAGGAATATTCCGTCTATTCCTGCTTTTTGGTTGTTAGGGGCGTGTTTTTATCATAAATGGATGTAGAATTTTGTCAACGGCTTTCTTGCATCTATTGAAATAATTCATATGGTTTTTATTTTTCAATTTGTTAATGTTGTGTAATAGTTGATTGATTTGCAGATATTGAAGAATCCTTGCATCCTTGGGATAAGCCCACTTGGTCATGATGTGACGATGATCTTGTGTTATATGTTGTTGGTATGCTGGTTTTACTAGGATTTTGTTAAGGATTTTTGCATCTATGTTCATCAGTGATATTGGCCTGCAGTTTTCTTTTTTTGTTTTGGCATCTTTTGTCAGGTTTTGGTTATTTAGGGTGTGATGGTGGCACCATTAGAATGAGTTTGGAAGTTTACCTTCCTCTGCAATTTTACTGGAAGAGTTTGAGTAGTAATATGTGTTAGCTCTTCTCTAAATTTTTGGTAGAATTCGGTTCTGGAAACCATCTGGTCCTGGGCTCTTTTGTTGTTGCTGGAAGCTTTCTGATTACAGTTTCAATTTCCATGCTTGTAAGGTGTCTGTTGTGAGATTTTCTATTTCTTCTGGTTCAGTTTTTGGGAAAAGTTGTTACTTTTTACTAAGAATCTTGTCCCATTTCTTCCAAAGTTTCCATTATATTTGATATATTGTGTTATTAGTCTCTTATGATCCTATTGTATGTTCTGTGTTGTCTGTTGTGATCTCGCGTGTTTCATTTCTAATTTTGTAGATTTGATTCTTTCTCCCTTTGTTTCTTGATGTGTATGGCTAATAACTTGTCATTTGCTATTTATTCTCTCAAGCAACCAGCTTTTGGCTTTGTTGATTTTTGCTATGGTTCTTTTGTTTCTTTCGCATATTTTTACTATTTCTGCCCTAATTTTTAAGATTTTGTTCTTCTACTAAACCTGGGGGTTTCTTCTTTCTTCCTTTTTAGTTGCCTTTACGTGTGGAGTTGGTTTTTATTTGAACACTTTTTTCTTGTTTCTTGTGATGGAGCTGTATTGCTATGATTCTTCCCCTTAGCACTGCTTTTTAACAGTGTCCCATAGGTTTTTTATTGTGTTTTGGGTTGTTGTTCATTTTCATTCAATTCTATGCAGATGTTGGTTTCCTTTTTTTGATTAAGTTTTTTCTGTGATTTGTTGGTTATTTAGCTCCATATGATTGGAGTGCTGCCTCATGATGTTTGAATTTTTAAAGTTTTTCTCCTGTACTTGGCATTTAATCTTATCAGCTTGTGGTAGAAAGATGCTTGGATTGATTTCAATTTTTTGGAATTTACCAAGACTAGAATATGGCTCAGGATGTGATCTATTCTAGAGGAAGTTTCCATGTTGCACTGAGAAAAAGGTGAAATTCATTGTTTTGGGCGTGAAAAATATCTTATTATAGGTATCAATTAGGGTCTAACTGGTGTATTGTATCATTTAAAGTTTTGTTTCCTTGTTAATTTTCTGTTTAGTTCAGTTGATCTGTCCGTAGGTGGTGAGTGGGGTATTAAAGTCTCCACTATTTTTTCGTGTTATTGTTATTTCCCCCTTTTCATACTTGTTAGCAATTGCTTACATATTGCGGTGCTACTATGATTGGGGGCTATATTTATTTATTAATTTGGTATATCTTCTTGGATTGAATCCTTTGATCCATTATGTTGTGTCACATCTTTGTCTCTTTTCACAGCCTTTGTTTTAAAGTCTATTTTATTCTGATATGAAATTTTGCTACTCATGCTTTCTTTTGGTCTCTTTTTGCATGATTACCTTTTCCAGCCCTTCACTTCTCAGTCTGTATGTGTCTCTTGTGGTGTTTCTTAGGAGGTGGGTCTCTTGTAGACAACATATATAGGGGTCTTGGTTTTGTATTCATTCAAGCCAGTCTTTGTATTTTGGTTGGGGCATTCAACCATTTACATTTAAGGTTAATTATTGTGATAAGTAATTACTTTATTGTATGCCATTTTACTTTATTGTTTTTGAGTTCAAGATTATACACCCTTTCTGTGGTTCCTGTCTAGAGAAGATCCTTGGGCATTTGTTGGAGTGCTGGTTTGGTTGTGGTGCTGAATTCTCTGAGCTTTTGCTTGTCTTGTAAAGGCTTATGGTATTTCTCCTTTGTATTTGAATGAGAATGCCTTTGCTGGATTCCGTAAATCTGGGGACTGTTGATTAATTTTCTTTATCACTTTAGTCGGGGTCCTGTGATTCTTTCTGGCTGGTGAAGAGGTTTCTATTGAAAGATCAGCTGTTTCATTGTGGGAATCCTCTTGGTGTGTTACTTGTTGTTTTTCCCTTGCTGCTTTTAATATTTGTTCTTTGTGTTTGATTTTGTTAATTTTGTTACTATGTGTTCATTGGAGTGTTGTCCCCTTGAGTTTATTCATGTTTGGGACTCTCCTGGGTTTCTTTGGATTGGGTGATTATTTTCCTCCCCACTTTAGGGAGTTTTCAACTATTTTATTCCTCAAGTATTTTCTCATACTCTATCTTTTTGTCTTCTTCTTCTCGGTACCCCTATTGATTCATTATATTGGTGCATTTAACATTGTCCAGAGGTCCTGAGGGTGTTCTATTTCTTTTAAATTCTGTTTTTTCTTGTTTTTCCTCTCCGTTTCATTTATTTTATCATTCTATCTTCATACCTCACTTATTCCTGTCTTCTGCCTCTGATATTCCAAACCTCGCCACAGACACTCTGAAGTAGAGTGTTTCCTGGGTTTTGTTTTGGAAACTTCTCTCTTTTTTTTTTTTCTTTTTTTAGTTTTTTTTAAGAATCCATTCCCGGGATGGATCTCCATCCCTACCTCTTTTACGGTCTCCTCTTTTTTATTTTTTATTTTGTCCTACCTCCTGTTGAAGACTATGGGCTGCCTTTCAGGTGCCTGATGTCTCTGCCAGCTTTCAGAAGTTGTTTCGGTGGAATTTATGCTCGGGTTCTAATGTTTTTCAGTGAATCTGTGGGGGGAGAAAGACATCTCCCCGTCCTATTCCATTTCTTCCATTATAGGACCACACCAGTTATTTTTTTATTTTATTTTATTTTATTTTATTATTATTTATTTTTTCTTTATTTTAGTTGGGGGCTAATTATTTAACAATAATTGTAGTTCTTTATAGGTTTTGCCATAATCGACTGATTCAGCCATGGATTCACATGTGCTCCCCTGCCTCCCAAACCCTCCTCCCACCTCCCTCCCCCGTTCCCATTCCCTCTGTGTCATCCAATGCTCCATCCCTGAGATCCCTCCAGCATAGATCATGGAATGGTGTCTCTGCTTCCACATATGAACATTACTACATGTTTCACATGTTATTGGTCCCAGATCGTCCATACCTCACTTCTTACCTAAGAGTACACAAGGGACGTTCTATGCATCTGTGTCTCTTATTCTGTTCTCACATATAGGGTTACCATTACCATCTTTCAAATTCATATACATGCATTTGCTTATACTGTCCGTATTGGTAGTCTTTTTCTTTCTTGGCCTCACTTCACTCTGTATAATGTGCTCCAGTTTCGTCATCCATCTCAATAGAACTGATTTAAATGTATTTCTTTTTAATGGTGAGTAATATTCATTGTGTATTTGTACACAGCTTCTTATCATTCGTCTGCCGATGGCATTAGGTTGCCTTCCATGTCCTGGATCATTGTAAACAGTGCTGCGATGAACTTTGGGGTACACGCGTTCTCTTTCAATTTATGGTTTCCTCGCACACCAGTTATTTTTTTAATTGACTTTATAACACCATAAACATTTTAGATATGCAACCAATAGGTTGTTATTTGTATATGTTGTAATATTTCAACCACAGATATTCTAAGTGTCAATTTACTAGTGTTACTCCTTCTTCACAGACTGCGTCAAATTTTTCTTGTGGGTGAGTACTTTGAGGATCTACTTCTTAGCAATTTCAAGTATACAAGACACTATTATTAAAACTATTAGTTCAAAGGTTATTGGTTTTCTTGATTTTCATTTAAGTGAGCTCAATTGGCATTTGGCTTTTATCTGACTTATTCACATAGCTTAATACCCTCAGGTTCATTTCATGCTTTCACAGTAGCATGATTCTTCATGGTAAGTCCTAACTTATACATTTAAAAGTACTTGCATAATCCTGGGATAATTGTTGGTTAAATCCAACACCCTAATCACCCCCTCATGGTGTACAATTGTTGATAGTGTATAATTCGTGTCGTTTACTGTTTAATTGTGCCCTGGTCTGTTTGCTTGACACCATTTTGCTAAAAACAGCCCCCATTGACCCTGAGTCCAATGTCAGATGCATTAGCAAGCCATCATTTGCACATGGACTGAGAGGTGGGACATGAAAAGTTGCTATACTTTGTACAAAAACCATAAGTTTGTTTAAAAATAAAACTGGAGTGAAGCAAATATAGTTTTTGTAATAAACTGTATATATGGCTGCGTGCTGCTGCTGCTAAGTCACTTCACTCGTGTCCGACTCTGTGGATCCCATAGACGGCACCAGCCCACCAGGCTCCCCCCATCCTGGGGGATTCTCCAGGCAAAGGGAATACTGGAGTGGGTGTTGCCATTTCCTTCTTCCAATGCATGAAAGTGGAAGTTTAGAAGTGAAATTCACTCAGTCGTACTGGAATCTTAGCGGACCGCTATGTACTGCTGTCCTACCGCAGGCTCATCAATCCATTGGATTTCTCAGGCAAGAGTACAGAAGTGAGAGTGCCATTGCCTTCTCCGATGGTATTAATATATCAGTTTTTAAATAAAAATTCAATGCATTGTTTCTAAAATTTTGTGGATTTTAGAATGCATTTCACAATTGCTTACTATTTCTTTTCCTAGGCCATTTCAGTTTATGTGAAAAAATTATTTTTAAAAAATGAATATTTTCCAACTGTTTATAACAATACAATGCAAAATCTATCCACAGATGCTTGAACCAAACACGGAAAAAAAAAATGAGACACTAATAAAACTGAACTTAAATCATTCAATATTTTAAAATGAATTTCTAACCTCTAGCTTATTTATCGGTTCCCTTTTATTGTAGTTGAAGCCTATTATGAAATCTATGCATAAAGAAAAATTCAAAAGTAAAATCAATCTATTTTAATGTATTTCCTCTCATATAAAAATTCCCTTTTCCTTTACCCTTCCTTAAATTTAATTTAAATCATTCGGAACACTACATATCCTTTCCTATATGGTGCTCATATCAGTAAAGCCCATAATTATTAATTAAATAGGTTGCAAAAATGCATCACTTGTAAAGTAGTGGCGATCTTTAAATATATCTCCATTCATTTCACATGTCTCATTTTCCATTTCACTAATTTTGTATAATAATCTTTGTGGCCAATTTCGACCATGATGTCAAATATGTGGTATATAAGATAATGGATATTTAGGAACTCCATTTTTAACATACTCACGACCAGACTTTATAGATTATTATATTGTCTTCAATATCCTTCGGAAATTATTCCTCCAGTGAGGACATTTAGGAATTGTTATTTTGTATAAAAGACAGAATTAGAACCATAATTATCTTCTTTGGTAAAAAATACAATATATACCATATTGCTACATGGTAATTTTAGTGTTTGTTCATGTCTATAAAGGTATACACATCTCTTATTTATACCACCCTTTACGTAGAGTAGAGATTTAGATTAATGCAAAAAAAAAAAAAAAACATAACAATATGTTAATGAGTTAACACATTTACAGAATACACAATTATATTCCTGGGTTGGCTTTGTTACCCTGACTAAATAAGAGTGGAAAACTGAGCATTTTATCTTTTACTTGGCATATGTCCCTTGTGGGCTCACCTGGTAAAGATATCCCCAGTAATGTGGGGAGACCCTGGGTTTTATCGGATCCCTGGGTGGGGAAGATTCCCTGGAGAAGGGAACAGCTACCCACTCCAGTATTCTAGGCCTGGAGAATTCAGTGCGGTTGGGGTTCTCAAAAAAAAGAGTCAGAGTATGACTGGAGTGGCTTTCACATTTTCATTTTAACAACTGCACAAAGGGGAGATGGTTTATCAATAAAGTCTTGGGAGTCTTTATTATTTTCTTCTTCTAAGGTCAAAGTCCTGTTGCGATGATTATTTATGAACTTATACTCTTATTTTTCTCTCTTTCTTGTCAGTAAAATTTCTCGAATAGTCATCACATCATTCAGGGATATTGTGGACATAGATTCTCTTGGTCAGTTTTAATTATAGGTGAAATAAGGACCATAAGGAAACAGATAGTAATGCATAGATCCCAAAGTTCTCTCTTCTTTTTTTTCAAGGTGTATTTGTTTCGGTTGAAGATATTAATATAATTGGACTTATAGCATATGCACGTTTTAGATGCACAACACAATGATTTGGTATTTGTATATATAGCAGATAGGGAGCATTCCTGGTGCTCAAAATGGAATATAATCACCACAGTAAATCTAGTTAACATCCATCATCACACCATTGTTTTGATTTCTTTCCTTTTGGGTCTTTTTTGTGGGTGAGGAGAATTTGAAGATTCTACTTTCTATTTGCAACTTTTCAGAATGGTGGGGTGATATGATGCATATTACTATCTGTTATTTACGAGAGTCAGCCACACTCTGTGGTGTTATATCCCCTATGAGGATCTTGTATAAATAAGATATGATTACTTTTGTACCTGTTTAACCCAGCTTCACCAATGTGGGCTGCCGCCACCCAAAAATCCCGCATCTTGAAACCACCTATATCTGTTCTCGGTTATTTATGTTTTGTTCAGCTGTGGTTTGTGTTTGTTGTGTCCGCGCATTCCACATTTAAGTGTGAATATACAGTCATTTGTTTTGTCTTTCCAATGAAGCATTTGGATTATTTCTATGCATTAATGCACTTCAAGAGTATTTCGCATTTCGATGTATTGCGCAGTGTAGTGGGGTGTCTCGCAAGATTTCGTTATGGGGATAGTCGCATAGACCACTAGCATGTAAAAGAGGTTTCAGATTAATCATGAGTGATATGTAATTAATGCTGGTTGTGGAATATTCTCCAGACACCCTAACACCCTTAGGTGAAATTTAATTAGTTGATAGTTGTGTATGGTGGTGTCTTAGTTTGCTCTGTCTGTGTGTTGACTCGCTTGATTGACTCTAATGGGACTGTAGCCATCAGGCTCGCCTCTATCCATCGTATTCTCAGGCAAGAACACACGGGGCGTAAGTGTGGAAAGGTATGCCATGCCCGTCCTGCAGGAGGATCGCTTCCAGCAAAGCGCAGGGGATTCGAACTCATGTCTCCTTCATTGGCAAGTGGACTTCTTTCTCATATCTAAGCCACAAGGGGAAGCCCGTGTAGAAGACGGATAAAACAAATACAATAAGAAAACAATAAATACTTACTTTAAATTTTTAACATAATTCAAGATGAAAAATTTGAAAGTGACTTAATGTTAGATTTCACAAGAAGGTACTCAGATTATATAACTTTTTAAAACATGTAGAAATATCACTAAGGCAGGCATCTATAATTTTCAAATAATACTCGGCTTTTAAAGTATGATTTTGATATTAGGCAAAAAGATCTTAGAATCGTCTGTTATATAATCAAAATGCAACCAAAATACTGGTTGTCATGGGCAGAAAACAGGAGAACCGTTAGTAAAGATGAACCCTTTCCGTCACGACGCTAGCCCTTTACCAGGTGTGAGCAGTAAAAAATGGAGAAAAAGAAAAAGCTGGACTCTCTTGATAAACCACTATGGGGTTATAAGTTAAGGTGTGGCCAGAGGTATATCTTGTGATTGATCAGGGCAGGATGATTCAACCTCTCCTCAGTTTTCTGTTTTCTTACAAATTTTATCTATTGGACAACTGTTTTAGACCTGAATGCCTCCCGAAGCAACCAGATTCTACAGTACTCAGAAGGATATTTATTTAGATAGAATGAGACAGGTTAGTGTCACTATTTCATTAAGATTATATTCTAGTGGAAAAGACAAGTATTTTGAAAAGTAATTGCAAACATGAAGAGATGTGGAAAAAGGAAGGATTCACCTGTGGAAGAAGAGAGCAAGGGTATTCGGCTCCTAGTCAAAAGGGTTAGGAGTCACTTGTCCAAGGACAACTGATGCAGAAGCTAAGAATCATAAAAGATACATGGCGAGGAGAGCTGAAAAAACCTCTAGGAAAAAACGTTCTATGCAAAGGAAAAGCAAAGCAAGGAGAGTAGTTGCAGGATATGGTATATTCAGGGAGATAGACTGACAAGGTGTGGTGTAGCTGGAACTTGGAGAAAGGAGAGGACAGTAGTTGTCGAGGTGAAGCTTGTAAGACCAGGGCAAAGACCAGATCTTATGAGAGGTAGCCAGTGAGGAACAGTTGGGAAGAAAACTGGCTTTCTTCTACAGAATAGGGGTAGCCAATTTCAAGGGTTTAGGGAGCAAAGACACCTCAATTACATTTGTATTGTTCAAAAACACAGTTCCACTGTAGAGATGGAGCCAGTATTTGAGGGGAGCAGAAGGGGGTTCCATGGATATTACTTCAGGGACTGGGATCACCAGGAGGACTGATGAAGTGCGCGTTTGTGGTAGAAGGTCTAGAAAGTAAAGAAATCTTCAAAAGATTTTAAGTCACAAGGAATGTTTCCTGTTTTAAAATTTACAACCAAAAGTCTAATATGTAGGAGGGATAAGCAAAGCGAAGGAGGATCGAGTTCTTAGCTATAAAATAAACTAGGGGAAGTAGGATTCAATTTCCTGCCATGCGGTGTTATTGTGTGGAGTTAAATATAGTAATGTGACAGTGTGGGCTACTTTGTCTGAGCCCAAGGGCTGAGTAATTTTTATTATTGATATAGTTATAAAATAAAAAAAATAAATAAAATAAATAAAAATAAAAAAAACAATATAATAGTATAAAAATAACAAAAACAATAATAATAAAACCTAAGATAAAAAAAAAAAGTACATAACAAAATAAAGATGGGATAAGTAAAAAAGGGAATATTAAAACAAGACTCAAAAAAAATGAAAAGGGTATATTTAGAGTGAAATAACCAATTTCACACTTCATTACAAGTTGATGTGAGGTTGAAATTATTTTTTCGGGTCAAGTCCCTTGTCTTTGCACCTCTACCAGGGTGCAGAAAAAAAAAAATAGAATGCAGTTCAAACCATATTGCAAATGGAAAGGGAATTTTGGCAGGAGGTTGTCTGTACATGGAAAGAGCCTACACCCGTCATCAGATGATAGGGAATGCTCACCTTTACATGCTTGTCAGCCAATAAAAAATGTTATTTGAGAATTATATATCAAATCATTTTGGTGAGTGGATTTTTCTCTTGAATTTATGAAGTACGAACAAGAACGTGATCTTGATCACTGTTTTTGTTACTCTTTACAGAAGTCTGTTTTTTCTTCCTATGGATTATTTTCTGATGAAACACTTTGAGATGGAAGAATCTTGAGATCTGCAGTTTGCACTCAGTGGCCTCGAAGACCAAAGTTCTTGGTGATGGGTGCTATGGCTATAGTTAGTTTTTTAGAACTGCGGTTGACACACACACAAGGTACGCATTGTTGGAGATGGCTAAACACAGACTCTCTGGTGGGCAGGGCACTAGCGAGAACCATCCACAACAGAAGAAGCTGTTTTAACTTCCCTAAAACTATAGACACAGACCATCACTATCACCATGGAGGAGGGTGGTGTTTTTGTATTTATAGGTTAAACACGCATACATTTAGAAATTTCGTTATCTACAAGGATGTAGTTCTAACCAAAAAATGGGGAGTTGACAGGCTTCTTTTCTAAATTGTAAGACTCATATATTTATACAGAATTATTCTCTCTGAATATTCTGAAAGCCATTGGGTGGGAAAATATGCGTGCTACAGTCTGTAGATTTCCAAATAGTTCGGGACACGATTTAGGATGGGTGACACACAAAACAAACTTTCTAAATGTTCTATTGTGCCATTACAATGGAAGATGTATCTTTACTCAGGAGTTAAATAAGTGGGGTAAATTTCTATGGAAGAAAAATACTTTGAACATCTTTAAATCACCACAATGCATCGTATATTTATTTTATACATACTTTGCGGTCTTGCAATTAAGCCTAACATGGTTACGGGCTTTCTTCAAGGATGTTTTAGTTTCGTTGTAGACAAATTCCTACCTCTTTAGTGGAGATAGAAACCAGATGAAAACACTAGGCCTATGTTTAGTGGGTTTTTTTAAAATAAATTTTTGTCTGTGTTTGCTTTTTTTAAAAAAATATATATATATATTTACAATGTTTAAAAGATTGCTTTCTATATATTTACTACAAAACTTTGGATACATTACCATGTTGTACAAAACATCCTTTAGCATATCGTATCTACAATGGTTTGTACACTCGACATCACTAAATAACCCCCCACCCACTACTAAACATAGTTCATTTCCAATCTGTGAGTCTACTTTTATGATTTTTTTTTCAAGCACACTGACTAGTTGAGTAAGTTAAAGCTATTCAAAACTCTACTGCATATTAAAGAAAAGTTCTTTTCTAAACTTATTTTGTAAATCAACACTCAAAGTCCTATTCTAATTTTTAAAATCATCTTTTAAGAATAATTTGACATCAATTTATCTGTTGATTTTTACTACTTAAATATACCTAAACTCTTTTGCCATGTCATTTGAACAGTAAACCAACATCATTGGCCTATTTGTCATGCTTTTTAATGAATGGGATATTGTATAATGTGCAGATAGAGGAGGAGTAATGTAAGATTTCCCTCATCTTTTCTCACTCATATGTGTACAATTAACTCCAATGAATCCCAATGTCAAGTAATTTAAGACTTTTATTCTTTCTCATTTAATTTTAGAACTGGAAAGACAAGTCCAGATTATCATGCCATGCAGATACCTTTCTCTTTTGCCTTCTGTATTTTACTTTTCCTTCTCCACCATGATTATGGCCTCTGTGGCATTGCCAAGGGACACAATCAACAAGCCCCTTTACTTTCTGTCTTCCTGTTTGGATCAACAAATGTGAAGCCCTGGAGGAGATGGATGGACAGGAAAACAGAATGAGATCAGTGACTTATTCACCTGGCTCCCGCCTCCTAAAATTTTTCAGATACAATCACAGTTTCTTTCAAAGTGTCCTCCTCTGCCATAAAAACCTGTTTAAGTTCCACAGCTGTCCCTATCTACCATTTTCTATGGATCGAGGCCTGATAACAACTCATTTAATTAGCACCCAACTCCCATAACTTGATAACACTCCTGAAATATTGTCATTTCAGTATACTGTTTGTTTGATTTCTAAATGCTACAATTTAATTTTACACATGAAAACACTGAACCTGAGGAAACACGGCTGTCAAGTTCAAGGTAACACAATCACCAGTAAGGCAGTGAACGACGGTGGGAAGAAACCAGAACATTCCATCGGCAGGAACAGAAGCTTCTCTGAAGCAAATTAAACGGACAAAAAGATGGAGATGGTCTTTGGACCACAGAGCAGGGAAGTCCAGTGGGACTGAGTTGGAGAATGGGAGGAGGCAGAGTCCAGCCTTTATTATCAGGGATGTGTCTGTTTTTTCCATCCCTCTTGTTAGCTCCAGGTTGACAGGCAGGCTGTCCTCAGAGAACGGAAAAGGCAACTACTAGAAGCTGTATCTTTATTCATCCCAAAAGTTCTAGCAAAGTCCAGAGGCAAGTAGAGTTAGTTTAGCACTACTCACAAGCCCACCATGAACAAATTAGGTGAATCCTGAGTGCTCAGATCAAGACAGCTGGACATCCCTGAGGTGAGGACATAAGGTAAGCCTTACAATGAAAACGTAGACTCAGGTGGGGAATAGATGATTTCTAAGAGAAAGAAATAGACATAAAGCAGAAGAAAGAAACATTCCCTAGAGAAAAGGGTAGAAGGGGTGTAGAACCAATAGATAACTGGTATACCAAAGCAAGAACAGAATCAGTTATCTGAACCTAATTCAATTTATTTTGCACTATGACACATACAGAAACCCAATAATCTGACCTAACCTAAATCTTATTCCATGGAACAAAAAGAAAATAATCAAACTGTACATACCAATGATCAACATTGTTCTGGCAGTTACAAGTCACAGAGAATTATCACATACACTATCTCATTGATCAGTTATTCCAGATTTGGAATTCCCTATATTTTGCCTATGGCCTTTTTCAAGATCAGACAAATGATTATGAACTTTGAGAATCCAAAGATTATTTATAGATGATTCAATGGTGTTCACATGTGGTTAAGAAACTACAGTGTAAACATTTCAGAAAAACTCATGGTTGTCAGTTTTATTGTGCTAAGAATCACTGTGGAAATTCAGCCAGAGACCCATTAGGATATACTTCTGGGTCAAAGGCCAAAGTTCTTAGAATGGTCATGTCTTCTTTTGTGCAATCTGCATTTTACCCAGGCCCCAGGGGTAACTCTAATACTAAAAATATAGCTTCCCCACTCCCTGTGAAACCACTGATCAAGGCTTTTGCCATAATATTGCAGAAATGCATGGATATGTATGCCTATTTACCGAGAAGTGGGTGTTTAGTATAAAAATCTCAACAAATGATCAAGAGGCCAAGGCTGGCAGACACTCATGATTGTTTTGAGGCAAACTGTGGGTTTGCTCTGGTGAAATTTAGAGGTCAGCAAATACATGAAGATGACCCCATGATGAAGTATTTAATAAACTTGGGGAGAAAATAAACTTTGTGTGGATTCCACTCAATTTAGGGTGAAACAGTAGAACTTGATTTATAAAATATATATATATATTATAAACATATATATACATATCATTTTATATATATACATTTCTACAAATTTCTCAGTTATGACATACAGACAGTTTCAGGATTTTCTAAATTTCACAAACATTTGATTGAAGATGAAAAATTTGCAACATCATCAGTGATATTTTCAAATGTACTTTTCTAAACGGTGATGGCAACCATGGATCAACTCCAGTTGGTAGACATGAGGTCAGTAATCCCCAGGAAGAGTTTATTTGGTGCTGCTAGTTAGAGAAACTGAAGTTGATACGTCTGTCAAAGCTAAAAACTCTTTTCAGTGCATTTCCCATCAGAGGCAGGTGGAAATGCCCACTCCCTGGTGGAACCATCTGAGAAAACTGGTGACAGATGTGATATGAGGACAGGAAAGGAGAAATGAGTAAGCAAAAGGTGACTCTAAAATCTTGAGCCTCTAGCTGTGTATTCACTCAACTATGCTTACAGAGCCCTTTTCTTTTCTACTGACTACAAAACAGTAGGAAAGAAAACAGCCCAAGTCAGCCTGCTTTCTTACACCAATCAGTCACTGAGCAATACAAGAAGTAGCCATTTTAGGGGATGAAATTTCATTTCCACAAAGTGTTGGGAGGTTTCCCCTTAGTCTAGAAACTGTGTCTAAGGGGATTAACTAGAAGTGAATTCAAAAGAAACTGATCAAAATCTCTGAAGCACTTTTGGAGTTTAAGTAGAAATGAAATGCAGGTCTG
This sequence comes from Okapia johnstoni, assembly GCA_024291935.2. Classification (NCBI taxonomy): domain Eukaryota; kingdom Metazoa; phylum Chordata; class Mammalia; order Artiodactyla; family Giraffidae; genus Okapia; species Okapia johnstoni. The sequence continues at coordinate 149,988,244 of CM044306.1, forward strand.
GTAACCAAGATTCAGTCATAGATGAGTCAGATCCAGAACCAGTTTAGACAAATATCTGTGTATCACATCTGCTCAGTCTGGAGTCTCCCCATTTTCCAAACAAATGACTGTGTAGTATCATTTACGATCCACAATTCAGTTTTCTTCTCAGTCTTCATATGAACTTTGACATGTTAGCACTGTGTTGGAAAGATGATGCCAAAAAGTAGATTTATCAGAGGTTGAGAAGCAAAATAAGAGCTACTGTGGTGGAAGAAAAAGTATTGCCTTGCCTTACCACTGACATGATGTCTAATGGGTCAAGGCAAAGTTAAGGAACAGATCAGACCTCGAGATTCAATCTCTGAGTCCCATGTTTTGAGCTTTACATTCTGAACATAGACTTCCACAATATTATAGTTCACCATCATCACTTCAGGAAAGAATATGGGGAAAGAAAGAGTTGTCAGGAGAGTTAATTTTCATCACAATATGGTTAATATTTAGTTTCTAGCAAATCAGATAATGTATGCAAGATACATATGTCAAGTAAGTACCGATAAAATATGCTAAAACATTTGCATGCATAGATGCACACATTTTGCATTCCACAACTGTGAGGTGGGTAAAAGTTTGTAACCCTTTAATCTAAGTATACAAGATTATCACAGGTACAGGCAATTAATAAGTAGATTGCCCTACACTCAGAGTCCTTGGGGACCCATCACTAGCAGCAAAGGGATGGTTGAGATTTCAACTCAGGTACAAACAGAATTAGGCAGAGAAAACTTGTACATCCTGTTCTCATTTTCTCCATTTTCTTTTGAAATTGAGAACACACTTGGGTCACTTTGAAGTGATATTATTAACTTGCATCACATTGTGTTTTTTGCTCTGCAATGTGAATGTGCATTTTTCAAATATCAAGCCTTTGATCTAACTTGCTCCGCCAGAACACTCCATAGAGACTGGAAACCCTTTCTATATAAGGGTTTGCTATGCTGAGAGGAAGACTACTCTAGCTTGGAAGAGGTTGGAAATATCCCATCTGGAAGCTCTTTCCAATCCTCCTCAGCCTAAACACTTTACTGAGAAGGGTCAAAGATCACCAACTGCTAAAACAAAACCCAGATTACACAGTGCTTCCACAAGTAAGTGAACCCAAGTGGAAACTCAGAGGTCACCAACTGGACTCCTTAATGCAGCAGGGGGCAAACAGCAAAAATGCCGTTAAAAAGCAACAGGTACATTCTCCTAAATCTTACTGATTTTGACAAGTTGTCCAATACGTTTAAAAGACTAGCTTCGTAGCTATCAATGCAGAAATGCAATTGAACTATTCAAGAATAAGGGAGTGGTAGCAACAGTGGTGTGATCAGTCCAAACTTGGAACTCTCAAAGCAACCAGCCTGCAAACTATGAAGCACCAGATGGCTTTAAAAACCTGAAGGTCCATAAATCTTTCCTTAAAGTTTTCAAAAAAAAAAAAAAAAAGGTGGGGGTTGTTTTCTTTGTAGGACTGGAGGAAATTTCAGTCATTGGGTATCTGAGCCCCACAAACCCTAACAGCTTTTTAAGTTTTCTTGCTTTGCATGCAGGACACAAGCACAACAGAGGCCAAGAGACAAGCTCAGAAGCGTCATCTGGCCGCTGTCTTGCTGGGGAGAGAAGGCTGAGCTTCTACTTCTCAACCTTGACTGTCTTACTGGAGTCATCACAACTTCATGAAGTTCTAAGATTTTAAACATCCATGGACTGAGTTTACAGATTCCTCCTTCAATTGGAAAATTAATATATATTTCTGATTTTCAATTACATCTCCAAATCTCCAGTTTTAAATCATATTCAGCAGTGGCCAGAAAGAGGGAGTGACGGGGAAAGACGTCCCTGATTTTGTTATTTAGTCCACTGATTTGTGCCTGATTATTTTGCAACCCTGTGGTCCATAACCAACCAGGCTCCTCTGTCCATGGATTTCCCTGGCATGAATACTGGAGTGGGTTTCCATTTCCTTGTCCAGGGGATCTTCACCACTCTGGAAATCTAACCTGGGTCTCCAGCATTGGCAGGTGGGTTCTTTACTACTGAACCAGCAGTGTCACTTTAATTTGTAATGGAGTCAACTTTATGCCTACAACTTTCAATGTGTGTGTTTGAGCCACCCATTTTCCACATCCTACCCGGTAGAACATGCAGGAAGAATACAGAAAATTGGAGGGAAAGAGGGGCAGACCAAAGAGTGATGGGTAGCCACAATGCAAATCGGCCTATTTCACTTGTAAATTTCTGTGTACACATCTGCGTGTGGAGCATCCGTGTGCCAACTTTATCAGGATGGGATTCAATCAGGCAAGAGTCTGCAAAAAATATGAGGCTTTGATTTTGCTACAAAAATTAGTGAATCAGAAAAGGGCAACTGTTCTTACAGACCCATCTCTCTTACATAGTTTGGCCACTAAAATACACAAGCATCCCATTATTTCATGTTCTTACATCCATTTCCTGCTCTATTCAACCCTTCATTACACATCACCTTAACTTCCTTCCTTCCTTTTTTCCCAGATTTCTTTCTTCCCTAAGTGCATGCAACCCTTGTTTCCTTGTTTTTCACAACGAGACTAACACCAGCATGGATGTAAAAACTGCTTTGTAAATTATGAAGCCTTGAAACAATTTCAATCAGATTATTTATTCATATGCCAAAATATACAAAAGATAGAGTGCAAACGAAGACATGAGAAATGCTAAATGCTTAAGATTGCTTACCTTTAAAAAATTATGTTCAATATCATTTAATAATCACATCAACATATATTAGGAATTATTATGTTAGAGAGGTTTCAAATTCCATGAAAATGGAAAACAAAACATGGAATGACTTCAAGCTTCAAGGTACATATAATAAGAAATTTCATCAGTCTGGGTTGTTGAATCCTGGCGTGGATAAATCATTAAAGGAGACTGTGGACTGACTTCCCAGGAATTGTATAACAAGCAGAATGGTCACCATCTGATGTGGTTCACACTCTGTAGCCAAGCAAAAGGACTGAGAGAAATCAGGTCACCCCAATCCTATTTTCTAGTTCCAAAATTTGATCAAAGCATTAATTTTTAAAAACTCTTATGCAAAGTCCCTATAACTTTAATACAAACACTCACATTTAAAAATGTAAAATTTCCTACAGAATGGAAAAGTAGTGGAAAATTCCAGCTATTATGGTAACAAATAATAAAAATATCTTTTCAAATGCAACACATAGACATTTAACAGCAGCCATTTCAGATGCTGCTAAGCTGCTGCTAAATGGCAACCCACTCCAGTATTTTTGCCTGGAGAATCCCAGGGATGGTGGATCCTGGTGGGTGGTGGGCTGCCGTCTATGGGGTTGCGCATAGTCAGACACGAGTGAAGCGACTTAGCAGCAGCAGCAGCAGCGCACACTTAAAAATGCAACATTTCCTACAGAATGAAAAAGTAGTCGAAAATTCCAGCTATTATTGTAACAGGCTAATAAAAAATATGGGATTTTCAAATGCAACACATGGACATTTTAACAGCAGCCATTTCAGATGAGACTTCTGTTTATAAGACACCCCGAGAGGTTCAAAAATCAGAGGTGGTGATAGCAAAACAAGAACAAGCTTCTCAGTTTTTGGTGTAGTCCCACAAAGGCTTTATGATCTGAAGTGTCCAGTAAAAAATATATATATATTTCAGCCACAGGAAGAACATCAAACCTTTCAGTGAGTGGTCATCATAAACAATGTCACAGACCTTCCACAAAAGTTAAAGACATCCTTGTTAGAAGATCCTTCAGCTGCCCTTTATGTATATCTGTATGAATATATTGATGTCTATGTATTTATATTTATTTGAATATTTTTATTTAAAGACAATGAAGGAGGAAAGTTAAAATTCTCTTCTGATTTGAAGGTTTTGTGTGGGATTTTCACTTCTTTCATTCACATTTTACTCTGAAAGAAGACAATTAGGGCAACAAGATAAATCTAAATTTTTTATCTTCACTCACTGGAAAATGGGAACCCGACTTTCCTTTGCATGCCAGTCATTTATTATGTGGGGTGTGTGTGTGTGTGTGTGTGTGTGTGTGTGTGTGATGGGCATATGTATACAAGCATAAGACAGCCACTGCTGCTAAAGCAGCCTGAAAAATTTCATACACCACCGATCTAGTCCTGACAAGAGGAGTCCAGCTTGGAAAACAAAACCGCTCCCTCAGTGCTACCCCCAGCCTTTTGGATCTCCTTAAAAACACAAATGAGACAGGGGGAGGCTTTTATTTCACACAAGCAGCCTCAAGTGATGAGGGACTTTGTCACCTCTGGGGACTAAGCACCCAGTTATAACATTTGTATGGAAGCTGACTTGTTAAATTTGCCCTCAAAGATAAAGAACCTACCAAAGCGCTAGAAAGAGGAGAAGCAGGGTCCAGTTAAAAGTGAGGCCTGAGGCTGAGGGGCGATTCATCCACTGATAACTACTTAATTATTAATCCTTTTGCTTAAGTGATATTTAAGCATTGAAAAAGTCTCCATTTTGCCTTTCTCAGTAGATACTGCAAAGTTTTTCTTTTTCCTATGTAGACACCAACATATATAAATCAAATGTCATGAATAGTGATAGCAAGCAGAGTATTCTTTGAGACAGATTTGGCAAATAAAACTGTAAGATATTTAAAGTATATAACATGATAATTTGATATATGTATCTATTATTTTTTTAATTTACTTTTATTTATTTATTTTTTGGGGGTGCCAAATTACTTTATTTGAAGGAATGATACTAAAGAAAGAACTTAAGTAGATGTTTTGTTACAACTTATAGAAAAGGTGAAGGTAACCCAAACATGCATGCACTGCCTTGGTGACCAGGGCAGTCACCTCTGTGGCTGTGGGAAGCCAGCCTGAGGCTTGGCTCTCACTGTGTCCCAGGGTGTGCTTGTCAAAGAGGTACTCTGCCATGCCAGATCCAGGGGCCCCCATCTTGCGCAGGTTGGTTATGTGGTCACCCAATTCTTTGATGGCTTCCACCTGCTCATTCAGGTAATGAGTCTCAATGAAATCACACAGATGGGGATCATTTTTTCCAGTGGCCAGTTTGTGCAGTTCCAGTAGTGATTGATTCACACTTCTTTTCCAAGCACAGAGCACATTCCATTGCATTCAGCCAGTTCTCCCAGTCATCATGGTCTGGTTTATTGATATCCTAAAGGAAGATTCGACTGCCTCGCTGGTTCTGCAGCTTCATCAGTCTCTCAGCATGTTCCCTCTCTCTCATGAGATTGGTGAGGAGAGTATTTGGCAAAGTTCTTCAAAGCCACATCATCGCTGTCAAAATAGTATGACATGGACAGGTCGACACAGGAGGCGTAGAGCTCCAGGTTGATCTGGCGGTTGACGGTGGCCTCCGAGTCCTGGTGGTAGTTCTGGCGCATCGTGAAGGGGATGCGGTCGTCACGGCGGGCAGCTGAGAAGGGGCGGTGGTGGCGGCGACGGCTGCGCAGCGCTGGAGCAGCGGCGGGGATCTTGGGCCGGTCGGAGGGCGCTGTCAAATGGTGACAAGTGATGGCTCTGAGTGGCCGGCCGGGGCGGGGCGGGGGGGACGAGCAGCCGGGTTCCGTTCAAGCACTGTTGAAGCAGGAAACCGCAGCGACTCTCCGCGAAGACTCTAAATTTACTTTTAATTGGAGTATAATTGCTTTACAATGTGTTGGTTTCTGCTGTACAACGATGTGAATCAGCCGTAAGTATACATATATCCCCTCCCTCTTGAATCCCCCAACACGCACCCCATCCTACTTCGCTAGGTTGTCACAGCACTGGGTTAAGCTTCCTGTGTCATACAGCAACTTCCCACTAGCTATCTATTAATATTTTACATATGGTAATGTACTATGTTTCACTGCTACTCCCGCAATTCAACTTGCCCTCTCCTTCTCCCATTGTATCCACAAACCTGATCTCCGTTTGTGTCTCCCTTCCTGTCCTGAAAACAGGTTAACCAGTGCCATTTTTCTAGATTGCATATACACACTTTAATATACAATATTTGGTTTTCTCTTTCTGACTTACTTCACTCTACATAACAGGCTGTAGGGCCATCCACCTCAGCTCAAGTGAGCCAAATTCCCTTCATTTTAAGGTTAATTAAAATTCCATTGTGGAGAAGGAAATGGCAACTCACTTCAGTATTCTTGCCTGGAGAATCCCATGGACGGAGGAGGCTCGTGGGCTACAGTCCATGGGGTCTCAAAGAGTCGGACACGACTGAGCGACTTCACTCACTCACTCACTCACTCAAAATTACATTGTATAGATGTACCACAACGTCTTTATCCATTTCTCTCTCAATGCACATCTAGATTGCTTCCATGTCCTGGCGATTGTAAACACTGTTGCAATGAATTTTGGGGTTCACGTGTCTTTTTGAATTAGGGTTTTCTCAGGGTATTTGCACAATAGTAGAATTTCTAGGTCATATGGTAGTTATGTTAAGAATTTCCTGATGGCTCAGCAGGTAGATTCTGCCTGCAATGCAAGAGACAAGGAGATGGTTCAATCCCTGGGTCGGGAAGATTCTCTGGAGGAGGATATGGCAACTCACTCCAGTATACTTGCCATTTCCACCTACCTCTCTGCCATATTGCTTACCCTCATTTACATGTGTATTAGAAAAGAATTTCCCTTTCTATTAACTTAAGTAACATATATCATCGGACGTGTTTACCTTTTATTTTTTGAAGAGAACACAGGTATGTTCCACTCGGTTAGACAGCATCAATTATACAACACAATTTTGTCACTTATAGTCATCATGCTATAGATTAGATCCTCAGTTCAATTCAGTTCAGTCGCTCAGTTGTGTCCGACTGTTTGCAACACCATGAACCGCAGCACCCCAGGCCTCCCTGTCCGTCACCAACTCCCGGAGTCCACCCAAACCCATGTCCATCGAGTCGATGATGCCATCCAGCCATCTCATCCTCTGTCGTCCTCTTCTTTTCCTGCACTCAATCTTTCCCAGCATCTGGATCTTTTCCAATGAGTCAGCTCTTCGCATCAGGTGGCCAAAGTATTGGAGTTTCAGCTTCAACACCAGTCCTTCCAATGAATGCGCGGGACTGATCACCTTTAGGATGGACTAGTTGGATCTCCTTGCAGTTGAAGGGACTCTCAAGAGTCTTCTCCAATGCCACGGTTCAAAAGCATCAATTCTTCAGCCCTCAGCTTTCTTTATAGTTCAATTCTCACATCCATACATGACCGATGAAAAAACCATAGCCTTGACCATACGGACCTTTGTTGCCAAAGTAATGTCTCTGCTTTTTAATATGCTGTGTAGGTTGGTCATAACTTCCCTCCAAGGAGTAAGTGTCTTTTAATTTCCTTGCTTCAATCACCATCAGCAGTGCTTTTGGAGCCCAGAAATATAAAGTCAGCCACTGTTTCCACTGTTTCCCCATCTATCTGCCATAAAGTGATGGGACCAGATGCCATGATCTTAGTTTTCTGAATGTTGAGCTTTAAGCCAACTTTTTCCTCTCCTCTTTCACTTTCATCAAAAGGTTCTTTAGTTCTTCTTCACTTTCTGCCATAAGGGTGGTGTCATCTGCATATCTGAGGTTACTGATATTTCTCCCAGCAATCTTGATTCCAGCTTGTGCTTCCTCCAGCCCAGTGTTTCACATGATGTACTCTGCATAAAAGTTAAATAAGCAGGGTGACAATATACAGCCTTGACGTACTCCTTTTCCTATTTGGAACCAGTCTCTCACTCCATGTCCAGTTCTAACTGTTGCTTCCTGACCTGCATACAGGTTTCTCAAGGGACAGGTCAGGTGGTCTGGTATTCCCATCTCTTCAAGAATTTTCCACAGTTTATTGTGATCCACACAGTCAAAGGCTTTGGCATAGTCAATAAAACAGAAATAGTTGTTTTTCTGGAACTCTCTTGCTTTTTCAATGATCCATTGGATATTGGCAATTTGATCTCTGGTTCCTCTGCCTTTTCCAAAACCAGCTTAAACATCTGGACATTCACGGTTCATGTCTTGCTGAAGCCTGGCTTGGCGAATTTTAAGCATTACTTTACTAGCGTGTGAGATGAGTGCAATTGTGCTGTACTTTGAGAATTCTTTGGCATTGCCTTTCTTTGGGATTGGAATGAAAACATACCTTTTCCAGTCCTGTAGCCACTGCTGAGTTTCCCATAGTTGCTAGGATATTGAGTGCAGCACTTTCACAGTGTCATCTTTGAGGATTTGAAATAGCTCAACTGGAATTCCATCACCTCCACTAGCTTTGTTCATAGTGATGCTTCCTAAGGCCCACTTGACTTCACATTCCAGGAGGTCTGGCTCTAGGTGAGTGATCACACCATCGTGATTATCTGGGTTGTGAAGATCTTTTCTGTACAGCTCTTCTGTGTATTCTTGCCACCTCTTCTTAATATCTTCTGCTTCTGTTAGGGCCCTACCATTTCTGTCCTTTATTGAGCCCATCTTTCCATGAAATGTTCCCTTGGTATCTCTAATTTTCTTGAAGAGATCTCTAGTCTTTCCCATTCTATTGTTTTCCTCTATTTCTTTGCATTGATCACTGAGGAAGGCTTTCTTCTCTCTCCTTGCTCTTCGTTGGAACTCTGCATTCAAATGGGAATATCTTTCCTTTTCTCCTTTTCACCAGGCTTCCCTGTCCCTTACCATCTCCTAGAATTTGCCCAAGTTCATGCCCATTGAAATGGTGATGGCATCCAACCATCTTCATCCTCTGTCACCCTCTTCTTCTTTGGCATTCTATCTTTTGCAGCATCAGGATCTTTTCCAATGAGTCAGCTATTCACATTAGGTGGCCAAATATTGGAGCTTCAGCTTTAGCATCAGTCCTTCTGAAGAGGATTCGGGGTTGATTTCCTTTAAGGTTGACTGATTTGATCTCCTTGCTGTCCAAGGGACTCTCAAGAATCTTTTACAGCAGCATAGTTCAAAGACATCAATTCTTCAGCACTCTGCCATCTGTGTTGTCTGTCCAGCTCTTACATGTGTACATGACTACTGGAAAGAGCATAGCCTTGACTATACAGACCTCTGGCGGCAAAGTGATGTTTTTGCTTTTAACACGCTATCTAGGTTTGTCATAGTTTTCCTGCCAAGAAGCAATCGTCTTCTAATTTCATGGCTTAAGTCATCATCGACAGTGATTTTAGAGCTCAAGAAGAGGAAATCTGTCAGTGCTTCCACCTTTTCCCCTTCTATTTGCCATGTAAGTGATGGGACCGGATGCTATGGTCTTAGCTTTTTTGAAATTAAGTTTTAAACTGGCTTTTTCACTCTCCTCATTCACCCTCATCAAGAGGCTCTTTAGTTCATCTTCGTTTGCTGCCATTAGAGTGGTAATATTCACATATCTGAGGTTGTTGATATTTCTCCCAGTAATCTTGATTCCAGCTTTTAGGACTCATCCAGTCCAGCATTTCGCGTGACATGCTCTGCATATAAGTTAAATCAGCAGGGTGACAATATACAGTCTTGATGGACTCCTTCAATAATTTTGAACAAGTTTAAGTTTCCTTGTGTGCTTCTAACTGTTGCTTTTTGAGCTGCATACAGGTTTCTCAGAAGATGGGTAAGGTTTTTTTGGTATTCCCATCTCCTTAAGAATTTTACACTTTGCTGTGATCCACAGGTTGGTGAGGTCAATGAAGGAGATGTTTTTCAGGAATTCCCTTGCTTTTTCTATGTTCCAGCAAATGTTGGCAATTTGATCTCTGGTTCCTCTGCCTTTTCTGAACGCAGCTTGAACATCTGGAAGTTCTGGGTTCACATAATGCTGGAGCATAGCCTGGAGGAATTGAACATAACCTTACTAGCATGGGAGATGAGTGCAACTGTTCAGTGGCTTGAACATTCTTTAGTACTGCCCTTCTTGGGAATTGGGGTTAGAGTTTATCTCTTCCAGTCCTCTGGCTACTACTGAATTTACCAAATTTTCTGATATATTGTGTGGAGCACTTTAATAGCATCATCTTTTAGGAGTGTAAATAGCTTTGCTGGAAGTCTATCACATCCACTAGCTTTATGGGCAGCAGTGTTATTAAGACTCACTTGACTTCACATTCTAGAATGTCTGACTCTGAGTTAGAAACTACATCATTGTGATTTTCTGGGTCATTAAGAAATTTTTTTGTATAGTTCTGTGTATTTCTTCCACCTTTTCTTGGTCTATTCTGCTGTATTAAATCACAAAACACCAAAGAGTCAAAGTGATCCTAATAAAGAAGAACAAAGTTTGAGACTAGGGTTGCTGATTTCAAATTGTATTAGAAAGCCATAGTAATCAAAACAGAATGATTTGCTTGTGGCATGAAAACAGACACATAGATCAACAGAGCAGACCAGAGAAGCTAGAAAGAAATGCACAGCCATATATTGTCGGTCAGCTTATGAAAATGGAGCCAAGAATATCCAGTGGGGAAAGGACAAGCGTTTCAAAAATGGTACTGGGAAAACTGGGTAGTCCTGTGAAAAAAATGAAACTGGACCTCCGTTTTTTACCATACACAAAAATCAACTAAAAATGTATTAAAAAGTTGAACATAAGGCTTTAAGCGATTAACTCCCTAGAACAAAACATTGAGGTGATCATCTTGCCATCGGTTTTGCAATGAGTTTTTGGGTTTCACACCAAAAGCAAAGGCAACAACTGCAAAAACAAACAAGTGGGACCACATCAAACTCCAAACAAAGGAACATCAACAAAATCAAATGGCAGCTTACAGACTGACAGAAGATATTTCCAAGTCATATATTTGATTAGGGCTTAATATCCAAAAATACATGAGACATACAACTCAAGGGCAAAAAATCCCAAATAATCCAAATTTTTAATGGGGCATAAGTAAAGTAAGAATTTCAATAAATCTGAAGCTTAGACTGTACATTAGAGATACAGCAAGGTTTTCCCTCTATAACAACAAAAGCCTGAGCCTTCCTGGCATTACTTTCTTCATCTCCACTCACTTGTTTGACAATTACAATACACAGTGTACATTCTTCAGTAAATAGCAATCACCCCACAGTGAGCTATAATAAGTACTAAGAACAGCCCCACTGGGGGGAAAAAAAACCACTGATATTTGCATACTTACTAAGGAGGCATATCAAAAGGAAGGTAATTTCCAGAGTTTAACACTCCATTGTTTTCTACATTTCATTTCAAAATTGAGCCACCTAGTAAGGAAAATGAGTTTAGAGACCTTACTAATATATAGATAGAAAATAAATTTTAAATGGGAGCATTAATGGATTATAATTTCGGAGTAGTTTATTACTACTATTGTACCTGTAGTCCTTTTGATTCTCTACAGCATCAGGTTAATAATTTATTATAAATATTAATACAAACAGAGGGACACATACTACTAAAGTTATAGTGAATAGAGAAAGACATAGAATATATTGGGCAAGAAGTGAATTTATGGGAAGTCAGCAATGGTAGTAAAGTCAAGGGCAGTATTGCCTTGAGAGGAAGGAAGTTCTCAAAGTTTCTTGAAACACCAAGAATGAGCCAGATGTGAGGAATTAGCTTAATCTGTAAACTAGAAATGCTACCAGAAGAAATTTAAGTTCATAAAAATAATACGATGCTATCAACCAAATTTAGACAGAGAATAGGGTAGGGTAGGGTATATCAGTTCAGTTCAGTTCAGTCGCTCAGTCGTGTCCGACTCTTTGCGACCCCATGAACTGCAGCACGCCAGGCCTCCCTGTCCATCACCAACTCCCAGAGTCTACCCAAACCCATGTCCATCGAGTCAGTGATGCCATCCAACCATCTCATCCTCTGTCTTCCTCTTCTCCTCCCACCCCCAATCCTACCCAGCATTAGGGTCTTTTCCAATGAGTCAACTCTTCGCATGAGGTGGCCAAAGTATTGGAGTTTCAGCTTCGCCATCAGACCTTCCAATGAACACCCAGATTGATCTCTTTTAGGATGGATTTATTGGATCTCCTTGCAGTCCAAGGGACTCTCAAGAGTCTTCTCCAACACCACAGTTCAAAAGCATCAATTCTTCGGTGCTCAGCTTTCTTCACCGTCCAACTCTCAAATCCATATATGACCACTGGAAAAACCATAGCCTTGACTAGACGGACTTTTGTTGGCAAAGTAATGTCTCTGCTTTTAAATATGCTATCTAGGTTGGCCACAACATTCCTTCCAAGGAGTAAGTGTCTTAATTTCATGGCTGCAATCACCATCAGCAGTGATTCTGGAGCCCAAAAAAATAAAGTCTGACACTGTTTCCACTGTTTCCCCATCTATTTCCCATGAAGTGATGGGACCAGATGCCATGATGTTAGTTTTCTGAACGTTGAGCTTTAAGCCAACTTTTTCACTCTCCTCTTTCACCTTCATCAAGAGGCTCTTTAGTTCTTCTTCACTTTCTGCCATAAGGGTGGTGTCATCCGCATATCTGAGGTTATTGATATTTCTCCCGGCAATCTTGATTCCAGCTTGTGTTTCTTCCAGCCCAGTGTTTCTCATGATGTACTCTGCATATGAGTTAAATAAGCAGGGTGACAATATACAGCCTTGACGTACTCCTTTTCCTATTTGGAACCAGTCTGTTTTTACATGTCCAGTTCTAACTGTTGCTTCCTGACTTGCATACAGGTTTTTCTAGAGACAGGTCAGATGGTCTGGTATTCCCATCTCTTTCAGAATTTTCCACAGTTTATTGTGATCCACACAGTCAAAGGCTTTGGCATAGGCAATAAAGCAGAAATAAGGGCATGGCAAACCACTTCAGTATTCTTGCCTTGAGAACCCCATGAACAGTATGAAAAGGTAGGGTATATAGACATTCAAAATTCTCCATTGCTTAGTGCATAGGCACTCAAGGACAACCCTCACTGAAGTCTTTCCTATTGCTTAACCTACAGGTACCAGCATGGAGAAAGAGATAGATCTACTCCACAGGCAGTTGAACCCTACTTTTATGGCCTCATGGATTTCCTTAAGAAGCATTCCATGCAGCAGATTTCCTCCATCCCATCGGGCTGACTCCCCATGGTCAACAGGAGTCCTCACCCTGGGATCATTCCGCAATCCCCATGGCTCTAGCTCCCAGCTTCCGTGGACACCAGTGGACTCACAACCCTGTCAGAGGTATGAAAGGCTGCAGCATGGGTTGTCTATGTGGTTCTCACTCCGTTCAGATTGTCACAGATTAGTTAGTTCACTCCCCAACAGCTTCAATTGACTCTCCCCTTCCCAGTGGATGGCCCTGGACAGGGGATCTGTCCCCTGCGCTTCAGCTCCCTCACCCCCAGGTGCAGGCTGGTCCCACTTGCTCTCCTCCTTCTTTCCCCTTCCTTCTTGTCCCTTCTTTCCTTTGTCCTACCAGTTTTGTATGGATCCGGATATTCCTTCTCAGTAGTCAGGGAGTCCTGCCAGTATTCACCCGGTCTTCTGTGAGAACTGCTGCGTCTTTAGACGTTCTTGATGCATCGGTGGAGAGAGGTGTACCCCACTTCCACCTACCCCTCCATCATCTTGTCCACCTCCATTTGTGCATGTATTAGAAATACTTTGCCTTTCTATTAAGCAACATTTCCATCACCACACAGGTTTAACTATTGCTTTTTGTGGAGAACACAGGTAAGTTCCACCGTCTCAGTTCACCGGTTGAAAGATATGCAGGTTGTTCCTATCGGAAGGCTACTGTGAATAATGCTGCAATGAACATGGGAGTACAGGTCTGTCTTTGAGACAATGATTTCATTTCTGTTCACTATATATCCAGAAATGGGATAATGGATCACATAACCGTTCTCTTTTAGTTTCTTGAGGAACCTCCACAGCATTTTTCCATGGGAGTTGCACCGGTATCCATCCCAACCATCAGAGCATAAGCACTCCTTTTCCTCCACATCCTCAATAACATTTGTCATTTCTTACATTTTTGGTACTAGCCATTCAAACAGGTAAGAGGTGATATCTCTTGTGATTTTTGATCTGCATTTTCTTTGATTATTAGTGATGCTGAGCATCTTGTCATACCTCTTGATCATTTATATGTTGTATTTGTAAGAAAATTTCTTTCTTTAAAGATGTAGCATACATTATGCTTACTATATTCCAATATACGAAACTCAGTTGCCTACCTATATAACAACGAACTATCAGAAAGTGGAATAAAAAAAAAATCCCATTTACTAATACATCAAAAAAAAGATAAAACACTTAGAAATAAACTCTAGCAAGGTGTTGAAAGATTTTATACAAAATCTTTAAGACATTGATAAGAGAAATTTAAAAAGAGTTAAAGATATGTAGTTAGGTGGTCTATTCCATGTGTTTCTTGAGGTAGGATTTGTATTGCTATAAACTTGCCTCTTAGAACTGCTTTTCTTGCATCCTATACGTTTTAGATCATTATGTTTTTATTGTTCTTTGTTTCTAGGAAGGTTTTGATTTCCCTTATTCTTTGGTAACCTGTTCATTATTTAGAAATGTGTTGTTTAATCTCCGTGTGTTTGTGTTCTTTAACTTTTTTTTCCTATAAACGATAACTAGTCTCATAGTGTTGTGATCAGAGAAAATGCTTGATGTAATTTCCATTTCCTTAAATTTACTGATCTTTGATTTGTGACCCAAGATGAGGAAAATGTTCCATGAACACTTGAGAAAAAAGTGTATTCTTCTGCATTCGGATGGAATGTGCTGAAGATATCAATTGGGTTTGTTTGTTCTAATATTTCCTTTTAGGCTTATGTTTCCTTATTAATTTTCTGTTTTGATGATCTGACCATTGGCATAGGTGGGGTGTTAACATGCGCTACTATTATTATGTTACTGTCAATTCCCCTTTTATTTCAGTTAGGGTTTACCTTGTGTATTGAGGTGCTCCAATGTTGGATACATAAATATTTAAAATTGTTATGTCTTTTTCTTGGACTGATCCCTTGATCATTTGGTAGTGTCCTTCCTTATATCTTATAATAGTTATTATTTTAAGGTACATTTTTTTTATATGAGAATTGCCAAACTGGCTTTCTTTTGATTTCCATTTGCATGGAATATCTTTTTCCATCCTCTCACTTTCACTCTGTATGTGTCTCTAGGACTAATTGGGTCTCTTATATACAGCATATATATGGGTCTTGTTTTTGTATCCATTCAGCCAGTCTGTGTCTTTTGGTAAGAATAGGAGAAGATAATAGCAATAAAACAGCTGATAAAGGATTGCTTTCCAAAATACAAGCAGCTCAACAACTCAGTCATCAAAAGCAAAGGCAAGAGCTGCAAAAATAAACTAGTGAGACCACATCAAACTCAAAACCTTCTACATAGTAAAAGAAGTCGTCAATAAAAGAAATGTCAACCTATGGAATGAAAAAAAAAATTGCAAATCATATATTTGGTAAGAGATTCATATCCAAGTATATATAAGAGATTCATGCAACTCAGTAGGAAAAGAAATCAAACAACCCAAATTACTAAATGAGGATAGGAAGAGTAAGTGTTTTGAAAAATATGAAGATTAGACTGTAGATGACAGACACTGTAAGTTTTTCCTTTGAGAACAAAAGCCTGTGTCTTTCTGGCATTGCCTTCTTCATCTCCAGTCACCTGTTTGGTGATTGCAGTTCACAGTATACATCCTTCACTCAATAGCAATCACCCTGCACTGAGGTATATGTGCTAAGAATAGCCCTACTAAGTATAAAAAACTAATAATTACATACTTAATCTTGAGGTATCTAAAATCCAAGATGATTTTCAATATTTCCACTCCATTGTTTTCTACATTCTATTTCAAAACTGAAACCCCTAGTAAGGAAAAATGAGTAGGGGACCTCAATAATACATGGATAGAAAGTCATTTAAAACTGGGAGCACTACTGGATTATAATTTGGTGGATTGTATTGTTACTAATACTATTGTAATTTTATTCCCTTTAATTCTCAGGTACACTAGGTTGATATTTATTTAAAGTAGTAATACCAACATAGAGACACATAGTACTCAAGTTACAGTAGATTGAGAAAGACAAAGCTTATGAGGCAGGAAATGAAATCACAGAAAATTAGCAATGGTATCAAAACAAGGGGCAGTATTGTCTAGAAAGAAAGCAGAGTTCTCTAATTCTTCAGAGACAACACGAACAAGCCAGATGTGAGCCAACCAGCTTAAGCTGTATACCAGAACCTGCACCAGAAGGAAAATGAAGTTCATAAAAATATGCTGATGCTAAAAGCCAAAATCCAGACAGTAAGAGATTAGGGTAGTGTTTATGGAGATACTGAAAACTACTCAGAGAGGTAGACATGGAAGCAAATACACTAACGAGCATCAGAAAAATCAAAGCACAAAAGGGTCTGAAAAATAAATCGTAAAGAGACTTGGTAGTCTGAACAAAGAATAAGAGAATCGATGGAAAACCAAAATATAAAGACTTGTGCACATGATAGAACCAGAGAATGCTCAGGAGAGAAAATTTTGGACTTAGTGGACCAGCGAACAGAAGCCTCCAGCATCAGGAACAAAAACCCTGGGCAGGACTCACAGCTGTGCGCTTCTGGGAACAGCCACCATTTCTATGTTTGGACAGTATACTACCTAAAAGCGAATGCAGACAAGGATTATAGCTTGTTTAGGACACTGAATCACAGACAATAGCGTTTGTTAGCTTATTTTTCTCTCAACTATACAGTTAAGGAATCACTAACCAATGATAAGTGACACCATCAGTTTCCAGTCAGATCCTCTTTAGTCATACAATGGGTATCTGAACCTGTTATATGATCCCAATAACAGTTTTCATGACTAAATTTATGGATGTTTAATTGAAGGGTAATGCTTTACCATCCTCTACTGCTTTCGGCCAAACATCAACATGAATCAGCAATAGGTATACCTATGTCCCCTCGCTCTTGAACCTCCTTCCCACCTTCCTTCCCATCACACCCGTCGAAGTTGTTACAGAAAAATATGGAAGGCTTCACAAATTTGTGTGTCATCCTTGGGCAGGGTCCGTGCTAATCTTCTCAGTATTATTCCAATTCCAGTGTTTATATAAATGTACTACCAAAGTAAACACATGAATAACATTTTAACAGAAAAAAAAATCATATAGTTAGTGTTCTACCAATAAATGATCAATTACATTAGGAATTAGGGTATTCTGCTACATTTACTGCCTCTTATAAAATCAAATTTTATAAGGTCCAATGTTCCATAGGAATTAAGCATATATTTATGCATAACACTTGTATACATGCACACAAATATGTCTATGTTACACAAGCTATTATTCTCCTTGCCTGTCACAATAAGCTCTTTAGTTGATGAGAGAGATAGTCCCAAATTTCTCCAGCTTATATGTCTTCTTTTTGAGATCCACATCTTTTATTTTCATCACCTAATTTTAAATAACCATTTTATTCTTAGATACCATGCCCCTTTAAAGTTACTAAGAGCAGAGAAAACCTAGTAAATGCTGATATCTTATCCTTAATTAAATTACCACTCTTCTGGTAAATTGGAAAAAGAATCATGTTCAGATCTCATTCAGGAGGATAAAATCTCTACTTCATCATTTCTCTTGTCCAAACTCAATTCTTGCTCACTTCAGTCTTAAATTCTGCTTGCTTACTACAAAGGATGGACAGAAAAAGTAATATTAAAATCACACTTGCAAGAGTCTATGATTTTATGCTACTGTTGGCTAAAGGTAGGGCCAGGAATAGTTTCTTAAATATTACAATACATCATGGAAGCATGAAGTTCTAGTTCTACAATCAAAGAGGAGATGTTTGGAGATGGTTCAAAAACTAAGCCCCATGAGTTGCCACGATGTACTCCCAACCAGACAGATAAATTTTGTCCCTTAAAAGACAAAGTCTGGAAAGGGCAGGCCTTGTTTGCACAGCCAGTGAGGTTGTCTTGGGTGCTGACAGGGATATACCATTTGGAGATTTATTTTTTATTTTCTTGAAGAATCAAAAGTAATGAGAAGATTAAAGATACATAAAAGTAGATGAGCTGTCAAGGTGCCTAGAAGAAAGGCTAGCCTGGAGAACCAGGCCCCCACATTGATAACTGTAAAACTTAAACAGTGAGTGTTTTATAGACAGAGCGGAACAAGTGGATAAAACCAATGTTCTAGGATCACTGCGGTTTTGCAGTCAAAGACAAAATGTTTGTCTCTGCAAGAAGAGAATTCACAGGTCCTGACGTGGTCCTGGTTGCACACATGCAGACCAAGAGCCCACAGGCATGTGTGATGTGACATCAGGAAGTGAACAGATGACTGTATTGGTGCCCAGTCATCTCCATCTGCTAATAATGGGACCTGGGGAAAATTACTTGCCCTCTCTAAGTCATCCCATCTTCACTAACAGAACTTGATGATCATAGTGAAGATTAAGGCTATCTCACAGGGTTACTAGGAAACACAAATTTTAAGATGTTTTAAAGCTTTTGGGATAGTGTCAAAGACATGTATGGGGTTACTAAGGTGAGTTAGCAGATCCAAGGTACAGTATCGTTTTTCTCTTAGTATTCTCTTTGTTCTCAATAGTAGTGATCATGTGTTTACCCTTATCCAAGCATGATGGTAAACCACACAGATCAACTGTACACTTCTTGTCATTTCAGTGTCTAAAATTCAAGCATTAGTCAATGTAGAGTGAAAAAGTTACAAACTCCTAGAGGGCCTCGCTGCTCAGAGTCTGCAGAGTCCCAACATGAAACTGTCTTCAAAGAACTGCCTAAACACTCTGGCTCAGAATTAAGTTCCAAATATTTGCAGAGCAGAGAAGTACTTCTGGGAGCAGTACAAAAATGCAGGGAGTAACCTACTTCTCCAGCTATTTATCTGGGCAAATATCATCATCCATCTCAATTTACACAGAAGGCACTCCTTCTTCCCCACCCCAGCTACTACAGCACCAACTCCTGCTCAGAGCAACAGGGAGAGAGAAGGCTTCCCTCCACAGGATGGATTTGATAACCTCAGGTGACTAGATCATCTCAGAATGGCTCATGTTTTTATTTAAGCAGAGTCCTGCCTGCTCCTGCTGCTGGTCATGTCAAACCTGCTTTTGTGCCAAGGCAACTTATGCCCGTCCTGCTGTCCTGATGTGTTTGATATCCCCCTGAGATCCCTTACAGTCCTGTTTACCGATGCCTCCAAGCTGTCGAACAACATGTATAACCTTTCCTTGAAAATGTTCAGTGAGTTTGTAAGTACTGTGGTGGTGGTGGTTTAGTTGCTTAGTCATGTCTTACACTTGCGACCCCATGGACTGTAGCCTGCCAGGCTCTAGAAGGAACCTTCACGTAAGTGACTGGGCTATACTATCCTTTAAACAAGAAGGCTGCAACAGCCCAACTTCAAATAACACACTCTTCAGGTCAAAGAAACTGTCAGCTCATAAGATGTGGAAATGGAAAAAAGGATCAGTTTTGTGACATCTCAGTGATTTCTAAGAAGTGCAATAAGCTCTTCAATTTCCTTTTCTTTATTTTCTTTTTTAAGTTTCCAAAATAAATGATTTTGTATTTGTCAGCTAGTAATGTGATAAATGAATACAATAGACACAGTGGAATAAACAACAAATTTATTTCCTCCCACTTCTGGGGGATAGAAGTCCAATCAGGGTGCCAGCAAGGTCAGGTTCTGGTAAGAATTGTTTCTTCCTAGGCTGGCTTCTCCCTGCGTCCTCACACAGGGTGGGGGGTGCGAAGAGAGACAGAGGAAAAGATACAGAGACAAAAGAGAAAATTCTCTGCTGTTCTGCTTCATGAAGACACGAAATCTACTGGATCAGTGTTCCACCCTAAGAGCTCATTTAACCTTAATGGGCTTCACTGGTGGCTCAGATGGAAAGAAACTGCCTGCAATGTGAGAGACCTGGGTTCTGTCCCTGGGTCTGAAAGATTCCTCAGAGAAGGGAACGGCCAGCCATTCCAGTATTCTTGCCTGAGAAATCCCATGGGCAGAAGAGTCTGGTGGGCTACAGTCCATGGGGTCCCAAAATTTGGAACCCTTTTCAAAACACAGTATTTTGGCAGTTAGGGCTCTAACACATGAATTTGAAGAACACACATTCAGTCCATGATACTAGCTGACATAAATGACTTTTAGGTGGGACTGGGGAAAAGGAAGCATGCTGATTTTCTGGTCCTTCAGTGTCTCTCTGGGCTTTCTTCTCCAGGCTCAGAGTAAATAGCCAATAAACGAGACCTGCTCTGCAGTGAACTGGGTGGATGGAACATGTTAAACAAAGCTGAATCCCAGTCATAAAGACGAATAATGGTAGTTTTTTTAATGCTACAAATTATTGTTTTAAGATTTGCAGTGAATAGGTTTAGAACTACAGTAGAAGGGGAGTTTACAATTGGAAACAATTATTCTCTTTCTGATGAAGGTATTTGAAAGTTGTATGTTAGTTCTTTTAGGTCAATCAAAGAGCACACAGTAGAGCAGACAACTAATAAAAAGCAGTGCTAAAGGTTTCTATTAAATTCACGGGGTTCTTTTTACTCACTAGCTTTTGTTTCATCCTCCATTTTTGACTGTCCATTTTTCTCCAACTCTTCCAAGTAATCTCTTTAAATGTTTATAACTGTTGCTAAAGATTAGTTTTTCTCTATCAATGTGTTAGCTAGGTTTTTCTATTCTTATTATTCTCAGTCCATTGCTTACTATTTCCTACAACTTTATGCTATGTTTTTCTGACGTACCATTTTGTCGCCAGAAACAACATTTTATTCTGCACCTGGGATGAACAGTAAGCCTTTTGGTGTGCGGATTCAGAAATAAGTCAGAGTCATAACTGTATAACTCCTTATAAGGGAATATATTGGCTCTAACGCACAGTAAGCAAGAGATTAAATGGTTAAATATAGGTGCATGCATGCATTCTAAGTCACTTCAGTTGTGTCCAACGCTTTGCAACCCTACTGACTGTAGCCCAAAAGGCTCCTCTGTCCATAGGATTTGCCAGGCAAGAATACTGGAGTATGCTGCCGTACCCTCTTGCAAGGGATGCTCCTCACATAGGGATCAAACCTGAGTCTTCTTATATCTCCTGCATTGGCAAGAATGTTCTTTACCACTTCTGTCACCTGAGAAGCATGAAATATTGGTACATATATATTATATTTAGTTCAAATATAATAAGAAAAAGAAAAAAAGAAAAAAAAAGAAAAGAAAAAAAAGAAAAAAAAAGAAAAAAAGATAATAGAACAGAAAAGGGAAAACATTGAACTTAGAAAAGTTGGATGTAAAATCATTTTTATAGAGACAATGGAGAGAAAAAGTAGGAAAAGAATGACTTTCAAATTTTATGATGCCCCCCCCCTTTAAAAAAATTACACATCTGTCAAACATGTCAATATTCTGCTAATGGGTTCATCTACTGAATACCCTACAACCCTAACTAATTGCCTGATCATTTTCAGAATAAACAGCATGCCCAGGGCAAAAACTACTATATCAATGCCAGCAAGAGCTGCCACACTAATCCCCTTCATACTCCTGAAGAAATACAACGAGCCAAACAGATGAATGTGAGTCTTTCATCTAGGTTTTTCAATAGATCAAATGAGACTGTATGTAGGTTATCAGGCTTCAGATTATTAGAGGCAATGGTAACCGTACATGTAGAAAAAGGGGGAGGCACCATAAGCAATGGAAGGAAATTATACTATGAAGTTGATGAAGCATGAGTGAAATCAAGGGATGACTAAAGATCTGTAGTAGCAAAATAAATAACAGATCTATAAATTGTCCATGCCGACAACTTTAGTTCAACCAATGCATTAGACACAGGATTGCAGCTATTATACTGTATGAAAACAGGAAATGAATGGGAACGTCCATGTGTAAAATATAAGATGGCAAAATCCATGGATATGTAAGAAACACACCCCAGTTTGGAGTACTCCCTGTTACTAGTGACTCCTACCTTGGAGTCCTATACTGCACCACTCGAGCCATCGCGTCTGCCTTTCAAGGCTCTCCTGATTCTGCTTCTCCTTCTCTGACACCTCCTTCATTCATCATTCTCAATGACTCCTCTGTCACCTTTATTCTTAATTTTGTAAAGACTCCCCCACAATGGCCTCTAAAACAATACTTTGCTTCTCCACATCACAACGATTACCACTGTTCTGAGGACAACACAGTTTACATATCAGCCTCAATAAATTTAATATCAGCTCCAAATTTTCATCGTTATAATCTCTCCTTTCTGATTTTCTTCATTATCTTCGTCCTAACATTATTTAAAATATTTTCAACATGCATCTCCTTAAAATATATCTTCACTCTCTACAACTTGTTAAATGAAAACCAGCTTCTTTACACTGTTTAACTCACTAATACTGAGGAGGATCAAGGAAAGGAAAATGGTCATAGAGAAGGAGAGGAGGATTTTTTCATAACTTCAAATTTAAAAGTGTATTGAGCACAACATGGCCATAACATTTTAATAAGCACTTTACGTGCAATATACTATAAATAATCCCTACTCAATTCTCTGCTCTTATTAACACTAAAACAGTTCATGGCTTAAAGAAATACAAAAGCAAATTATTTAGATATCTTCAGCTTCCCGGGATTTATCATGCTCAATTTCTTGTAGTATAGTGAACTAGTGGCGAAAACCCTCCATTCTGAATTCCACTGATGCTGTTACTAAAAATCACACTGTGCCATTTGTGCCCATACACATTCATCCAAACAGACTTTTCAGATAGCAGCAATTGGGCTTGGTGTTGTATCAACTGAGAGAAAGAAAAGCCTGTTTAGGAAGTCAAGTCTACTTCATTGTGTCTTTTTTGTAACATCATAAAGAGAAATACCGATCAAAAATCAATATGAATGAGCTCATCTGATTCATTGATACGAATGAAATCACTGGTGACCAATGAGTGGGCACAAGTAGAGTCCCACTTGTCCTGAGTTCAGGTGCTACCAGGCACATACTGACTTGCTATAAAAATATTTTTAGATTTCTCTCACACAAATTATACAAACATAAATACTCACTGACTAGCTGGTAGAGTTTCAGAGGAAAAAAAGAAAATCTACATGTAATAAATAAGAACGCATCAGAAGAATAGTTCCTCATATAACCTAGATTTTAATAATTCAGCGAAATCTAACTAATACTTTACATTGATACTTTTGAAACTCTTACTACCAATTATAAAATCTCTGCACACACATCGGATATACCAAAAGTTTTTTAGTCACTGCTCTGAGCAAAGATCACATGTTACCGAAAACTGCTGATTTAACATTATTTTAATGAGACTATTTCTTATGGTTGCTTATAATGAAGACCTTAGTAAGTGGATACTTATGTTACTGACTCCTGGAAAAGGCCCTTCTATATCATCTATCAATGAGCTGAGGAGAATGAAACGAAGTCCTCCGAAGCTATCCTATCAATGCGCCGTACTGAATGAAATAATGGTACACGAACTCAAGACTTCATAGAGAGCAATTCACAGGTGAGTAATCCTGCAGAGGCTTTCTTGCTTAGTTCAAGAATGAAGAGTGTGACCCCTGAATGACATAAGTAATTTTGAAATATCTCATTTAGTAATAAAAAGATGCATGACTTCTATATGCCAAGACTTCTACTACAAAAAGCAGGAGCCAAGTCATTCATAGTGCTAGATTCTACTGTAAAGTAATCAAATTTCACGGCAATATTTTTGAACAAAGTGCAGCCTTCCATGCATTGCACACTGTGCCACCAAAAGCATGCCCTCTTCGTGGGCCACAGGGGTTGAAATATTTTCAAGTGTAAGAGAACTGGATAACAGAATTTCCAAGAGCAGCAATTTCTTCAAAATATCCCAGGACACCGCTATTGAAAAGTTCCACTTGTCTTCTTTCTCTGTTCTCCTCAAATCAAAGGATGAGTGTGGGAAGGAAGAAAAGAGAAATTAAAGAGTAAATTTGATTATCTGTCTAACTTTTTAGATTCCTAATAGTATTTCTCATAGGCTGGCTCCAAAATCCAAATCTAGAGAGTTTTATATTCATAATTCTTCCCCAAATCTTAATTTGATAACTAGAAGGGACTAAGATAATGCAATACAATACAATGCATAAGAAGTCACTATCTTTTGGGTATTCAGGTTATTTTTTCCAGTCAATCAGATCTCCGAGGCTCACATTTCTGGTCAAGGACTCCTATCACTGACGTCCATCGATGAATGGCGGCATTCTGGAATTTTATAACCGTTCTACTGCCTGAAGCAGGGATTACAACATAAAGTTGCACGTACACCAAGATCCTGGCGTGCCCGATCAGCAATACAGTTCTAAATCCACATTCATGCCACCAGCTCTGAATGGTCATAATGACTATGCCATAGGCAAAAAAAAAAGGCTCTCTAAATTTACCGCTTTTAATGCATCTCTGTGCAATGGGTCTCCCCTTAAAAAAAATAAACACATAATCTGTAGAGAATGTCAAAATCAAAAGGGCAATTTGTCAACATTTCTAACTCATTAATAGAAAATCAAAAAAAATCCACCCCCTACAATTTGAGAGAATGAAGCTCCTATTAAAATGATACACAAATAGCAGAAGCTGGCATTACAAAGAATACCATTAAGATATTACTTTAAGGCTGCTATCCAAAAGTCTACAAGCAATAATGCTGGAAAGGTGGTGTGGAAAAATGGAACCCACTTACCATTGTAGGTGGGAAAGCAAACTATACAGCCACTATGAGAAACAGAGTGAATCTCCTAAAACCTGTAAGTAGAAACTGCCATAATGACCCAGCAAACCCACTGCTGGGCATACACACCTGAGGAAACCAAATTGAAGAGACATGTTTACCCCAATGTTCATCGCAGCACTGTTTATAATAGCCAAGACATGGAAGCAACCAGATGTCCATCAGCAAACTAATGGATAAGGAATGTATTGTGGCGTTATACATATTCCAATGGTATATTGATGCCTGCTGCCCTGCGAAGGTCGCTTCAGTCGTGTCGACTCTGTGCGACCCCATGGACTGTAGCCCACCAGGCTCCTCTGTCCATGGATTTTCCAGGCAAGAATACTGGAGTGGGGGTGCCAAATTACTCAGCCATTAAAAACAATACATGTAGAATCACTTCTAATGAGAGAAACTAGAGCCCATTTATAAAAGAGTGAAGTGACCAAAAGGAAAAACATCAATACAGTATATTAACTCATATATATGAAATTTTAGAAAGATGGTAAAGATAACCTTATCTGTGAGACAGAAAAAAAGGACACAGAATACATAGAACAGACTTTTGGATTCGTGGGAGAAAGTGAGTGGGGCGATATAAGAGAATAGCATGAAACATGTATATTAATCGATATGTAAACAGATCACCAATACAGGTTCGATGCATGAGACAAAGTGCTCAGGGCTGGTGCAATGGATGACCCATAGGGATGGGAATTTGGTAGGGAGGTGGGAGCGTTGGTTTAGGAAATGGGAACTCGAGTAAAACTCATGGCTGATTTATATCAATGTAATGGCAAAAACCACTACACTATTGCAAAGTAATATACCTCCAACGTAAAATATATAAATTAAAAAAAAAACAACACAGACCATGTTTCTTAACCTTGTAACAAAAAAGGCAGAATAGCTTATTTACAATAGCTTAATCACAACCTACAAAAGTTTTGAAACCTCATAGCTGCCAGTACGCTGCTATTGTGTCATTTACCAATTGATCATTGACTTTATTCATCCTTGACTCAGAAACACTTATAAGGGTGTTTAGTTTACATCAGTCAAGAAGCAGGCAGACACACATTCACTGGGGGAACTGATTACTCTAGCTGGGGGATAACAAATAAATCTGCAATAAAGATGAAATTCCAAGTACTTATGATGGTATGTAAACGAGAGGGAACTGGACTATTTGAAAATAAATAGTAAAGTCAGAGGACGGGTTTAGGAAATGAAGGTTAGGGAAGGGAGGTGATTTAAAGAAAAATTAACTTAGAACACACCAGGGGCGTCAAACATGCGTTCCCCTTTGTATTCAAGAGTACAATGTTTTTCCCAGTGTCCTCCTCAGTCTCTTGGTCTTCTACCCGACTTCAAAAATGTTTCCAACTCTGAGGTTCTTGCAAACTCATGCAAACATGGATGTTTTCAGAACATTCTGCTCTCTTCCGTTGAACAGTTTTCATAAGATAATTTTTTGATAAACTCCCTCCCCCAAAATAATTAAACATATAAGCAGCAAATTTAGTAATTTTCCTCTTTTCCTGAAGAAGTAATCTCCAAATTCTTTTCCATTTTATACTCCACAGTCACTGTACCTAATTATATTAAGTGAAAATATGATATATGCATTGCTAATCTAACATATAATTAAGCCGTGTAAAAAATATACACAAGATATAAATTAAATGACAGAGAGTATAAAATAAATGGAAAGCTAACAATTTCTTCCCCAGTGTATTAGGACACTCATTTTTATGGCCACCAACTAATGGATTCTAGAATGTAACACTATATAATTATCTCAGATACTAATGATTATAATAAAGGAAATTCTTTTATATAGCTTCAATCAAAGTTCGGAAAATACCACAAGGGGGCCATGAAAAAAATTTATAAGTGAATAACTCTCTTGCCATTATGCATATATAAAATTTTGTGACTCAATTAAATAATCATCTTTAGTTCTTTTGTTTTTCCAATCAAATCACCTACTGTAAATAATAACATTTCTTTACAATAGATTTCTCTTTATTGCAGGGTTTAAATCCAAGTCATAATCAAAGCAGAGCAATGCCTAGTAGAATAATAAAATGTCACATGGATTTCATTACATATGCATCGAAAAGAAAATTAAAGAAAATTACCGAAGACTAAACAGTTTGCTGAAACAGAAAGTGTACTAAACACAGAGCGGAATCTACACATCACCTATAAAAAATACTTTCTCAGCTTCTGCTGACTATTCAAAGAAAAGGACTGCATTATGACGTTCATCTCCAGCCTACTGTGGACTCCTTTCCACTTTCCTCCTCAAGCTTCCTCCATGAAATCCTCTGCCCTAGGTTATAAAACAACACCTTGGGTTTCTGGTTCAGGACAAGATGGCCTTAGACCTCTTGTGCACACCTCCTCAGTTTGTTCAGGAAATAAGAAAGAGACCACTAAAGGGCACCTTTTTATAAGTTGGCAAGAGGAAGGTGAACTAGATTAGGGCCTGGAGAATGGAAGAGCAGCACAGCAGCACCTAAGAGAAGACAACCAGGCCCGCCTTCCGCCCTCCAAACCCAGCATCAGACGGCAAGCCTGATAGGGCTGCTCCTTCCCAGGAATGAAATGAATGAGCACCAAGTGGGGGGTTGTAGTTGCTAAGCTGATGTCTGACTCTTTGGGACGCCATGGACTGTAGGCCACCAGTTTCCTTTGTCCATGGAATTCTCCAGGCAAGAATACTGGATCCCATGCCCTCCTCCAGGGGATCTTCCCAATCCAGGGATGGAACCCATGGTGATCATAAGTGCAAGAGGATTCCTTACTGTCTTAGCCACCAGGAAAGCCCAAAACCTCAAAAATGGCATGGATTTTTGGAAACAAAAAGGATAAGACATATGTTAATATTTGTAAAGTAGAATTAGAGCAAAGTAAATGTGGCAAGACAAAAAGGAATACAAGTACACTTACATAAGAAAAAAGATTCCCAATCTGGCAGTGAAATACGAAATATGAAATTCCTCAAATACATATACACCAAACAACATAATCTCAAAATAATTGAAGCAAAAATAGATACATCATCTGAATACACTTATACCTTTAGAGTGAGATTGAACTGTAACATAAAAACTATTTGAAAATAAAATCATCAAGTCAGAAGTTTGACCAGAGAATTCTAACAAATTTTAAAAAATGTAAGATCAAGATTATTTTGCCATAATCTCTTCAAGACAATGAAAGATAGGAAGCCATTACCAACTAATTAGATGGGGCTAGTATTGGTCTATATCAAAATCAGACAAATGCAATACAAAGAAGTGGGGAAATTTCAGACTAACGTCTCTCACAAATTTGGAATAATAGTTTTAATTCTCACACATACAAATGAATCAAAAGAATTCAACAATGTATAAAAACATCTCTTGATAGTATTTCTGGTCCCTTCCTAAAGTCTGGTCACATGCCTATCTCTTCAAAGGTTTAAGTGAGTCAAGATACATTCAGTATAGGACCCAGTAATAATATATATCATAAGAAAATACAGTTACGAAATATTCAAGTCCCTAGGCAAATCAGAAACTGACTTCTCCCATTAAAGTTTATCCTACCCAGTCATCCTAAATGTCTAGATAAAATAACTACAACTAGATTCATAAGATAAAGAAAACATCTTCTACTACATAGTAAATGGTGGGTGTTTTTGATAATTCCTTACATGCCCCTCAGGACCCCTGTTGATCATTTTCTATTATGTTATGAACCTTCGAGAGGCTGAGAAGACCATACTGAATTTCCTCTAGCTCTCCGCCGTCTGACTTCTACTTGAGTTTTGGCCAGTGGTGACAAAAGATATTGGTGATCATGGAAAAGAGATTAGTGGATTGATTCTTTCCTCTGACATCTTTTCTTGCTGGAAAGGTGGCTAAGTTTTTCCACTGAAGCCCAGACTCTATTCAGAGGCCCCACAGTTTTTTTAGAGCTGCAGCATATTTACAAGATTCTTTAGAGACTGTCAATATCCATTCTCCCTCTTTGCCCTGCGGTGTAAAAGTGTTCATGTATCCTTGTTTTTCCCCCTGTTTGACCTGTCTCAAAAGAAGTTTTTGCTATTCCTTTTTAAATCTATCCTTAGCTCTGATACAACTTCCAATCCTTAAAATTCATTGTGTGTTTAGTTGCTCCGGCATGTCTGAACTCTTTGAGACCCCCAAAATACTGTAGCCTACCAGGGTACCTCTGTCCAAAGTGATTCTGAACAAGATTACTGAGCAGATAACCATTCCCTTCCTTCAGGGATCTCCCTGACCCAGGGGTGCCAACCCAGGTCACGTCACAAAGCAAGGCAGACTCTTTACCGTCGGAGCCACCAGGGAAATCAGTTTTCTTTATTTTCCTTACCTGTGTAAATCATCTTGCTTTCTGACAATGATGGGGTGGCTTTGGAGCTGCTAGTTAAATATGGTCCCTCAAAGATCTATCACTAAATTACTTACAACAGGAGGGGACATCATCTTACTGACCCCAAAATCATATATAACAAGAACAAGTTACAAGTCATGTAAAAATAAGTGCTGGGAAATCAATGATTTAAGAATTGAAATTGGTATAAAAGTGTGCACAAACTTTAAACTGTAAGATGCTGAATATGGTCTGAGGATCTAAGTATAACTGGTGCATATATGGTTTGGTAAAGTGTTATTGATATCTGTGTGGCTTCCCAGGTGGTATTAGTGGTAAAGAACCCACCTGCCAGTGCAGGAGGCATAAGAGACATGGGTTTGATCCCTGGGGGTGGGGTCCCTGGGTCAGGAAAATCCCCTGGAGGAGGGCGAATGCAAACCCATTCAAAGTGTTCTTCTCCTGGAGAAACCCATGGACAGAGAGCCCTGGCATGCTATATAGTCCATGGAGACACAAGAGTTGGACATGATTGAAGTGACTTAGCACATATTGTACGAGAGTAAACTTAAATTTTCTCACCAACAAAGATTTTTTAAATGTAAATATGTAGTATATTAATAGATATGGTAATTAAACCAATTGAATCGATTATCATGTATACCTATTTAAATTGTCATGTATCTTCAAGTATCTTGCCATTTTACTGGAAAGTAATATTTTAAAAAATAAAAAATGAAAAAAACCTAGAATTTCAATGTCTGTTTTTATATAATATTGTATATATTTCATCATTACCTTGGTATATTAAAGGGTTTTTTTATTTTATTCACAGACATAACCAGTGGATTCACTTGGATTTAAGCAAATTAAGAAACCTTGGAAATTAACTAGAAGACATTCTTCCCATGTTAATGGATTTATAAGTAAATCCAAGAATGAATAAGTACCACTTAATCTAAACATATAAAAATCGATGCAAAAGTACAATAGAAACCAGTGTTTCTTAGGTTAAGTTGAGAAATCTTTCCAAATTACCTGCAAATGGAAATATCTCTTATGCCTTGAAAACATTGATTCTTATCTCTTTCAAAGAACTGATCAAATACCAGCTTGTATTCATGTCCTGTTTGCATACGTTTACCAAGTAAATTAATTCCATGAAGGTTCAATCCTGCAAGTCAGTTGTTTCTCAGTCTACATTTCACATAAGCCAATAGCTCTTTATAAATTGCCATTTCTTCTCCCTGTAAGAACCCTCACTCTTTGCTTCATTAGTTCCCTACATCCTTTCAAATCTCAGTAAACAACCACTTCCATGAAAGCAGCCTATCCTGATTTCTGACCAGCTCTCACCCTTGGGTTTTGTGACATATGGCAATCTTTGCTTTTCCTCTCCTTGACATGTGTCCCCAATTGTGGAGCACAATATTTAACTTTGAAATTTACCTCATTTCTGTTTTTCTATTACAATTTAACTCCTAAAATACAAAGTCCATGTGTGTGCTCTTTCATTGCATCCAGCCGCCTTCCGTTAGTGATTTTGTTCTATGAAACACTATATTCATGCAGAATGAAATTTTCTGTGAATTTTTTTGAATCTACTACTCACAACATACAGTGAAATAAAACCATTGAATGTCATTTTCTCCCCACCCAAACACCCACATAACCCTGATTATTTGTATACAATTACAGAACTAAACTGTGGGGCTCCCTTGTGGCTCAGCTGGTAAAAAAAAAAAAAAAAAAAAAATTCCCTTTTGGCCCTGCAATGCGTGGGAGTGCCTGGGTTTGATCCCTGGTTTTGGGAAGAAGACTCTGGAGAAGGTAAAGGCTACCTACTCCGGTATCTGTCCTGGAGAATTTCATGGACTAGTATAGTCCATGGGGTCACAAAGAGTTTGACAGAACTGAGCGAGTTTACATTTTCACAAAAAAGTGGATGCAATTGCTTTAATTGTTACCCTATTAGATGGAAACCACTGGATTTTTCACAGTCTTTATCCACATACACAGCCCTCACAGTTTCTGTCCATAAGATAATGTCATAAATGGAGTCACTGACTAAAAAGATGAATAGTACAGATTAGAGACAGTGCACTGGAACCTGCCCCACTTGAGTCTACTTATTACCATAGGATTCTTAACTTTACTAGAAGAGTTCAATTTCTTATCTGTACTCTCCGATCATGACAGATATAAATACTTCAAGG
Organism: Okapia johnstoni; assembly: GCA_024291935.2. Lineage (NCBI taxonomy): Eukaryota > Metazoa > Chordata > Mammalia > Artiodactyla > Giraffidae > Okapia > Okapia johnstoni. The sequence continues at coordinate 150,019,612 of CM044306.1, forward strand.
AAGTATACAAATCAAATATTCTTACATGTACACAAACACCTAAAATCTCTTTGAAGTTACAAAAGAAATTACACCTCCTTTATGAATTGTTATCCTACTTTTCCCTAGATGAAAGTACTAACTTCCTCCTTTATGGCTTCCTAATGTCATTCTCACCTCACCACATTCTGACTTATATTAGATAGTTAATCATCTGAACAACATCTATTCCCACTCCATTATTCAGTTCGCCCCCTGGGCTACAAGGGTACACCAACTGCCGAAGTTAATATTTATTGAGTATCAAACCATGGAAGAAACTCTGCCAGCCATTTGTTCTTTCGGTAGGTAATTATTATAATTAAAAGCAATACCCAGCCATCTGGTATTTTTGGATAAACTGACAAAATCGTACCTGCTATTCCAAGATAAAAGTTCCATTTTTGTTAACTTTATTTCTGTTTAGAGAAGCTTGCATTTCTAGATAACGTTCCATATAAAATAGAAATGGGACTGATATGCAGCTGCAAAAAAACCTACTGTTGCAGAAAACAAAAGTAACAAATCAGGCATTTCTGTTATACATTAAGGCCCATTTTAATTGGGAGCTGGCAAGCTCAACAGTACAGAGTCTGCCTGCAGTACAGGAGATCAGGGTAAACCCCCAATGTTCAGAAAGATCCTGTAAAGGGCATGTACAACCAGTTCACTATTCTTTTTATTTTTTTTTTTATTTTAGTTTGGGGGCTAATTATTTTACAATATTGTAGAAGTATTCATCTATACTTGACTAGTAGAATCCTCATGACAGAGGAGCTCAGGTGGGCCTGCTGGTCACAAGGGTCATCAGTCCATGGGGTTGTAAAGAGTTGGACACGCCTACTTTAGCAACTACACACAGCAAACTTCTCAGGAGACATACTGACATTTTAGAAAACAGTTTTTCTCACTAGTGTGATTAACTACAACTCTGCTTTTTCAATGGAAAGATCAAAGATAAAAGTATATTCCCAACAGTCAAGTAATTATTTTTATAAACAAGGATTTATTCTTAAAGCTAAAGCACGAAAATACACTGTGAGACCGAACAGATAAGGAAAGTATAGGTGATCCAAACAGGAAGCTGCACACCCAATCGATAATTTTCCTTTTCAGGAAAAAAAAGAAAAAAAACCTCAGTTTGGAATCAATGTTTTATATAGACTTTTGCATAATCTATGTAAATGTCAAAAGGGATTTTCTACCTCAATTTTCCTTTTCAGATGAGAAAAAAACAAGCCCTCGAGAAGCAAAAATAAGTTTTCCCCAAGTCTAAGAAGCATATGTGAGGTATCTGAATGAGACCCCAGTGACAGGCCTTAGGGTCCAATTGCTTCATCTTAAGGCTGAACAGGCTTGGAGACTGGGTACCATTATTGCAGCCGTCATCCAGGCTAATTGCTTTTATTTTGGGAAAAACGTCGATCTTTGCTCTTATGGGCCCTCAACTGATCGCATAAAATCCACAAATCTTTTAGTTTAAATATTAATTACTGTAAGAAAATATTTTCCCAGGTGAGCATGTCAAAGAACCACAATTTGATAGAAATGTACAGAATTCTATGGAGTATGTAACCATGGGCCACTGGAATTGAATATCTATGCTACCTGTCCACATATCATTACCTTGGAAGGGAAAACAAATTGAGAATTTTTTACCCCCCAATAATCATGTCAGTTTTTAGTGCATGCATGCTGCTTAATTAACAAAATGCCAGAGCTGGGTGTTTATAAACACTTATTTATCACAGTACTGAGGCTAGAAGTCCAATAAAAGACAGGTCCATCAAGGGTTTATGAGTGACAGCCCTTCCAGAAATACCCAAATAGCAAGGATTAGCAATTATTTCATGCCTCCTTTCACAAGAGCCCTAATCCCATTCATGAGTTGCTCGCCCTCAATGTTGGTTCGTACTCATGACCTAATCATTTTCCAATGGTCCCCACCTCCTTAAATCGTCACGTTGGGAAGAGGATTCCAACATATTAGTTTTTTGGAGAACACAAGCAGTTAGAACCAATGCACCCCAAGAGGAGAACTGTCTTGTCTAAGGTAACCCCAATTCCTCATCTGAATCTAAATGCTCTGTGGGCTGATATGAAGCCAGGACTAAGGCATCTGAATAAGAACAGGCAGCCCCAGTGGAGTGGTGTGAGATTGGCAAACCCTTTATGGACTTAAACAATATATGAAGTGTCTTCAGAGGTCTTCCCTTGGTTCTCATCATGAGCAATCGCCCCTCCCCTCCTAACCATGTGTCTTATTTGCAATATAATTAATTTATTGAGTTCTTAGAATTAAGTACCAGTTGACCAACATGTAAACGCACGTGAACATGCATATGAAGAAGGGCCTTTGACAGATACAAATATTACAGAGTAGAAAGTTCCACAAGACATTGTTCCATTCAGAAAGACTAACAATTTCTGGATCTCCCAAGACCATTCCTTGTTTTCCATAATCAGCTAGGACGGCAAAACAGCCTCACTGAAAGCTTTATGCATGTGTTATGTTTATTCCAGAATCTTTGTACTTATTTTTAATGTCAATTTTTATTTTTAGTGGCAGTATAATTGATTTACAATGCTATAAATGTCAGCTTTTGTTGAACAGTGAATAAGTTATACATATAAGTATATCCACTCTTATTTAGATTCTTTTCTCATGGAGCAACAGACTGGTTACCACATATGAAAAAGGGATTATGTTAAGGTTGTATATTTGGACACCCTGCTTATTTAACTTATATGCAGAATACAACATGAGAAACGCTGGCTTGGCAGAAAGCACAGGCTGTAATCAAGTATTGCCGGGAGAAATATCAATAATCTCTGACAGGCAATGACACCACCTTAGTGAGCAAAAGTGAAAGAAGAACTAAAGAGCCTCTTGATGAAAGTTTAAAGAGGAGAGTGAAAAATTTGGCTTAAATCTCACATTCAGAAAACTCAGATCATGGCAATCCCGGGGTCCCAACACTTCATGGCGATAGATTGGAAAACGGTGAGAACAGTGCTACCTTTATCTTTCCTGGGCCTCCAAAAAGCACTGGCAGATGGTGATGCAGCCGTGAAGCTAAAAGACGCTTACTCCCAGAGAAGGAAAAGTAATAGACCAACCTAACAGCATATAAAAGCAGAGACATTACTTTGACAACAAAGTCCATATAGTCAAAGCTATGGTTTTTCCAGTAGTCATGTATGGATGTGAGAGTTGGACTATAAAGAAAGCTGAGCGCCAAAGAATTGATGCTTTTGAACTCTGGTACTGGAGAAGACTCAATTGAGAGTCTCTTTGACAGCAAGGAGTTTCCAACGAGTACATCCTAAAGGAATCAGTCTGGTGATCATTGGAAGGATGATGTTATAAGCTGAAACTCCTACATTTTGGCACCTGAAGCAAAAAGCTAAACTCATTTTGAAAAGACCATGATGTTGGGAAAGATTGAATGCAGAGAAGAGGCGGGATGCCAGAGGAAGAGAATGGTTAGATGGCATCACTTACACAATGGACATGAAGTTGGGTAGACACAGGGAGTTGGTGATGGACAGTGAGGCCTGTGTGCTGCCGTTCATGGGTCATAAATAGGGTAGCAGACATACGACGCCTGAACTGAACTCATGTAGGTCTTTAACTGAGAGTTGAGAAGATACCTGTTCATATCAGTAGTCCTTATTAGTTATGTATCTTATGTATATCATGTGTACACGTCAAACCCCAATGTCACAATTCATCCCTCCTTTCTTCCCCCTGGAACCATAAGATTAATTATTCCTACATGTGACTGTCAACCGTTTGTAAATAAGTTCATTTGATATCATTTTTTATATTCCACATATAAGTGATATCATATGCATTTGGTTTTCTCTGTCTGACTAACTTCACTTGTCAGGACAATAACCAGACCATCCATCTTGCTTCTGATATCATTATTATGTTCCCTTCTTATGGCTGAGTAACATTACAATGATATCTGCACGTACATCTTCTTTTTCCATTTCTTGTTGATGACATTTAGTTTGCTTCCAATGTTCCTGGCTATTGTAAACAAGCTTCAATGAACACTGCTATGCTGTCGATCCGTTGTGTCCGACTCTTGTGACCCTATGGACTGTAGCCTGCCAGGCTCCTCTGTCCAAGGTGATTGTCCCCCGATGAAAAAAAACAAGAATAGGCAAGAATATTGGAGTGGATTGCCAGTCGTCCCTCCTCCATGAGCTCTTTCCAAACCCAGGGAACGAACAACCCCTGACTCCCGCATTGCCTGCAAGATTCTTTATCTTCTGAGCCACCAGGGAAGCCCTTATGAAGCAACGAACACTGAGGTGCCATTTGTCTTTTACAAAGTATAGATATTCTCCTGTACAAAACCAGGGGGATTGCACTTTTATAAAAGATACAGATTAAAAACTGCCCAGGAAAAAGGCATAGGGGCAGTAGTCCAAAGAAAGTGTGGAAACAAGGGACTTTGGTTTCCTCTTCCCAGGGTGTCATGGTAAGTTTTGTTCTCACGAGCACCGATGTGCCAGCACTGAGTACGCTGCAGACACGGGATCACACCCTCCAGATCCGTATTCAGATTTTATAACTGGGGCTCCATCACCTAGTGCATGACTGACAGTCCAAACAGCTGAGCTCAGGCTCAATCCTCTATAGACGTGCAGCTTGAAAGCATGACCAAACCCCCCATCCCAGATCACATTATTTTGCTAGGCCCAAAGTTTTTACCTCAATCACACCTGTTTACATCCTATCAATGCTGGCCCCAAGATACTCACATAACAAAATCACTTTTCTCGGTGTCAACCTTATGACATAGATAGTCACCCTTTCTCAGGAGAAACAACCTAAGGCTTTAGAAGGAGCTCAGGAAACAAGGCAAAGTGCAGACTTCCCTTTGGATGAGCCTGAGCCCTTCACTACACAGCTGCGGTGGGCTGTTTTTGCTTGAACAAGTCTCCCCTGTTTCTAACTTCACAGTAAGAAACGTTAAGTGACAAACGTTGGGCCAAGCATTTAACTTCTTCTGGTCTTTTTCTCCTGAATGTTTTTCTTGCATTACCTTCATTAATTCTATGCAACTCCTGAGGTGGACACCTATTTCAATGCATTATGGAGAGAAGACAATGAGCATGGCTAAAGATTCATATGAGTGATGTTGGAGTGGGAGTATGTACAAGGCGTACAGAACACCAATGTTCATACTTAAAGCCACTATTTGCAAAGATACTAACATTTCTTTTTTGGCATTTATTTATTTATTTGGATTTGTGTTGTGTCTTAATTGTAGCACATTCGTATCTTCTACCTCTCTTGTGATCATGCTGATCTAGATCTTGAACCCCAGGCCCCTGCATTAGGATCCTCCGATTCTTAGGCACTGACAACCGGGAAAGTTCCAAACACCATTTTCCATCTGAGTAAATATTCACTGCAATTACACATCCAAAGAAGGTTGTTGAATCAATACTGGTTCCATCCTTGTAATTCAGTTCCACAGTATACATGAATTAAGAAAGTTAAGTCGTTTAACTCTTCTTGCTATCCATTTAACAGAAAATAAAATAAAAAAACAGAAAAAAAAAGAGAAAGCCATGAAGACTTATCCAAAACACATGATGCCATTATCGAAGAAGGCTTAGGTGACAGAAGCTTTTCAACAGAGTCAATTTGTTTGGCATCCCAGAAATCTGTACAACCCTGGGCATCACAAATAATAAGAAAAAAAAAAAATTTCCAGATAGTGAAAGCCATGCTTTTCTTTATAAAAACAGGGCCCAGGCAATTTGAAATGGAAGATGGGAAAGAAGACCAGTATTTAAGCCTTCAGATACAAATGCTTTCCTCAGAAAAATTAAGAAAATTATTCATATTAAAGATGAGAGGTCTGTAAACTGTATCCCTTAAGACTCCTCCCCATGAGCATAAGACATGGAAAACTCCATGTATCCCAGAATACCCTGGTTTGTTAACACAGTCTGACTGAATCTCAGTATTTTAATGATTTTCTTAAATTTGGTGAAGCTTTCAATTAACTTCCCATGTTGACCAATGGTGTTGATATTTGATAAAATCAATTGAAGGGGTTTCCTGAAAATGGAGTAGACAGATGAGAAAATGTGATCTGCAAGTCTAAGTGAAGGGAGTTTCCATACACAGAGGGAGCAAGTGAATTTTTAACTTTTCAGAGGAATGGTGGTTGGAGAGTATGTGGTCCTCAAGTTTCTTTGTGAAATAGCCCACACCCCTGCAACGACTGAGACAGTTGAAGGAAAAGGAAACTAAGCTCTTGTGCAAGACAGAAAAATGTTATCGAGCCCACACCCTTTCCATTATAACAAGTTACTCTGTGTAGGCACGGTATTCAAAATGGACCCACAAACAGGAATACAAATGACCAAGCGATGGAGGAGAAACCACAGACTTGTTCTAAGCAACCAAAGGTTTTCTTAGTGGAAAATATTGATGGCCTCCACAACCCTTACTTCTTAGTACTACTTTTTGTCTGATAGAAAAGTTCCTCCAAGAAGGATAGTAGTTTCACACTCCATCCAGGAAGCCATTGGGAGTCCTAATCCATGGAAATACCATTTGCATCTAGAGACACTTTTACAACAATACTGTGTCCTTCCTCCCCTCAGGTGGGTGGGCCTTGGGAACAGCAGTTACAATCATGATTTTAAAGAAAAATTAAAATACAGATGTTCCTTCTCATTAACAGTCTGTAAATTTTAGAACAGCAATTGTGAAATTGTTTTTTCAAAGATGGGACAGCTGCCTGCCTTATTAATTACCCTTGATTATTCCTAGATATATGCTGTGAGGTTAAAAATGTCGTTGCTGAGAAAAGTCACTTTTTCCCTACCACACCCATGTGTCATCTTCTTCAGTAAATCTCTAGTAAATCAAAGTAAGTTCAATTTTTAATTTCTTATCACCACTGGACCCCAGGAAGAGTCACAAAGAGTTCGACACATGACTAAGTGACGAACTGAACTGAACTCAAATACCCATTGTCCCCAGGAAGTAGAAGCGTTGAGGAAAAATGCCGTACCCTGTCTTAATATAAAGTGTCCCCCCATATCACTATGTTTCTAAAGACCCAAATGGCCATATCTTTCCTATCACCCAGAAAGAAATTCAGGCACATTTTTACATTTTATTTGTGGTTCTCGTTCCTTTTCCCAAATTCAGCTTTAACCACCTAATTTTTGTTTTAATTTTGTTCCCCTATTTGGGTCAATAGCCACAACAGGAATTTTTATCGAACCTAGTAAGAGTTCAGTGTAAATTGAGTCTTGCTCTATGATAAAAGAATATAACTTTGAGATCTAAATAGAATTCATTAAAGAAAAATGGTAATTGGTTAAAAAAAAGTCGAAACATGTGTTATCCTAAGTCTATATAATTCTTTTAACACATTTATTTTTATGAAAAAGTTTCAGTTAGGTATTTGATAGCCCTCACACATTTTATTTTCTTGCGCTCCAAAATCCAGATGCAAATATAAAGCAGCCATCGAAAATTAAAAGATGCTTGCCTTGGAAGAAAAGGCAATGAAAAAACTAGACAGCATATTAAAAAGCAGAGACATCACTTGCCAAAAGAATGACTGGTATATTCAAAGGTATGTTTTTCCCAGTAGTCATGTAGGGATGTGAGGGTTCAATCTACCCATAAAGAAAGTCTGGCACACTTAAGAAATGAAGTTTCGAACAGTAGTGCTTGGAGTACTCTTGAGAATCCCTTGGGATTAAAGGAGATGAAACACGTCAATGGCTAAAGGAAATCAACCTTGGATAATCCAAAGAAGTACTAATGCTGAAACTCCAATACTTTGCCACCCGATCGACGACTGACTCATTGTAATAGACCCAATAGCTGGGAAAGATTGACGGCAAAGAGGAGAGGGGGACGACAAGGAATGAGATGTTTGGATGGTACACGCCCCGATTGACATGAGTTGTTGAAGCAAACTCCATGAAGAATAGTCGAAGGACAGGGAAGCCTGGTGTGCTGCAGTCCATGGGTCGCAAAGTCAGATATGACCTTAGCGACTGAAGAAACAAGAACAAGGCCTTACATGTGGATGTAAGTTTAACATTTATGAAATATAAGTCATCTTAACATACACATAGAATAGCTCAGTAATGTGAGTAGTAAATAAAATCTAATCACACACAATTAAAATCCCAATGTAATGAACAATTCTTTGATTTGTTGTTTACCACCAGTTTCTAAATGTTGTTGCTGTTTTGTTGCTAAGTCTGTCTGAATCTTTGGGACCTCATGTAGCTGTAGCAACCAGGCTCCTCTGTCTTGTGGATTTTCCAGACAAAAATATTGATTAGTTAGCCATTTCCTTCTGCAGGGGATCTTACCTATAGAACCTCAGTGCTCCTCCCTAGGTCCTGATGAGAATGCTTGCTCCAGGACAGACGGAGTGGAGTGTTTGCTCCCTAGGCCTCATTGTAATCCATGTGTCTGCCCAGAAGTCCACTCATTAGACAAGACACAACCTACAGGGAGCAAGTGAAGACGTGAGTCAACAGGCAGGGACTTCTTGGCTGTTTTTCCTTGCCTCTCCAAAGATAGGAGAGAGTCTATAGAAAATTATCATCTTTCCCCAAACCTGCGGTGCTCTTCGGAGTTTAAATGTCTTCATTCTTACAAGCCTCTTCCTCTAACCTGGAGTCCATCCCCTTTCTTGTTCGCTGGGGAGCTCCTCCGACAGATCCTATTACACTTCCATTATGAAAAATCTTGTAACTTTTCCAGACCAAAATCAAGCTCTTCTCTCTTTGGTTTCTATGTTATGTACTCCTTACTTTCACACAAAGAAATACATATCAAAATGGACTAATTAAATTATTCACATATTTTATCTCTTTCACATGAAAAAGAACTGGAACCAGCAAGATTAAAAATTAAACAATAAAACCTACTAATTTTTTTAATAAATGGTATGTTGAACAAAAGCTCAAAATAGTTATTTTATTTATAAATTGGTTATACATTGAATTGGTATGGTCATGTCCTCTGCCAAATGCCTTAGTCTAAGTTTTCCAGGATGGTAATAATATGTTTCATTAAACTGTAAAGGAGTAAAGTAAGTAAACTTAAAATCCATAAAATACTTGCAAATGTGAAAAATTTACAAAAACTCATCTATAAATACAAATTTTTACGATAAAAGTATCCTTTAAAATATTGAGTTTTTATACCTTAACATTCAAGGTAACTTTTTAACTCTTGATACCCCACTGTGGCAAATAGGCAGAGAGTTTGTCAGGAACATCTGAGGGAATCCTATTTTTTGTTATCCAGGGTCAAATTCTTGTTGAATAAGTATTACGAACCAAGACTCTCTTTCTTCGGATTCAAAAAAATAAAAACAGTCCCCTACCTACATCATGAAAATTTTCACTAATTCGATCAAGTTATTCAGGCTATATACTCCTAGATTCTTTTGTGGTAATAAAGTTGACATAGGAATACGAAGGAACATAAGAAAAATATATGTTCAAAGTCTACTCTACTTTTTTTCCCACAATTAGGTATTTTTTAATTGATATATAACACCATACATGTTTTAGATATGCAACACAATAGTATAGATATTTTGTATATATTCAACATTATCACCATGGTAATTCTAGGGTTGATTTAAACTAAGTGTGGATCATCATCACATACTGCTTCAAATTTTTCTGTGGAGAGTACTATCGAGGTCTACTCTCTTACAACTTTCAAGGATACATTACACTATTATTAACAAAATCAAACACACTCTGTATTTATATTCCCTGTGACTTATTTATATAACGGGAAATCTGTATCCACTTCACCCATTCTGGCTCCCACACCCAAACCCTGCCTCTGAAACCACCAAACCGTCACTGTATTTTATATTTTGTTTCTTGTGGTTATTGGGTTTTGATTCCTCATTAAGTGAGCTCATATAAGCATTTGTCTTTAGCTGACTTTATTTTGCGTAGCCATCATGCCCCTCAGGGTTCATTTATGCTATCACAGAGCAGCAACATTTGTACATGGTAAGTTCATACTAATACCTTAAGAGTACTTGCATATCTCCACACACTACTTCCCCTCATAGGGTAACAAAATTTGTTTGAAGTAGTGGAATATATTCAAGTAGAGTTACTCTTTATATTGTCCCCTGTCTGTTGCTTGACACAATTTATGCTACCAGTCCGCCCTGGCCTGAGTCCCAATGTCATGGCATTAGCAAGCATATTTGCACCAGGCCTGAGAGGTGGGGACATGGAGACAGTTTGCATAACTTTGGCATAACCATCACGATTATATAAAAATAAAACTAGAGTGAAGCAAACCACAATTTTTACTAGAGAAACTATATAACATATCAGTTTTTAAATCAAAAAGCAATGCATTGACTAAATTTTGGATTTTAATGTTCACAATTGCTTACATTTTTTCCTTGGCCCTTTCAGTTTAATGTGAAAAAATAATTTAAGAAAGAATATTTATCACTGTTTATAAAAATACAATGCAAACCTATCCAAATGCTATCCAACGTGAAAAAAAATGAGACACTAATAAAACATAAATTAAATCCATTCAATATTTAAAATGAATTTCGAACTCCTAGCTTATTTAAAGTTCCCTTTTATGTAAGTCTGAAAGCTCTATTATGAAATCATATACATAAAGAAAATCAAAGTAAAATCAACCTATGTAATGTATTCCTTCTCATCATAATTTCCTTTCCTTATCCTTCCGAAATATAATCACTTCTGAACACTACAATCTCAATTTATATATTGTGCTCCGATATCACAAAACCCATAATAAAATAGGTTTACAAATGCATCACTTGAAAGTACTTGCAGCATCTTTAAATATAACTCATTCATTTTCACAAGTTTCATTTCATTTCACTAATAATGTATAATAATATTGTGCAATTTAGAATGAATGTCAAATATGTTGAAAAAAGAGATAATGTGATATTTACAAACTTCCATTTTTAACATCACTCATGATCAACTAATAGATATATAGTCTTGCAAAATCCATCAGAAATTGTTTCTTACAGGGAGACATAGATTTATATTACTTAGTATAAAAGACAGAATTAGAACAAAATTATTTTCTTTGGTATAAATACAATATATTACCCATATTACTACATAGAATTGTACACATCTATATAGTAACCACATCTCTTATCTTATACCAATAATTAAAATGCAAAAAAAAAAATAAATAAATAACATACATACTGAAACACATCACAGAATAAAGAAGCATTTTACTGGGTTCCTTTACCCTAATTAAATAAGAGGTGAAAACTGAGCAATTCCTCATTTTCTTGGCATATTCCTTGTGGCTCACGGTAAAGATCCTACAAGTAGCAGGGGACCTGGTTTGATCCCTGGGGTGGGAAGAACCTGGAGAAGGGACAGCACCCCACTCCATATTCTAATCCTGAGAATAACAGTCCATGGGAGTCAAAAAAGAGTCAGAGATTGACAGAGCATCTTTCACTTTCAAATTTTTCACCACTTGGCACAAAGACAAAGGGTTATCAGTAAAATCTGGTGGAGTCTTTACTTTCTGCATTCTATAAACAATGTGCCTGTTGCAGACATTTAAAACTTAGACTCTCTTTCTTTTCTCTCTTGTCAGTAAAATTTTCTCAAGTCATTCATGTTATTCAGGGCTAAGTTGATATAGATTATATGGTCATAATATAGGGTGAAATAAGACCATAAGGAACAAAGAAATCCTATATGAACAAAGTCGCATCTCTCCTTTTTTTGTTCATGGTGTATTTTGTTTAGATTGAGATATAAAGTAAAAGACGTACTGCATCATACAAGTTGTAGATGTACAACACAAGAGAATTGAGTATTTGTATAAATACTGCCAAGAGGGGCTACTCTGGTGTTCAGATGGAAAATACTCCACCACAGTAAATCTAGTTAACGTCCATCAATGCACACGTTCTTTATATTTCTTTTATACTGTTGAGAACTTTAAAGAACTACTCTCTTTGCAAACTTTCAAGTGTGCAATACACTGTTATTAACAAGAGTCACCACACTCTGTATTATATACCATGACTATATACATATAACTGAACAATTGTACCTTTTAAAACCACTTCATCCATGTTGGACTGCCCACCCAAACCCCGTTGGTCTGGAAAACCACCAAATCTGTTTCGCTTTAATTATATTTTGTTCATCAAGGGTGTTTGATTCCACATTTAAGTGTGATCATACAGCATTTATCTTTCTCTGACTTATTTCATGCAGCAAAATGTGCTCAAGATTTAACTCATGTTAATCGCAAATAGCAAGATTTCTTTATGATAAGTCCATAACCAATACATTAAAAGCGTACTGCATAATCCTGATGTATAAACTTGGGTAACCTCCACACCTACCACCCTTAGGGTGAATAAACAGCTGATAGTAGTATGTGTTGTTTACCTCGCTCAGCCTTGTGCGACTCTCTTGCAACTTCTTGGCCTGTAGACCATCAGGCCTCCTCCATCCATGGAATGTCTAACAAGCAAGAAAATGGGTGAAGTGTGTGCCATGCCCTCCTGCAGGAGATCTTCCCAACCCAGGGAACAAACTCAGTTCTCCCTTCATTCAAGTGTAATACTTAATATCTGAGGCCACCAAGGAAGCCCTTAGAAGATGATAAAAACAAAACAAAATAAAACAAAACATACTTACATTAAATTTTTAACATAAAATTCCAAGATGAAAATTAAAAGTATTAAGTTAGATTTTCACAAGAAGGTTCTACATTATATAACTTTCAAAAACATGTAGAAATATCATTAAGCAGATGCATCTATAATTTTCAAAATACTCTTTAAAAGTATATGTTTCTATTATCAAAAAGATCTTAGAACCGTCTTTTTTATAAAACTGCATCCGAAAATACTGTTTCAATGTGCAGAAAACCGGAAACAAGAAAAATGAACTTTCCAGTCACACCAGGCCCTTCCCCAATGTAGCAGTAAAATAGAGGAAAGCTTGACTCTCTAGATAAACACACATGGTTCTAATTCAGTGTTGCCAGAGGTTAACTTGTATGACTCAGGGCAAGAGATTCAACCACTCTCCAGTTTTCTGTTTTCTCAAAACTTTATGTATTGGACAACCTGTTTACTGAATGCATCCCGAGCACCAGACTCTACATTACAGGAAGAAAATACTATGATAATTGAGACAGGTGAGTACACTGATATCATAAAGGTTATTATATCTAGAAGGAAAATACAAGTATTTGAACAAGTAAAACGGCAAACATGAAAAGATGTGGAAACAGGAAGGATTCACTCCTGTGGGAGCAGAGATACAGTAAACTCGGCTCCTAGTCAAAAGGGTTAGGGAGTCACAGCCCAAGAACTGATGCAGAAGCTAAAAATCTAAAAAGACATGGGAGGAGAGCTGAACAAAACTGAGGAAAAAACGATCTAGGCAAAGCAAAACGAGAAGGAAGAATAGTGCAGGATCATGGTAAGTTCAGGGAACTGATCAGGTCCTTGTGTAGCTGGGACGGAGAGAGAAGAGTACAGTGCAGAGAGTGAAGCATAAAGCCCAGGCAATGACCAGATTTAGCAGAGACCCGAGGAACAGTGGGAAGAAAAGGTTAGCTTTTCTTCTAGGAAAAAGGGTAGCCCTCCCAAGGTTTAGGAGCAGAGACACAATTATACTTGATAAGTTTAAACCAAAGTTTAGCCCTAAGAAACAGAGCCATATTAATAGGGAGCAGAAGGGAGTCCAGGGATATTAATTCAGGTACTGGGGATTCACCTAGATATTGATGGAGCTTTTGAGGTAGAAATTCAGGAAAGAAAAGAAAGCACCTCAAAAGATTTTAAGTCAAAGAAATGTTTAAAACTTACAACAAAGTCCTAATAGTAGGAGGATAAAGCAAAGCAAAAGAGAGAAAGAAGTTCTCTAGCTGGAGAATCCCAGTGACGGCGGGAGCCTGAGTTGGGGCTGCTGTCTATGGGTACCACACAGAGTCGGACCACGACGGAAGAGACTTAGCAGCAGCAAGCAGCAGCAGTTTAAAAATACCAGAGAATCAAACCCTGCCCATATAGTGATTATGTAGAATAAAAAATATAAATGTGACCTTGTGGGACTTACATTAAAGCATCTCTTATTCCTGCCCTAAATAGTGCATAGAAGAAACCTCAAAAAAATGAAAACGCCTATCATTAGAGTGAAATAACAATTCTCACTTCTATTAACAAGTGACGTGAGGTTTGAATTTTTTTGTTCCCCCCCCCCCCCCACCCCCCTGGGTCAAATCCCTTACTTGCCTCTACATTGGTTCAAAGAATGCAGTTCCCACCAATTGGAAAAGGTGGGTTTGGCCTAAGAACCACAGCAACAGCCCCTTACTTTCTGACTTGCAGATGGGATCAACAAAATGGGAAGTGCCCTGGCAGGAGAAAGTATTTAAGAAAATAAAAAAAATAAAAAAAATAAAAAAAAGCAACAAGAAGAGTATCATGAACTTATTCCCCTGGCTCCCGTCCTCTTAAATTTTTCCCAGATACAATCAAACATTTAACTTCAGTGTCCCTCCTTCGTGCAAAAACTCTGTTTTAACTCCACAGATGCCCCCTTCTCCATTTTTTGGATTGAAGCTGATAACAACTCATTTAATAGCACCCAACTCCCATAATTGAATAAACACGCCTGAAAAAATTTTTCCTTTCAGTATACTGTTTTAGTTTTTTTTTGAATTTCAAAATGCTACAATTTAATTTTTATACACATGAAAAACACTGAACCTGAAGGAAACACGGCTGTCAAGTTCAAGGTGAACACAACCACTAGTCAGAGCCAGCGAATGACGGTGGAAGAAACCAAAACAATCCATCGGCAGGAACAGAAGCTTCCCTTCTGAAGCAAATTAAATGGTACAAAAAGATTGAGGTGGTCTTTTGGCACCCTGAGCTAATGAAGTTCAGTGTGAACCTAATTGGAGAATGGGAGGAGGCAGAGTCCAGCCTTTATTATCAGGGATGTGTCCTCTTTCTCATCCCTGTCCAAGCTCCAGGTATACAGGCAGGCTGTCCCTCAGAGAAACGGAAATGGCAACTACTAGAAAGCTGTATACTTTACTCCATCCCCAAAGTCTAGCAAAGTCCCCAGAGGCAAGTATAAGTTAAGTTAGCACTACTCCACAAGCCCAACCATGAACAAATTAGGTGATGCTGGAGATGCTCCAGATCAAGACAGTTGGCCGAATCCCTGAGTGAGAAGTAATGATCAAGCCTTACAATAAAAACAAAGAACTCAGGGGGTGGAATAGATTGAATTCCAAAGAGAATGAGTCAGATAGAAAGCAGAGGAAAGAAACGTTCCTAGAAAACACAGGTAACATGGATGTAGAACAACCATTACAATTAGTATACCAAAGCAAGAACGAAAATCAGTTACTGAATCTAATTCAATTTAAAAATGTTCCTCTATGACACATACAAAACCAAATAATACTGACCTCACCTAAAACCTTATTCCATGACACCGGGGGTAAAAAAAAAAAAAAAGAAAATAATCCCAACTGTACATATCAATGATCAACATAGTCTTGTAGTTACAAGGTCAAGAAAGAATTATCACATACACTATCTCATTTAGTTCAAGTTAATATCCCAGATTCGGAATTTCATATCCTTGTTCCAATGGGCGTTTTTCAAGTTCCCAGACAAATGGTTTGTGAACTATCGAGAATCCAAAGATATAATTATAAATGCCTCAATGGGTGGTTCACAATATGGTTTAAGGAAACTACAGGTGTAAAACATTCAAGAGAAACTCACGGTTTGTCAGTTTTATTGTGCTAAGAGTCAACAATAAAATTCACCAGAGACCCATTAAGATATATTTTCTGGGTCAAAGGCCAAAGTTTCTTAGAATGGTCCATGTCTTCTTTTCTGCAACATGCATTTTACCCAGGCCCCTGGGTAACTCTAATACTAAGAATATATGCTTCCCCACTCCCAGTAAAACCCACTAATCAAGGCTTTTGCCATAATATTTGCAGAAAATGCATGGTATGTGAGCCTATATACACAGAAATGCATGGTTTAGTAATAAAAAATCTCAACAAAATGATCAAGAGGCCAAGGCTGGCAGACTCTCATGATGGTTTTTGAGTGATGCAAACTGTGGGTGTTTGCTCCCTGGTGAAATTTTCATGTCAGGAAAATACATGAAAATGACTCCATGATGAAGTATTTCAATAAGCTTTTGGGGAGAAAACAACTGGTGTGGATTCCACTCAATTTAGAGTGAAAACTAGAACTGAATTAGAAGTTAATAGTAAAACCAAACCATAATATGAAAAACTAAAAATTTAGTATCTGCCACTTTTCTTGATAAAAGGTAAAATATACTTAATGCAAAATAACTTTTGCAATTTATATTTTACATATATAAAAAAGTATAGTTTTAAGCTTATATATATATGTTATATCTAATATGTAAACAGTATATAAATTGCATACATACCATTTTTTCTGAACATTTTCTAAATATCTCAGTTATGACAAAAGATGGAATTGAAAGATTTGCAAAGTTTGCACTGAAACACACATCATGGTGATATTATCAAATATAAATTTTTCAAATGGTGATGGGCAACATGGATCACCCCCATTGGTAGTAACCATGATGTCCCATTAATCTCCCAGGTAGAGGTTTATTTGGTGCGTTGCTAGTTATAGAAACTGAAGTTGATATGTCTGTCAAAGCTCAAACTGTTTTCAGTTCATTTCCCCCAAGCAGAGGCAGGTGGAAACCCCACTCCCTTTGGAACCATCTGAGAAAAACCGGTTGACAGAATGTGATAAGAAAGGAACAGAAAAGGACCAAGTGAGTAAGCAAAAGGTGGGACTCTAACATCTTGCGCCACTAGCCAGTGTATACACTCAAACAAATGCTTACAGAGCCCTCTTTCTTTTCTACTGACTACGAAACATTAGAAAAGAAAAACAGCCCAAGTCCAACCTGCTTTCTTACACCCAACCATATTAGGGGAATGCGAATTTCATCAGCAAAGTGGTGTGGGAGGTTCCCTTATCTCGAAACTGTGTCCTAAGGGGATTAACTAAAGCAAATTCCAAAAGAAACCCTGATGTGTCAAATCTCCAAAGCACTTTTTGGAGTTTTAAGTATAAATAAAATGCCGTGTCCTGGTAACAAAGATACCAGTCACAGATGAGTTTAGATCCCGAACCAGTTTAGACAAAAAAATCTGTGTATCATATCTGCTCAATCTGGATCCTCCCAATTTTTCCAAACAAATGACATGTGTAGTATTCATTTAAGATTCAACAGTCAATCTTTCTTGTTCAGTCTGGCCATATGAACTTTGACATTTTTTAGCACTGCCATTGGAAAAGATGATGCCAACAAGTAGATTTATCAGAGGTTTTTAAGAAGCAAAATAAAGCTAACTGTAGTGGAAGGAAAAATAATTGCCTGCCTACCTGCTGACATTAATGTCTAATGGGGTTAAGGCAATATTAAGGAACAGATCAACCTCAAGATTCAATCTCTGAGTCCTCCATGTTTTGAGCTTTTGACATTCTGAGCGATAGACTTTTCCACACTATTAAATCGGTTCACCATCATCAATTTCAGGAAAGAATATGGGAAAAAGAAAAGAGTTTTGTCAGGAGAGTTTAATTTATCATCACCAGACAATAAGGTTAGTATTTAGTTTCTATGTAGCAAATCAGGATAATGTACTGCAAGATAACTATGTCAATGAGTACGATAAAATACTCTAAAGCTTTGCATGCATAGATGAACACATAAGACTTTTTCTAAACGTTATCATAAAGCATGTTCAACATGAAAGAAAAAAATTAGCATCTCCTAATAACATAAAATTTTGGTAATCTTAAGATACAATTATTCATGTACCTACGGATAATTACAGACACCCATAAAATGGGTACTCACAAATACTATAACAAAAACAAAAAAAATCCTATAAAAACACTAATTTTCTGGGACTAAAGGTAGGTAAAGGGCTAATCCCACATTATCTCTGTTTTACTCACTTATATTCTAACCCTAAAATGCTAGTCCTTAATAAGTGTAATTAATTTGCATTCAAAAGTGTGAGGTGGATGAAAGTTTGTTCCCACCTAGTAATACCAAGTGTACAAGATTATCACAGGTACATGCACATTAATAATGCAGATAGCCAGATTGCCCTACACACAGAGTTCTTGGGACCCATCACTAGCAGCAAAGGGATGGTTTGAGATTTCAGCTCATACAAAATAGAATTAGGCAGAGAAAACTTATACACTCTGCTCTCATTTCTCCATTTTTTCTTTTTGAAATCTGAGAACACAACTGGAGTCACTTTGAAGTGAATATTAATTGACTTGCAACACATTGTTTTTTTTACGTCTGCAATGTGAATGTGGCATTTTTCAATATCGAGGCACCTTGATCAGACTCTCCACCAGAACACTCTATAGAGGCTGGAAACCCTTTCTATATAAGGGTTTGCTATCCTAAGGGGAAGACTGCTCTAACTTGGAAGAGGTTGGAAATATCCCATCTGAATGCTCTTTCCAATCCTCCTCAGCCTACACACTTTACTGAGAGGGGTCAAAGGTCAACAACTGCTAAAACAAAACCCAGATTACACAGTGCTTCCACAAGGAAGTGAACCTAAGTGGAAACTCAGAGGTCACCAACTGGACTACTTAATGCAGCAGGGGGCAAACAGTAAAAATGCCCTTAAAAAGCAACAGATACATTCTCCTAAATCCTACTGATTTTGCCAAATTGTCCAATAAGTTTAAAAGACTAGCTTCTTTGGTATCAATGCAGAAACGCAATTGAACTATTGAAGAATGAGAGAGTGGTGGCAATAGAGGTGTGATCAGTGCAAACTTTGAACTCTCAAAGCAACCAGCCTGCAAACTACGAAGCATCAGATGGTTTTATAAACATGAAGATCCATAAATATTTCCTTAAAATTTCCAAAAAAAAGGGTTGTTTTCTTTGTGGGATTGGGGAAAATTTCAGTCATTGGGTATCTGAGCCCCACAAACCCTAACAGCTTTTTAAGTTTTCTTGCTCTGCATGCAGGACACAAGCACAACAGAGGCCAAGAGACAAGCTCAGAAGCGTCATCTGGCAGCTGTCTTGCTGGGGAGAGAAGGCTGAGCTGCTGTTTCTCAACCTTGACTGTCTCACTGGAGTCATCACAACTTCATGAAGTTCTAAGATTTTAAACATTCATGGACTGAGTTTACAGATTCCTCCTTCAATTGGAAAATTAATATATATTTCTGATTTTCAATTACATCTCCAAATCTCCACTTTTAAATCATATTCAGCAGTGGCCAGAAAGAGGGAATGATGGGGAAAGACGTCCCTGATTTTGTTATTTAGTCACTGATTTGTGCCTGATTCTTTTGCAACCCTGTGGTCCATAACCAACCAGGCTCCTCTGTCCATGGGATTTCCCTGGCGTGAATACTGGAGTGGGTTTCCATTTCCTTGTCCAGGGGATCTTCACCACTCTGGAAATCGAACCTGGGTCTTCTGCATTGGCAGGTGTGTTCTTTACTGCTGAACCAGCCCTGTCACTTTAAATTTTAATGGAGTCAACTTTATCCCTACAGGTTTTAATGTGTGTGTTTGAGCTACCCATTTTCCACATCCTACCTGGTAGAACAGGCAGGAAGAGTAGAGAAAATTGGAGGGAAAGAGGGGCAGACCAAAGCGGGATTGGTAGCCACAATGCAAATTGGCTCATTTCACTTGTAAAGTTCTGTGTGCACACCTGTGTGTGGAGCATCTGTCTGCCAACTTTATCAGGATGGGATTCAATCAGGCAAGAGTCTGCAAAAAATATGAGGCTTTGATTTTGCTACAAAAATTAGTGAATCAGAAAAGGGCAACTGTTCTTGGCAGACCCATCTACCTTACATAGTTTGGCCACTGAAATATGTACGCATCCCATTATTTCATGTTCTTACATACATTTCCTGAATTCCTGCCCACAGAGGTTGATAGAATGTTCATCTGAGTTAAATTCACCCATTCCAGTCCATCTTAGTTCACTAATTCCTAGAATGTCGATGTTCACTCTTGTCATCTCCTGTTTGACCACTTTCAATTTGCCTTGATTCATGGACCTAACATCCAGGTTCCTATGCAATATTGCTCTTTATAGCATTGAACCTAGCTTCTATCACCAGTCCTATTCACAACTGGGTGTTGTTTTTGCTTTAGCTCCATCCCTTCATTCTTTCTGGACTTATTTCTCCACTGATATCGGGTAACATATTGTGTACCTACTGACCTGGGGAGTTCATCTTTCAGTGTCCTATCTTTTTGCCTTTTCATACTGTTCATGGGGTTCTCAAGACAGGAATACTGAAGTGGTTTGCCATGCCCTTCGCCAGTGGACCACATTCTGTCAGATCTCTCCACAATGACCCATCCGTCTTTGGTGGCCCCATATGCCATGGCTTAGTTTCATTGACTTAGACAAGGCTGTGTTCCATGTGATCAGATTGGCTAGTTGTTCGTGACTGTAGTTTCAGCCTGTCTGCCCCCTGATCCCCTCTCTTAGTGACTCCCATCTTTCTTTGGTTTCTCTTACCTTGAACTCAGAGTCTTTCTTCAAGGCTGCACTAGCAAAGTGCAGTCGCTGCTCCTTACCTCAGAAGCGTATTTGTCTTTCTCTAACTCATTTCACTTAGCATAAGGCCCTCCAGTTTCATCCATGCTGCCACAAATGGAAGAATTTCTTTCTTTTTTAATGGCCAAATAAAATCCGCACACATATATATATCACATCACATTGTTTTAATCTCTTCACCTGCTGACAGATAGTTAGATTGTTCCTATAATAGGTTTCTTCTAGGCTACTGTGAATATTGATGCAATGAACATGGGAGTACAGATTTTTCTTTGAGATAATTATTTCACTTCCTTTGAATATATATTCAGAAATGAATATATATCCAAAAGTGAGATTAATGGCCACATAACAGTTCTTTGTGAAATTTCCTGAGAAACTTCCAGAAGGTATTCCATGGGAGTTTTACCAATATTCATTCCTACCAATAATCCATAAGACCTCCATTTTCTACACATCCTCAATTACACTTCTTTCTTACTTTTTGGTAAAGCCATTTAAACAGGAATGAAGTGGTATATGTTGTACTTTTGATTTGCACTTCCTTGATCGTGATGTTCATCATTTTTTCATATACATCTTTGGCATCCTGTATGTCTTATTTGGGTGGAAAATTGTGTATTCTATAAAAATAGCATGCATTTTTGATACTGTTTTTGACTATATAAAACTCAGTTACCTATCCATACACCAAAACAAATTACAGAAATACAGATAATCCCATTTACAATTGCATCAAAAAATAAAATACTCAGAAATAAATTTAAGCAAGGTGTGGAAAGATCTATGTATGAAAACATTCAAGACACTCATGAAAGAAATGTTTAAAGTCACAAAAGGAAACATATTTCATATTTATAGACGGGAAGAATTAATGTTGTTAATACATTCATACTACCCAAAGCTATCTAATTATTCACTGCAGTCTCTTTCAAAATTATAAGGCATTTTTCACAAAACAGAAAAAAATTCTACAACTTGTATAAAACTGTTGTTGTTGTTCAGTTGCCAGATCGTATCTGACACTTTGTGACTCTATACTTCAGCATGCTAGACTTCCCTGTCCTTTACCATCTCTTAGAATTTGCCCAAGTTCATGCCCATTGAATTGGTGATGCCATCCAACTAACTCATCCTCTGTCATCCTTTTTCTTCAGCCTTCAATTTTCCCCAGCTTTAGGGTCTATTCCAGTCAGTCAGCTATTCACATTAGGTGGCTAAATATTGGAGCTGCAGCTTTAGCGTCAGTCCTTCTGAAGGGGATTCAGGGATGATTTCCTTTAAGGTTGATTAGTTTGATCTCCTTGCTATCCTAGGGACTCTAAACAGTCTTCTACAGCAGCATAGTTTGAAAACAACAATTCTTCAGCACTCTGCCTTCTTTATTGTCTCTCCAGCTCTTACATGCGTACATGACTACTGGAAAGAGCATAGCCTTGACTATACAGACCTCTGTCGGCAAAGTGATGTTTTTGCTTTTAACACACTGTCTAGGTTTGTCATAGCTTTCCTCCCAGAAAGCAATCGTCTTCTAATTTCATGGCTTAACTCATCATCCACAGTGATTTTAGAGCTCAAGAAGAGGAAATCTGTCACTGCTTCCACCTTTTCCCTTCTATTTACCATGTAAGTGATGGGGACCAGATGCCATGATCTTAGCTTTTTTGAAATTAAGTTTTAAGCTGGCTTTTTCACTCTCCTCATTCACCCTCATCAAGAGGCTCTTTAGTTCCCCTTCATTTTCTGCCATTAGAGTGGTAATATTCACATATCTGAGGTTGTTGACATTTCTCCCAGCAATCTTGATTCCAGCTTTTAGGACTCATCCAGTCCAGCATTTTGCATGACATGCTCTGCATATAAGTTAAATCAGCAGGGTGACAATATACAGCCTTGATGGACTCCTTCACTAAGTTTGAACAAGTTTAAGGTTCCTTGTGTGCTTCTAACTGTTGCTTTTTGAGCTGCATACAAATTTCTCAGAAGACGGGTAAGGTTGGTCTGGTATTCCCATCTCCTTAAGAATTTTCCACTTTGTTGTGATTCACAGATTGGTGAGGTCAATGAAGGAGATGTTTTTCAGGAATTCCCTTGCTTTTTCTATGTTCCAGCAAATGTTGGCAATTTGATCTCTGGTTCCTCTGCCTTTTCTAAACCCAGCTTGAACATCTGGAAGGTGAGTTCACATAATGCTGGAGCGTAGCCTGGAGGAATTGAGCATAACCTTACTAGCATGGGAGATGAGTGCAACTGTTCAGTGGCTTAAACATTCTTTAGTACTGCCCTTCTTGGGAAATGGGATGAGGGTTTACCTCTTCCAGTCCTCTGGCCACTACTGACTTTTCCAAATTTTCTGATATATTGTGTGGAGCACTTTAATAGCATCATCTTTTAGGATTTTAAATAGCTTTGCTGGAATTCTATCATGTTCATTAGCTTTACGGACAGCAGTGTTCTTAAGACCCACTTGACTTCACATTCCAGAATATCTGGCTCTGAGTGAGAAATTACATCATTGTGATTATCTGAGTCATTAAGAAATTTGTTTGTATAGTTCTTCTGTGTATTTCTTCCATCTCTTCTTGTTCTATTCTGCTGTATTAAATCACAAAACACCAAAGAGTCAAAGTGATCCTAAGTAAGAAGAACAAAGTGCAAGAGTAGGGCTGCTGATTTAAAATTGTATTAGAAAGCCATAGTAAACAAAACAGAATGATTTGACTGTGGCATGAAAATAGACACATAGATCAACAGAGCACACCAGAGAAGCTAGAAAGAAATGCACACCCATATATTGTCGGTCAGCTTATGAAAAAGGAGTCAAAAATATCCAGCAGGGAAAGGACAAGCTTTTCAAAAATGGTACTGGGAAACCTGGCTAGTCTTATGAAAAAAGGAAACTGGACCTCTGTCTTTTATCATACACAAAAATCAACTAAAAATGGATTAAAAAGTTGAACATAAGGCTTTAAGCGATTAACCCCCTAGAACAAAACATGAAAGTAATCATCTTGCCATTGGTGTTTGCAACGAGTTTTGGGTTTCACATGAAAAGCAAAGGCAACAACTGCAAAAACAAACAAGTGGGACCACATCAAACTCCAAACAAAGAAACATCAACAAAGTCAATGTCAACTTACAGATTGACAGAAGATATTTCCAAGTCATACATTTGATTAGGGCTTAATATCCAAAAATAAATGAGACATACAACTCAAGGTCAAAAAATCCCAAATATCTAAATTTTTAATGGAGCATAAGAAAAGTAAGAGTTTCGATAAATCTGAAGATTATACTGTAGATGAGAGACACAGCCAGGTTTTCCTTCTAGAACAAAAGCCTCTGCCTTCCTGTCGTTACTTTCTTCACCTCCACTCACTTGTTTGACAATTACAATACACAGTGTACATTCTTCAGTAAATAGCAATCCCTCACAGTGAGCTGTAACTAGTACTAAGAACAGCCCCACTGGGGGAAAAAAACACTTATATTTGCATACTTACTAAGGAGGTGTATCAAAAGGAAGGGAATTTCCAGAGTTTACCACTCCATTGTTTTCTATATTTCATTTCAAAATTGAGACGCATAGTAAGGAAAACGAGTTAAGAGACCTCAATAATATATAGATAGAAAATGAGTTTTAAATGGAAGAATTATTGTATTATAATTTGAGGGTAATTTATTACTGCTGTTGTACCTGTAGTCCTTTGATTCCCTACTGTATCACGTTAATAATTTATTATAAATATTAATATCAACATAGGGACACATACTAGTAAAGTTATAGTGGATAGAGAAAGACATAGAATATTTTAGGCAACAAGTGAAAGTATAGGAAGTCAGCAATTGTAGTAAAGTCAAGGGCAGTATTGAGTTGAGAGGAAGGAATGTTCTCAAATTTCTTGAAACACCAAGAAGGAGCCAGATGTGAGGAATTAGCTTAATTTGTAAACCAGAAATGCTACCAGAATAAATTTAAGCTCATAAAAATATTATGATGCTAACAACCAAATTTAGACAGAGAATAGGGTAGGGTAGGGTATAGAGACATTCAAAATTCTCCATTGCTTAGTGCATCAGGCACTCAAGGACCACCCTCACTGAAGTCTTTCTCTATTGCTTAACATACAGGTACCAGCATGGAGAAAGAGATGGCTCTACTCCAAAGGCAGTTGAACCCTATTTTTATGGCCTCGAGGCTTTCCTTAAGAAGCATTCCATGCAGCAGATTTCCTCCATCCCATCGGGCTGACTCCCCATGGTCAACAGGAGTCCTCACCCTGGGATCATTCCACAATCCCCATGGCTCCAGCTTCCAGCTTCCTTGAACACCAGTGGACTCACAACCCTGTCCGAGGTATGAAAGGCTGCAGCATGGGTTGTTTATGTGGTTCTCACTTCGTTCGGATTGTCACAGATTAGTTAGTTCAGTCCTCAACAGCTTCAAATGACTCCCCCCGTCCCAGTGGAAGGCCATGGGGTTCTGTCCCCTGCGCTTCAGCTCCCTCACCCCCAGGTGCAGGCTGGTCCCATTTGATCTCCTCCTTCTTTCCCCTTCCTCCTTGTCCCTTCTTTCCTTTGTCCTACCAGTTCTGTATGGATCCGGATATTCCTTCTCAGTAGTCAGGGAGTCCTGCCAGTATTCACCTGGTCCTCTGTGAGAACTGCTGCATCTTTAGACGTTCTTGATGCATCGATGGAGAGAGGTGTACCCCACTTCCACCTACCCCTCCATCATTTTGTCCACCCCATTTTGTGCATGTATTACAAACGAGTTTCCCTTTCTATTAAGTAACAATGCCATACACCACACATGTTTAACTTTTGCTTTTTGAGGAGAACACAGGTAAGTTCCACTTTCTTCAGTTCAGTCAGTCATTCGGTCTTGTCTGACTCTTTGCGACCTAATGGACTGCAGCATGCTGGGCTTCCCTGCCCATCCCCGACTCCCAGAGCTTACTCATACTCATGTCCTTCTAGTTGGTGATGCCACTCGATGATGTCCACTCTCTCAGACAAGTTCAAATATACAACACAATCTTATTAGTTACAGTAACCATGCTATACATTAGATCCTCAGCTCAGTTCAGTTGCTCAGTCATGTCCGACTCTTTGTGACCCCATGGACTGAGGCAACACAGGCTTCCCTATCCATAACCAACTCCCAGAGCTTGCTCAGACTCATGATTAGATCCCGTGATTAGATCATGAAGCTCAAATATTAGATCCTCAGACTTTATTAATTTTTTATACATGAAAATGTGTAACTTTCAAAAATCTCTCCCTATTTGTCCTACCCTCCAATCTTTGGCAATCATTTTTCTACTCTGAGTTCCATCTTTTTTTTTTTTTATTTGAGATTCCTTATAATTGAGATCATATGGTATTTGTCTTTCTCTGGCTTAGTTTACTTAGCGTAATGCCCTCCAGTTTCATCCATGGTGCCACAAATGGAAGGATTTCTTTCTTGTTCTAATGGCTAAATAATATTTACCTATATATGTCACAGCACATTGTTTTAATCCATTCACCTGTTGAAAGATACTCGGGTTGTTCCTATCCCAAGGCTACTGTGAATAATACTGTAATCAACATGGGAATACAGGTCCCTCTTTGAGACAACGATTTCATTTCCTTTGACTATATATCCAGAAGTGGGATAATGGATCACATAACCTTTCTCTTTTAATTTCTTGAGGAACAGCCACAGTGTTTTTCCATGGGAGTTGCACCGATATCCATCCCTACCATCAGAGCATAAGCACTCCTTTTCCTCCACATCCTCAATAACATTTGTCATTTCTTACATTTTTGGTACTAGCCATTCAAACAGGTATGAGGTGATCACTCTTGTGCTTTTGATCTGCATTTCCTTTGATTATTAGCAATGCTGAGCATCTTGTCATATATCTCTTGATCATCTATATGTCATATTTGTGGGAAAATGTCTTTCTTTAAAGATGTAGCATACATTATGTTTACTATATTCCAATATACGAAACGCAGTTGCCTACCTATATATCAACAATGAACTACCGGAAAGTGGAATAAAGAAAACAATCCATTTACTATTGCATCAAAAAAAGATAAAACACTGAGAAATAAACTTAAGCAAGGTGTTGGAAGATTTTATACAAAACCTTTAACACATTGATAAAAGAAATTTAAAAAGAGTTAAAGATATGTAGTTAGGTGGTCCATTCCATGTGTTTCTTGAGGTAGGATTTGTATTGCTATAAACTTCCCTCTTAGAACTTCTTTTGTTGCATCCTATAGGTTTTAGATCATCATGTTTTCATTGTTCTTTGTTTCTAGGAATGTTTT